>CAXITT010000060.1:1804068-1857066 GCA_964033795.1 Lymnaea stagnalis
CCCTCAATTGGGCCTTGGTAATTTAGGTCCCCCCCCCCCCCAAAGTTGTAATGTGGAGAAAGAAAGCACCTCTGAATGTAAAAAGTGAAGGACAAAAAAAAAAAAAAGGTTTAGGGGGAAGGTTAAAACCTGGGAGTGGCACAGGGTCTCCACAAGTGAGGCGGCGCTCTGATATTACAATGTTGGCTAATGCCCTCTCCTGGACCAAGGAAAAAACTAAGATCTACACATGCGTACCTTCTTTTCTTCTTCGCATGTGTACGCTTGTGAACTAAAGCCTAACGTAGGCAGCCATCCATGAACGGTTCTTTTTTGTTATATAGTTATTTATCTTTGTCCAACCTGACTTTACATTAAAATGGGGTAAGATGATTGTCGAGTATGGATATCAACATTATTTTCCTGTTAATGCATAATGGCTGTGTTGCTTATAGTTGAAATGGCTAGAAAGACTTTGCCATTGTATGCTTGTACTTAGATTTTGTCGTGTTGCGTTTGTTTTAAATGTGGTAAACTATAGATTTGTTTTTTAATGTTTTTTTTTTCTGTTTTTTTTGGCGCCGCTAATCTCGTGACGTATTATGACTTGATTATAATGTTACTACTAGCTAATATTCCCGGCGCGTCCCGGGATTTAATTTTAAAAAAAAAAAAAAAAAAAAAAAAAAAAAAAAAAAAAAGAAAGCACAACTTCCACAACCTTTTGATTAATAAAGATTCTCCTAAAAAAAAAACAACACACATGAAAATAAATTTGTCTAAAATAAAACCGAATATTTAAAAAAAAGGCGTTTGTAAACCTTTCGATACCCGATGGCAACGCGCCGATGAGATCACGATTCTGTCCATATACCAATCCTAGTGGGTTCCCACTTCCGTCGAGGTCCTTGTTCCTAAGCGGCATCCCAAACCTGGTGGGAACCCGAATTCTCTGTGGGATTCCCATCCATTTGTATATCAATCCTGGTATGATCCCGACCCTGGTTGAATCCCGTTTCACTGACCCAGTGTTATCCCGATCCCTTTGGATCCCTATCCCGTTGGAGTCCATATCCCGGTGGCATCCCGATACCCTGTCATCTCGTTCGCGTTGTAATCGCGATACTGGTGCCTCCCCGATAAAGGTGGGTTCCCGATCCCACCAGCATCCCGATCACGTTAAGGTCTAAATCCCGCCACAGTAGGATTCCGTTTCCCGGTAGGATCCTGATGACGGTGGGATTCCCATATTTGATTACTTTTCAATCACATCGGTATCCCGACCCCGGCGGGATCCCGTTTTCCGGTGATGGTGACCTCCCCGATGGGATCCAGTTCGGGATAATATCCCGAGCCAGGTTTTCTAGAACATTCTAGATTTAAATCCTAATCTAAACGTGTAGATAATGACTCTTCTACGCAATTATTTTTCGATTACGAAAACTAATCCACCTTATTTCACTACAATAATACAACTTATTTTAATACAATAGTGCGTTCAAGTTGAAAGAGGGGTTCTGACCGGGGGTTTATGTCATAATTTTTATTGATCAAAATAAATCGATTTCCTCCCCCCCCCTCCCCCCATCATCCTACTTATTTGTCTCAGTCTTTAAAGTCATTGTTGGAGCTTTTCGTTTTCCCTTAGTTTATAGCAAGACCTTCGTTGAATAACTGTGCACTACGGATGACTGTTAAGTATGTGAGTGTGAGTTGTATTTTGAAGAGAGTCTTTGATTTTTGTCTGAACGAAGATTAAAAAATTTTTCCCCCCCCCCCCCCCCACATCATTGACATTCCTTATGTCTGTACCCGATAGCATTTTTAAACGATTGTAATATGCCAGAAAAGAAAATTTGTATTCAGAAAAAAAAATTAATATTTAGGTCGAAAAAAAAATCCCCCCAGATGCGCATATTAGTCAACCTGAAATGTCTCAAGACACACACTGACGACCAGGGGCTTGCAAAGGGGTTTGGTGAGAGCTTTTAGCCCTTTACACTATTTTTGTTACTTGTCCATTTTGCGGTACTACTATTTTCTATATGTGCCAGGGGCGGCCTTTTCAGAATTTTCCCCCGAAGGCGCCGCCTTCTCCGACCCTACCCTTGTCGCCAAAAAATATTTGACCATATTAATTATTGGTTGATTGTGACTTTTAAACGGCCTGCTCTTTAAACTTGACACCTTGCGACTTCGATGCTATCGGTTTGTGGTGAGCACTGGAACTTCGTCACAATTATGGTCTTGTAAAAGTTTAGAGAACCCTTGTTACAAACTATAGAAAGAAATATTAAGGTCACTTGAAAATTACCAGGCATATGGAGATGATTCTTAACACTTCAATAGATGCCGTCAACATTAGCTGCCTCTGTAATGATGGTTGTTGCCCAAAATTCCCAGTGAGAGATGCCGTCAACATTAACTGCCTCTTTAATAATGGTTGTTGCCCAACAAGCCCATGTGATAGATGACGTCAACATTAACTGCCTCTTTAGTAATGGTTGTTGCGCAATAAGCTCCAGTGATAGATGACGTCAACAATAACTGCCTCTTTAATAACTGTTGTTGCCCAACAAGCCCCAGTGATAGATGCCATCAACATTAACTGCCTCTGTAAAGATGGTTCTTGCCCAACAATCCCCAGTGTTATTTTCTTCATTTTCCAACAGTGTTTTTTTATTTCATTTTCTCTAAGTGATTCATGACTTCATTGCAACGGGATATGTATTCCTATATTTATTCTTATATATATAAGAAAGAGCTATCATGACATAACGCCAAAGAACCGATAAGATTTGAGTACGTGGGAATTCCTAAAAACAATCATTCTTTTTTTTTCTATTATTTTGCTGAAATCGAATTAATTTAAATGCGCAAAAAAAATATTTTAAATCCACTTTTATTTTAGTGAAAGTTCAAGTATTAGTATTGTAAATTACACATGCATTTAAAGTAACAACCAAGAGAATAGTTTAAGCAGTTTATCCGAATTTAAACGTTATGAATAAAAAAAATTCGTAATAAAATTATGATCTGAGAATTACACCGTACTCACATTTATCGGGAAAACCCAAACATCAGTTGCTTTTAGTTCTTTTTATCGGGAAAACCCAAACATCAGTTGCTTTTAGTTCTTTTTATCGGGAAAACCCAAACATCAGTTGCTTTTAGTTCTTTTTTGTAGTGCGTTGTTAATATTGCGAAATAAAATTATTTCAAATATATTTATATTCTTATTTAGAAAGTGTTTCATTTTTATAAAATAAAATTTACATAGCAATGTGCCCCTTTTTGCATATCAACATGTAGGTATCATTTTTATATGCGGCTGGTTGCCACCTATGTTTGCAAGGTGCCACCTACGTTTGCAAGGTGCCACCTATGTTTGCAAGGTGCCACCTACGTTTGCAAGGTGCCACCTATGTTTGCAAGGTGCCACCTACGTTTGCAAGGTGCCACCTACGTTTGCAAGGTGCCACCTACGTTTGCAAGGTGCCACCTATGTTTGCAAGTTGCCACCTATGGGCATGACCCTGTGGCACGATGTTGACCGTGTTCACATCCGCTTGAGCCGGGCTTACCTGTCCCACGGGGGACCTCTGAACAGATCGTGACACCGAGGGCACATTAGCTACATAAGGCAGTGGGGATTTAAACCCGGGCTCCTGGCTGCGTGTGTACATTGATATAGTGTATTGTGTGTGTAAACGGCTTATTTGACTGTGTGATAAACGGATTGTACCTGAAGAATAAAAAGCTATAGTTTTCAGACCTGTTTCATTGCTTGTGATTTTTAAACTGTAATTAGCCACATCAACAACCTGCTACAATATAATGTTGTGCAATAACAAGCATAGGGGAAAATAAAAAGAAAAAATTATATTTACCCACAAAAAATAAAAGACACAACAGATACAAAAAATGAGTGAAACCAAAAAGAAAAAAAAAAAAGATTAATCATAAAACAAGCGAATTAAAATTTGTAAGGGAATGAACCCTTACTGCAATAGTGTTTTCATTAGGAGTGCAAAAGAGTTACGCATACATAGTCCGATACAGTCTCTACAGGTGACGTTTTCCTAAATGATTTACAGACGTCACAAAACGCTGACGATAGATGTTCAGTAGTCCCTTTTTATGGTCAAGATCATTTAAAGATCATGTTAAGATAATCTAAAGATCGAGTGAAGATCATGTTTAGATCATGTATCAAAACTGAGTAGCTTTCACCAAAACCGTGTCGAAAAAAATCGACGCCAGGGGCGACAACGCCCAATGACTCCCATATATATATATATATATATATATATATATATACATATATATAAGAATGAGCTATACTGACATAACACCAAAACCCTGCATGTATTTTGATAAGTTTGGAATCTCAAAAAACAATAATAGACAGACAGACAGACAGACAGACAGACAGACAGACAGACAGACAGATAGACAGATAGACAGATAGACAGATAGACAGATAGACAGACAGATAGACAGATAGATTGATAGACTGATAGATTGATAGATTGATAGATTGATAGATAGATAGATAGATAGATAGATAGATAGATAGATAGATAGATAGAAAGATAGATAGATAGATAGATAGATAGATAGATAGATAGATAGATAGATAGATAGATAGATAGATAGATAGATAGATAGATAGATAGATAGATAGATAGATAGATAGATAGATAGATAGATAGATAGATAGATAGATAGATAGATAGATGGATGGATGGATGGATGGATAGATGGATGGATGGATAGATAGATGGATAGATGGATTGATGGATAGATAGATGGACAGGTGGATAGATGGATAGATGGATAGCTGGATAGATAGATAGATAAGTAGATAGAGGGATGGATGGATGGACAAATGGACGGATGGATGGATGGATAGACGGACGGATATATGGATAGATGGATGGTAGACAGAACGCTTCCTTGAATAGTTGCGCAAATTTTATCTTTTTTTTGGTAAACTATGTTTATTCCTTTAAAAAATTAATGTATGTTGATATATGTCTCGTATGTGATCCTATACCAATGCGATAAAACTTTTTATGTGTTGTTGTGCATACGCCCGTACATTTTTCTGAATTATTACACACATTTTACAATATGCCGTTTTGGGCTCAAGGCCCTAAATTATTTTTTGTTCTGTCATTACTGTCTTGAGCTAAATATAATTTCTGTATACTTTCCTATACCATTCATCAGATTGCGATAAAATTTTGTTAAATTGTTGTGCGCAGGCCCGCAAATTATTTTTTCTTATAGGCGCTATACACCTATACGTTCGCACATATCTATTGCATGGTGGATGGAATTGAATAAAATACAAGCGACATTTCAGTTTGTGTGACTTAATAATGCGTTTCTGAACTGAATTAATACAACCATTTTATTATTTGGTGTTTGGGGATGGGAGCTTATTTTTTTTTTGTTTGTTTGTTAATGAGCTATACAAATATAATTTCAAACAAAGCTGCTTCATGGGTGGATCAATCGCTACAAGTGTGTGGATTGAATTTAGAAAAATCCATGCTTCTCACGTGGAAAGCTGAAGGTGGCCTGTTCACATGCCGAAAAACCTTCTAATTTATTTGTGTACGCATACTTTCACACGATCGAGGTTGTGTTACCTCCTTACCTCTTTTGCAATATGGTCCGTACTTCTCGGCCGGGCATTCGTAACAAATCTTGTTGTAGTTGCATCTTTTCTTATAACATGTGGCCTTGCATATCCCATCACAGTAGGTGCCGTAGAAAGGAGGCGCGCAGTCTGTCATCAAATAACACAGACCCATTTACTTATTTATTACACGTATAAAGATTAGAAGTACAGAGCCGTGTAGACATAACGTTGATGCGGTTTTGTTCTGAAATGGATCTTTCATTTGTAAAAATTAGAAATAGGGTCTTAAGTCTGAAAATTATTATTTTAAAAAAAATGGTTAGGGAGTAGGTGGGTCGAATACTTCTTTATGATATCGGCGCGAAATTCTTATAATGTGCATGTTAAACTACTATTATAAAAATCATATAATTTGAAGCAGATGTACGCAATTTACAATAATTTAATTAAACAATAATATATATATATATATATATATATATATATATATATGTATATATACATCCAGTGTCATAGTTACAGTTGGTGTCACCCCCTGCGTTAAACTAAAAAAAGTGTCACATCACTCTCATTACGACCTCAACATCAGATTTCTACTTGACTAAATGGAGTCCAAATAATAACTATGACAAGAACAAAAACAATTTCATTAAAGGTAAAGGGATAAAAGAATGCAAGTATTGTAACAACGCTAAGTTGTACTTATTTTTACATTACATTTACCTGAAATGGGTAAAAAAGTAAATTTAAATGCTTTATATTAAGTTAGATTTTTTGTGTGGCTGGCTTGCAGACTGGTAAAATATTTTTAGATATTACTGACCGTCAGCCACTTCCATCGACGTATCGCGCTTAAACTTAGCACATAGACAAGTTGAAGATAACACATTCTTTCAAAAACTTTCCTTGCCTGACATTCGCTTAGGATCCACCACTTATGTCAATGCTGCAGCACACGAATGTTAAGGCCTCCACTTCTTACACTGGATTTTCCTCCAGAGAGATTTGCTTATGTTAATCTGAGTTAACCTTCATGACCTTTGTCTTTCTTTCATTTATCATGAGTCCGAGTAGTGCTGAAATAGTGGCTACTTTTTTTTATTTTCCTGCATTTGTTGCTGGTTGTGGGAAAGAAGTGTAAGCTCTCATCTGCGAATTCTGGGTCATTCACTTGTTCACATGGTGTCCACTATATCCCGTTCCTTTTTTTTGTGTGTGGTTTTTTTCATTATCCAGTCAATGGCAATGATTCATAGAAAGGAGGACAAGAGACATCCTTGTCTGACCCCTGTTTCCACTCATAAGGCATCTATGCGTCTACCTTCTTGAACCTCCCTGAATGGTATTTCTTCATAAGATATCTCAATGATCCTGACCTGTCTTCCTGGTAAACCATAGTGCCGGAGAAATTTCCACAAGCTTTGTCGGGCCAGGATATCAAAGGCCTTTTCGTGGTCAATAAAATTAATAAATTGGGAAGTTCCATTCGATAGAACATTCTACAGTGATTCATAGTGTTGCAATTTGATATGTGCATTTTCTGTTTTTCTCGGAATCCAACCTGTATATCTTGTAGTTACATGTTGACATTGTCTTATTCTCTATTAAAAATACTTTTGTTAAAGTCCATTCCTGGTACAGACAGCAGCTAAGTGTAATTACTCTTTAGTTTTCACAGTTACAAAGATCCACTTTCTTTGGTATCTTGATGATGTATTCTTCTTTCAAATCTTTGAATGTCTCTCTTCGCCCTAAAATGTTTTGTTTCTCGCTTTTACATGTTATAAAGGAATATTTTTGAAAAAAAAATATGTTTTTTTAGGAATTAACTTAAAGTTTTTAGTAATTACCGATTCGATTCATTTACTTTGAAACGCCCGCTGACTTTTCTGAGAATCATCCTACCACATCATATTTGATTTCAAGGGAAAGCTTTATTTCTCAGAATTTAGATAAATAAATCTTATTTTTCACTTACGAAAGCTACCGAAAACTTCAATCAGCGTTGAATCATGGTCAAAAACGTTGTTTATCTGACCTAATTATAAGTCATTTCTGACGCATCAACCTTGAACTTTTATTAAAACACGCATTTTGATTGATTAATTGGAAAATATGTATGCATGAGCGGTTATCCTTTTAGGAAATTCGTTAAGACCGAGAAGTTTTTGCTCCGCAAATACGCCATTTTTCATTTTGGTGTCACCTCTGACAGAATGCAACCTGATGCGGCCCACAAACCCCTAGCTTAACCACTGTATATATATAAATATATATACATATAATATATATCATTATAAAAATCGTCTAATTAACAGAAATAAAAAAAAAGTTAACAGTAATTTAATTTGTAGTTATATATACTCACCTTAGAATCGTTTAATTAACAACAGTCAATATACCCAACTAACAACGATTTAATTTGCATCAAACCACAACCGACTAAACATCATTTAACTTACAATGAAAGGGACCCAACTTGCAGTCGTTTTAAACTTTAAGTTAAATATTGCCACTCCAAAATGCCCCAGCTTACCGCCAAATAGTTCAATCTCACAGACACTGAGCGAGCCGCGAGTGACGAAAATTTTCAGGTTTGAAACTGTCGCATTCCTGTTCATTGCACTGTACACAATGTGACGATGTCCACTTTCAGCTACGTACTTGAACAGGGATTGTTTGCCGTTTATCTCCCCCCTCAGCGTAAAATTTACCTCCTTGGACATGCTGGCATCTGTTCACAAAATGTATCACACCGTTGTTAAATTTTAAGCTAATGGTGCTTGGACCTACACACAACGGAAGTATTTATAAAGGGTGTGGGGAAGGATGTCACAAAATATTGCCCTTATTTAAAGGCGGAAAGTTTAAACCGTGAACAAGGAAAAGTTGAGCCAGTGCAGAAAACAATGCATATATTCTGACAATCGTCTGAGAATAGTCTCTTACTACCATGACAAGTGCATTGGCAATCAACTTCATCTTTTTAGCAGTGCCAGATAACATTTTCCGCACGTAGTGTTCTCCTGCCGCCCTCGCCTTCACCTGAAACAGCTAGTGACGGGCATTCGGTCAACAGATGCACTAGAGTTTATTGGATTACGCTGCAATGACGTCGGGTCAACAGATGCACTAGAGTATATTGGATTACGCTGCAATGACGTCGGGTCGGGTCCTTGTTACGGTCTAGCCTATTGAAGTATGGGCGGATGGGTCAGTGCTCTGTGTCACTAGACTCTTCAATCTACGACCAAGCCCGCAACGAGGATCTTGTCTGCTAGGTGTAGGTATGTTATAGAATACGCCTCTGGCTGTCCTGTTGCCTGCCCACTGCCCATACCACTATGTGCGAAAATGACCCGCCAACCAGTTCTTTTGCCAGGTTCAGTAAGGAATATTAACTTGATCTTTGCAAGCCCCTTAACCACGAGGTTTAACAAATAATTAAAACAAAAACTTATTTCCGGAAACCTTTGGACTTACTTGTAAATACAATAATATAAAGCAGGTTGAGTTCATGACGGAATTGAAAATTGACAGCGTTGAACTCATTTCTGTGAAACGGAACGCATCCATCATTGCTGTAATCCCCATCGGCCAAACTCGAGCTCAGTTTTTTTACATCAGAGGAGTTTGATGAACCTTCCATTTCAATGTTGCCCATGTGTGTGATATTGCGTCCTAAAGGCATTTAACAGAAAAAGATCGTATCAATGTAATCAACAGAGAAAAGAAAGGTATGAAAGTACTGACTCAGAAACTAGTGGTATGAATGTACTGACACAGAAACTAGTGGTATGAAAGTACTGACACAGAAACTAGTGGTATGAAAGTACTGACTCAGAAAATAATGGTATGAAAGTACTGACTCAGAAATAAGTGGTATAAAAAAATAGACTCAGAAAATATGGTATAAAAATGGACTCAGAAAATAATGTTATAAAAGTATCGACCTTTCGGAACATGAGTAAATTGAAGAGGGATATAAAGTAGTTTGTAAAACCTTCGGTATTCTTGGAGTCGACAGATAAAGTTTCACCCAATACAAATTTGTTACTTGTGTCAAACACATAGCTTCGCACTGTGAACGTATTGTTTGAGAAAAAAAAGCTTCGCCATGTACATATATTTTTTGTACTGAACGTATACCATCGCCATCTACGCAGCGGCGTACATAGGGAATGCCGGGGCCAAACCGGGTGAGACCATCTCATGGGGTGACAATAAATTGGAAAAATTGCATTTTGCATCGGTGAACGCTCCTTCTACTTCCATGGGCCCACGTTCTGGAACCAGCTCCCCTTCCATATCCGTCATTGTGAAACCTTGTCTACTTTTAAAAAGTCCCTTGAAACCCATCTGTTTAGGTCCGCCTATGACCTGTGATGCACCCTCCTAGCCCTGCCTCATTTTCTGTCTCGGGTTAATCCTGTAATATAGGCCAAAACGTGCCATAGTGTCCTCGTTTTATAGCCATTTTAATTGTTTCTATAGTATAGTAGTTACTATCCTAATGTCTCATTTTTATTTTAGTTAGTTTACATGTTTTTAATAATTGTAAAGCGCTTAGAGCTTTAAGGTAAGCGCTATATAAAAATGCCTAAATAAATAAATAAATAAATATTGACAGAGCACACACTGCTTGGTATAACCGAATTTTACAAAGGATTATCTTTTGCAAGTAAATTTTACACACGTGTTCCTAAACCAAGTGCGTAATTTATTTTAAATTCAAAACTGATGCGTCAGAAATTTAGACGAACCTTTTATTAGGTCAGAAAAACAACGTTTTGAGGATGATTCAAAGCCGTTTGAAGTTTTCGGTTACTTTAAAGGTGACACACTTTTGCCCAAAAATGTCTTCATGTATTACATTTTTCAGTACTCTTGAGAGCAAATTTTCCTTCTGTGATGCATCCACTCATTGATTGGATGTTCATTTAAACACACTGGAGTGTCGGTGAAAAGACTGCCAACAACGCGTTGGAGTGCTCATCATGCTGCTGTTGGAACAGTGAAAGAAACGTTTGATGAAAGTATGGCGGCCATTGAAGCTCTTTGTAATCCTGTTGAAAATTTGGTTACAAGAGGTCCAGCACAAGGTTCTCTGAGTTCATGTTTTTCTGCTATTTTACCTTTAAGCTGATCTACTTGAAGAAGTTAATCTTACACAGCAATATCTACTGACTAAAAGCTTTACTTTTTACAAAGTGGTGACCAACCTATAGGCTTTAAGATTGCTTTTGCACGAGAAGTTCTATCACTTGGTGGAACATGCTTTTGATAGGGCACGCTTGAAAGCAGACCAATATAGAATCTCGATAGAGAAATAATTTAGGGTTAAGAAGAGCATGGCAATAGAGCAATTAACACATGCTGGACTCTCTCTGCGAGAAGAAAAAGGTAGGGAGGTGCTGGATTATCTTGATCACTTTTCATTCTGAACTCCAGATCAGATCATCGGCGATCAAGGATATAGTTGTGGCTGTTCGACCAAAGAGTCTACTATCAGCCATTGAAGAATAGTTATTGCTGTCCGTTCCAAAATTAACCACTTTCTATGATGATTCATCAGAAATCACCAGAAGAGGTATTTTTAAAAGAAATATCACTGTCAAGACTTAGCAAACACCTAAAGGCAGCTGATAAATAAATTCACAAAGTCATGGACTAGTCAGTATTTGATGTTTTGAAATTCCTAGCTGATTGGGACTTCCTAGATACTCCCCAAACACTCCCGCCAATTGTTTCTTACGATCTGTGTATCTACGTTTGAGCTGAGCTTTTCAAAACTAAGACTTATCAAGAACTATTAACGTTCTACAAGGGTCATTCAAGGCATTTTTATCTGGCTCTACTATCACTTGAAAGGGCTACGGCAAAGGATATTGATTTTGATCAAGTGATCGACTGGTTTACAATTGTAAAGACCAGGAATGATTTTTTTGGTTGAAATTTTATATTTAATAGAAAAATAACTATAAGTTTACGTTGCTACAGTTATTAATTATATTTACCCCCTGGCCTTCAATTTATTTGTTTTTGTTCTTGTCATACTGTGGACTTATTTAACACGAAGAAATCAATCTTGGAAGGCTGAGGGGGGGGGGAGGTTGTTGGTTTACACCAAGAGTTTACCTCACAGCTAATTTGATTGAAAGGTATAGCATCTCCATTTGCAATATATTACTTGCGATCAGCGTATAACTTGACAATAAACTCAAAAAGTCCTTGCGTCCAGTGGCGTAGCGAGGGTGTTTGGCGCCTGGGACAAGATTCGCGCCCGGGGATAAGATCCATTTTTAGCGCCCCTTTTTCTTTTTTTTCAACTTTCGAACCCATTATTTTCATCAATAAAATAATATCAATTTGGCGCCCCTAACTAGTGGGCGCCCGGGGACATCTGTCCCCCCTGCCCCCACCACGCTACGCCTCTGCTTGCGTCAAACATAACGCTTCCTTCTATACTACATAATTTATGTTTAGTAAATAGATTCAAAATGCACACACAACTTTCGTGTTGTACATACGGATAGCTTCACTCTACACCAGTGTTTCCCAAACTTTCGCGTTCTGCGCATCCCTGTCTATAATTTTAGTAGTACTTGTACAACTAGTTTTAAAAAATCCAAATACCTTATTAACATTTTTACAAAAAAATGTATTTCTTCCTTTGCAGCGCGTCGCAACACAAAACTCTTCCCGTTACACCAGGGGGAACGAGTAAGATATTTCTGGCGACTCTCCACTTTACGGATATATACGAATTTTATTGAACGTTTTGTCCCGAGGCTGAGAATTTGCGATGTCAGTCGACTCCAAGCAGTACCAACATTACATTAACGTCGTTCACCTCCGCTGATGTAGAAAGAACACGGGGACCCCGTCCCCTGCCACTGCAACATCAGCCCCGTTGTGACCGTCTCGTCGTTGCAGAAGACATCGAACGTGTTGGCGCTGACCTCCGTCCACCGCAGCGACTCGCACATGGTGCTCTCCCACACTCCGTCCGCGTTGCTTTGCCGGAGAGACAACGACATGTTGGAAACGGTCGCTGTACGTAAGATATGGCAGATGACACATCATACACGGACATCCAGAGCCGTCCCGCCCCACTAATCTGGCACTCACCCAAATCTTTCGCACCTGTATAAAATTAACTATTTTTTTAAAAATTAGATTTATATGCTTAAGTCTATCATTATATTGTATAAGTATGCTTGTAAAATATGTCTCTTGAAAAATGTAGAAACAAATTTGTGACATCGAATTTTATTTGGAATTAGGTTAAAAACTACTTTGACAGTCGTGGACAAACAGCTTTTGTTTGGACACTCAAGCCGCAAATTTTATAGAATGTGTTGTAATCAGCAACAAATCTGTGTGCCAAGTTTCAGCGCTTTAGTTGGACGGGAAGTGGGTCAATTAGCCGACTTTCGATTTAGCCATCCAGCAAGCCACAAGTGAAAGTGAAGTTAATAGAAATGAAGATAAAATATGTTCGTGCCAGTAAAATGAGTTCACGACAGCTGTAATTTACTTAGATAATACTATTCGTGCTATTTTAGACCGGAGTCCTCAAACTGCGGACCGCGGGCTACATCCGTCCCATCATGTGTAATTGGAACCAAACCGCCTTCCCGTCGTAAGGTTACCTGTTCTGGCCTCATGGATAAATACAAACTATACCTTGCTGAGGGCTGTACTTTTTTTTTTATTGGATAGTTTTTAGTTCAATTCGATTGGGAGAAACTTATCACCCGATTGGTGCCGGGCTGATTGTGTCCCTCGGGGAGCGAATGGTTTGAGGACCCCTGTTCTAAGCTCAAAGTTACATGAATATGATACCATGTTAACGGTTGTAATTTATTAATCATATTGTTGCCGGAGCTGATTGTGTCCCTCGGGGAGCAAATGGTTTGAGGACCCCTGTTATAAGCTCACAGTTACATGAATATGATACCATGTTAACGGTGGTAATTTATTAATCATATTGTTGCCGGAGCTGATTGTGTCCTTCGGGGTGCAAATGGCTGATGGGACAGATTCAGGTACGATTTTATTTTTATTATGCCGTAGGTACAAGAGAGAAATGGATCATCTCCAATGGCCGTAAGGTGCAGGGGCTTTTCTAGATTGCTGCAGCCGTTCTGTCAACTTAGTGGTGCTTGGATCATTTGATTACGGAAGAGTTCTCCAAGGCTAAATTGCTCCCAGGTGACCGGGTTGATACTCAGGACTTTTAATAAGGTTTTACCGGATGAATATTTTTTTTTTTGAGGTGCGTTGGGGGAGGAAGGGAATATTTCTACTGTCAATCAGTACACCACCTGCCATGTTCAAGGTTGGTTGCAATAAAATAGATCTTATGCCTGAATTTTATTAATAATTACACATGCAATCTCATACCATTGCTCTCAAAGACTATCCTGGCCCAGGTAAACAGAAATGGTTCAAGGACTTCCGCCACGACATGCTTCTCCGTGGACATGCTACAGGTCGAGTCGTCATTGTCCTTCAGAGCAAGGTCCAGCTGTAAAGCAACGGCACCCAGGTCGCCTGGTGAAGGACACATGTTAGATTAGTGTCGTTCAGAGGAGTGTTTTTGCATCAAAGCCAGGGCACTAAGATCACCTGATCAGGGATACAAAAAAGAAGCGGGTGTTGTTCAGAACTTGTTGTTTGACGTGTCACGGCATTTGCACTCAGGTCACATTGGCAGCGGTACATTATAAATTAGTGTCATTCAGAAATGTTTTGGAATCGCAGCAGGTCACCTGGTCAAACATGCACATTTGACTTGTTTCATTCAAAGCAGTGTGTTGTATCACGGCATTGGCGCTCTTTGAACTGAGTGATTAAACTACATGGTTACAGTGGGACACTCAAATTTAACATTATCAAAATTATTTGTTTTTCCGTTTTTTTTTGTTGTTTTTTTTGTTATCTGCCAAAGAAGGCATTTAACCGAAACATCATTTCAATTGTTCTGTCTTTTTCTAAAGTCTAAAAAAAACTTTGTTCAACTTTATGTACGAAGTTCCCCATTCATTATTCTTATTGTATTGAAAAGCCAAAGCTAAAGTTTCACGATTTTTTTTTTTGAACCACAGCCAAAGTCTTCTTAGTAAACTCTTGAGCGAAATCTAATTCCTTGTAACCTGGTGAGCCAAAGCCAATTTCTTAATTGAACTATTGAGCCCAAGTATTAGTGAATTCGTGAGCCAAAGGTATAGTCTTAGTGAAATCGTGAGCGAAAGCTAAAGTCGTAGTGAACTGTTGAGCCATAGCAGAATTCAGTAAACTAACGTGCCAAAGCTAAAGTCTTAGGAAACTGGCGAGCCAAAGCTGAAGTCTCAGCGTATTGGCGAGTCAAAGATACATTTTAAGTGCTTCGGCAAGTCAAAGACTTACTGTATTGGCATGCCAAGGCGAACCACCCTTGGCTACAAGGGACACCGTTATTGCAGTGACCTGACCTATCACATGCCTGTTTCTTGCAGTGACACGAAATTTCACATTTTCCCCCAGCCCATCCCGTTGGGCAGTCATTGTCTGGGAATACAAAATTTAAATAAATAATTGACAGTAACTTCTTACGACATTAAAAAAAAATTGATTCAAATGAACAAAAAGTTTTCTTTTACATGTAGCGATTGTAGACTAAAATATTTCTTTCTATTTAAAAGAACGTCCTTGTCTTTCGAATATTCCCTTTGAGAAGTTAAGTCTCTACCCCTGACACCTACGATGTGCATATAAAATTAGTTAAAAATTCAAACACTTGTATTTATCTGTTCTTGTGACAATGTTGTCTTTGGTTTTTTTAAGCCCTACATAAAGCCGACATAACAATAAACAACTTTGTCTGATTTATAAGTCTGAAATAAACATATCTAAGAAATTACATCCGAAACAATAGTAAATGCTTCACTGTGCCTCGGTGTAGCACAGTCTAATATAAACCATACTTCTTACCACGCACAATAATCGCTTGCTGTGCCTCGGTGTAGCACAGTCCAATATAAACCATACTTCTTCCCACGCACAATAATCGCTTGCTGTGCCTCGGTGTAGCACAGTCTAATATAAACCATAATTCTTCCCACGCACAATAATCGCTTGCTGTGCCTCGGTGTAGCACAGTCCAATATAAACCATACTTCTTCCCACGCACAATAATCGCTTGCTGTGCCTCGGTGTAGCACAGTCCAATATAAACCATAATTATTCCCACGCACAATCATCGCCTGGCACCACCTGGACAATGCCGCCGTGGACTCGACAACAATCGAGAGCTTCAAGGCTGCCCTGGCAAACGCTAGGAGCCGTTAGAATAGCAGCATCGCTTCCACAACCGTTGCACATAGGCCAGTACATGGATTCAGCAAAGTATCCTACCAGAACAAGGCCCAGAATCGTTTCTTCAGACTCTCTCCATTGCCTGTCTCAACAGGAAATTGTCATAGCCGTCAAAAGAAATGTTCAGGAAAAAAAATTGTATTCCGTTATATATTCCCACAATTAACACATGGGGATTTTATGGGATTTATTTTTAAACAAAGATATAGCTACGAGAATTACACAATTGAAAATGTCGTTTAAAATGCTACGTTTCAAATGATTCTCTCTATAAAATGTGCAACGTGAATAAAATCTGCTCGTCACCGTCTTAGCAGAACTAAATCCAAGTTGATCCTGGGTCACCGACACCAGAGACTGATGACACAAACGTTAATAAAGCACTGTCCACATAATTTTTACTACAACAGGCTCAAAAGAAAAAAAAAAAATCAACAGGGACCCGACTTGTCAGTATTGCAAGCTGGCCCCGGAGATAGCAGAGCATCTGTAGACTTCGCGTCACGCTCTAGATGTTGCAGGGGCGGTGGGAGCGCCCTACGTGCAGACAATGTTACATAACACGGCTCAGCAGATGGATCCGGTTACAAGTGTACCAAAAGGGTTCTTTAAGTTCGTAAGCTCAAGCCCTTACCAGAACATGTGTGTTTGTAATGTTCAATCTGCAACCTCTGTCCCCCCAGAATATATCTAATTTTCTACGAACAGAAATGGGACCTTCTATTCATAATCGATTGTTAAAAGAGTAGACCCCGCCTATGGTCAATCAGTCAGGCGTGGGGGACTTCAACATACACCGTAATATTTGGACAACGAGTGCACGCACTCACACCCTCACAACAAAATACAGGAGTGGACATTAACGAAAGAAGATCATTTAGTCTAAAACTATCAAGATCATGTAATCAAAACACGAGAAGATCATTTAATCAAACCACGAGAAGATCATTTAATCAAACCACGAGAAGATCATTTAATCTAACCACGAGAAGATCATTTAATCAAACCACGAGAAGATCATTTAATCAAACCACGAGAAGATCATTTAATCAAACCATGAGAAGATCATTTAATCAAACCACGAGAAGATCATTTAATCAAACCACGAGAAGATCATTTAATCTAACCACGAGAAGATCATTTAATCTAACCACGAGAAGATCATTTAATCTAACCACGAGAAGATCATTTAATCAAATCACGAGAAGATCATTTAATGTAACCCTGACGAGATGACTTCAACTAAGCCCCACAAGATCGTTGAACCTAACCCTCACAGTCTTAAAGCTCACTGAGACCTTACGACGTACAGTTCACTTAAAGCTCACTGAGACCCTACGACGTACAGTTCACTTAAAGCTCACTGAGACCCTACGACGTACAGTTCACTTAAAGCTTAAAATGTTGCTATCGTACAAACATATCGTCATACGCTGATCTGCCTCCTGTCGTTTTCTTCTCGCCTCAGCGGAGTCGTTGAACTGGTGTGTCTCCTCATGACCTGGTCCCTCGACTGGTTATCGATGTGACGGCGCATGGAAAACATAGTATATATAACTTTTGTTATAGGAAAATAAAATACAGGAATGCCATTATGGGCGTTTTTGGAATCATAGCGTCTACTATTTAGTACGAGAAACGGATGCATTGAAGTGTCAATGTAACCGTTGCAGATGAGACCGGATACTTTTATGTGCAAGTTCGTATCAAATCATCCTTAGAACTAATGCAAACTTATGTAGTTGATCAACAAATGAAATTTTAAAAAGAACATCGTCATTGGTGCCTTAAGTCCACCTTTCAAGGTAGCTTGGTTTGCTAATATACATGGTCCTTGCTTTAGATCAAAAGCAAGTGCCTTAAAAAAACCATACCTATGATGTATATTCTTTAATTATATACTGTATTTATGACATATTTGCTATCAATTCTTGACATATAAGCTGTCTAATTTGAAATGTATGTTGTCTAATCTTGACATATTAGCTTCTATGGTTTTCTTGAATGTGTGCCGTCTATTCTTGACATATCTTACATAAAGAATCCTGGTTTTTTATATTTTTGTTTTCAAAATTTAAAACATCCAAAATGTCGGAGAAAACTGATTTTGTGAAATTAAAAAAAAAAAAAAAAAAAAAAAAAAAATAAAAAAAAAAAAAAAAACGAAAAAAAAAAATTTTTTAAAAATAAAAAAAAAAAAAAAAAAACGAATAAAATCAAGTTATTATTATTATAATTATTATTAATGATATCATCATTTCCATTTCAGAACTTGAGTCTTCAAAAATTATAAGGTTTAAAAAAAAAAAAAAATTATAAAAAATCAGAGTGGTCAAATTGTTCAAACTTTTAAAGAGGGAATGAACACGTTACCCACAACTTAACTGTAAAGTTGTGCAACATGTTGTCCTGGTTAAACATTTAAGATTCATTAAAAACCCAGTGTCTTAATACGGGAAGCAATTCAAGTTTTCTAAGGAATTTAAGCAGACCCCGCTAGTAACAATTTCAGGGAAATTTTTTAATGAACTTATTTTGGACCTTGAAGACCAAAAACAAATAACTTATTTTGGCAACTATCTTAAACAAAATTAACTAATGAGACATACCGGTGAACATACACACAGTGATTGATGAATTATTGCAGTTGACGGTCGTAATTTTGAGACCCGACGTTAGCACGAGACAGTATCCTTTTCTCAGGGTTCTTTGATAGTGAGAAATGAGACTCCCGTTCACATATTTCCCACTGTCCCGCCACCCGAACTTCATTTCTTTGACCCGATTGATGGCACCCAGCCAAACGTTTCTGCGATCTGAAAATTTTTTTTTAAAGAAAAGATGGTTACATGCTATTATTTCTATCAAATAAAAAATACTATTAAGACATGCATGTCATAAGGAGATCATTGCAAACAATTCTATTATTAATTATCATTTTAACTTACAATGTAATATTAGTCTTATTTTGATTTTTTTAAATTACTGTAAAAAAAAAAATTCAAAACACACTATTAAACCTTAGAAAAATGTAATTATAATATTTTAGATATTATTTTCAAGTCCTTCTGAGGGACGGTGTCACTGTGAAACCATTTGAGCTTGGGTCAAGATTATGATTGAGTCGGTGTTCAGAAGTCTACTCTGTGGAGGTACTAAGCAGATACAATCACAGAGGACATAGACGATACAGTAAAACACCCTATTTGGGTTTAAAATTTAAATTATAAAGATCCTAACTTGGACAATATCTTTTGTAATTTTAAGTGAACCGAGGAATAAGAGCACCTGCTTATCTTTAACATTGCCACAAACGGGAGTTGTCTATGTTTAAATATATATATATATATATATATTTATGTGGTTTTTTTCCACAATTTATTTTTCATGTAATACTACAGAGTAAACATAGTTATAAATAATATGGCTCTTTGATTATTTTTCACAAAACATTGGTCACATAAATTTAGTACATATTAGATAAACGACTTGTTTAAGACTCTAAATTTATTGCACTAACAGCGACAGATACCTTCATTTCGTCTGTATTTTTGTTCAAGCTACTCAAATTTAGTTTTGTCAATATTAATAATAATCTTTAAAAAAAAGGAATACGGTGAAACCACCTTGTCTAAAGCGCTGGAAGAACTGGAAACGCGCCATCCGTTCTAAATCTGATGCTAATCTGTCTAGCCTTGGCAGAACCATACCCCGATCTTCGCAGAACTCCTGTGTGGAAATGGGAAACACACATTTCAATTTAGTCATTTAAATTTTTATGTTAAAATGACTTTTTTAAAAAAATAATTTTTATTAATGTATCGAAGACAAATTCTTATAATTTTCCCGTTTTCAAAAGTTAAAGGTAGGAGCAGTTTTTTAGCCGACATTATCTCCACGCGTCAAGACCTTCTGATTGAAAGAGGTGTGTGTAAGTGCTTGAGATCAAAAGTGTTCCTTGTTTGGCCGTTGTTCGTGGAGAGTGTCAGGCAAAGTATACATATGCACTTGTTACAGTGCATAGACAACTACTTAATGAAAAAATATGTAAACAGTTAATATAAATATTAACAGCTAATATAAATATTGCACAAGAGCTAAAAAATTAAAATGCCTTACAGAAAATAAGTCGAAATTATTATTCCTAAACCCCCTAGCCAATAAGCCTCTTATCAATTGTTTTCATGTGTTCTGTGGGGTTGATGGTTTTGTCTGTCGTGCAAATTGTTAAACAGACACAAAGATATGTTTTTCACGTGATGGGAACCTTGGAGGAAAGAAAATCGTGAAGTTCATCTTGAAACCATACAAAACACCTGGTGTCGAGGGTGATCGTAGGAAATGGTGGCATTTGGCAGCTGAATCCTCCAACTGTTGATGCATAGATATAAGGAATCTTTAACTGTTTGTATCTGACTAATAGATAAACACCTTATATAAAAAGCTAAGGGATGAAAAAAAGGGAATCAAATGCATAATTACAGGATTCCAGAACTCAAATTAGAACGTTGCATTCATTCACATTCGTGTCAGTGTTATCATTAGCGGTAAATTTCTCATGGCGTCGGCCAATGTTAATACAGAGACATGGATTATCTACTTTAAAATTTAAAAAAAGCAGGACTATTGAAATACCCCAGATTCGGTTAATCTCTATGATGATGAACAGGCTCATCCCTGACATCGGGAGTGATGGCAACGGCTTCCGAAGTAACATTTCCACTGATGGTGCTGGTTGATGACCCCTCGACATTAGTCAGTGCGGAGCTTCAAGTAAAGACGGGCCATTAGATGAGATACATCAGAGACAACTCTATTGTTTATAAGCTAAACGAAGACTTCCACCGGAAATTTCATTACTATGTTTACGGTATGCAAGGTTTCTTTCAGCTATATCTCCGGGAGGTTGGGGGGGGGGGGGATTTTTCCCCCGGAAAAAATAAAAGACCCCACAAAAAAAAAAAAAAAAAAAAAAAAAAAAAAAAAAACTAGAACTACTTGCACTGCCCCACCCCCCACCCCCCCCATTGTCCATTGTCAGCAGTGAACCAAAAATAATAATAGCTGTATTGAAAAATAATGGTTTACACTGCTAATCTCTGTATACGTTGTATAAAAAAAATAAATGAACGCTTATATCAAAAAAATAAAACATAATAATTAAAATAGTAATAAAAGTATACTAATCAATATACTGTTATACTATTCTCTATACTGTCATATTAATCTTTATACTGTCATACTAATCAATATACTGTTAGGCTAATATATATATAATATACTATTGCACTAATCTAAATATTGTTACACCAATCTGGTTTTTATCCTGATCTAAGATAAAAAACTTTAGAAATACAATTACTTTTCTGTGTAGGATTCTCGACTTTTTGTTCATTCTTGGCTTATTACTAGAGTTAACCTCTCTTTTTCTTCCTCTTCTATATTTTAATTTTAAGGGACCACGATCAATGAATTGATCAAAACACTTGTGTTGAATTCAGCGCTATTTAATTTTTATCATAAACAGTGTTCAAAATATACTTTGAACAGCTATTTTTAAATTAACTTTTTGTTTATCCTTCACCAAATTATCTGTTATTATAGTCCGTTCTGAAACGGTACCTTTCAGAACTTAACAAAACACAAGTTTGATTCCATTTCATTTGTTTACATGACACTTGAGATTTTATTTTTGATTACTTTGAACTGCAGAGCTACATATTTTCTTAGTACAAGTGCAGTTCCGTGCGTTTGGGAATTTCCTGTAAATAATTTCAGATCACGAAAAAAAGCAAGCACGCCCAATTGGCACATTAGCCATAGCGACGTCAAATGGGTATGGAAGGGTGGGGCATTGGCCTAGCTCCAAAATTTGCATGTTTTATTTAAATTGCAATGTACTTTAGCGCCTCTAGTAATAATAACTTAACAAGCCGACCAAGTTTTGGTTTTGCCCCACTCCTCTGAAAAAAAAACAGCAACCTTGAAATGAAGCCCATTGATTTGAAGTGATTTTGAAAACTCAATTTTTTATTAAAAAAAAAATAAAAATGAAAAAAAAATTCAACAGATTTTTTTTTCATTTTTAATGCATGCGCGAAGATAATCCTTCGTATTAATTTTTTTCTTTTTTTTTTTTCAAAGTGCTTGATAAATACACTGACATTATAAGATTGCTTGATGGTGAAATCTGGATGAGCTTTCACAGTATTTTCCCTTGGTTATAGTTTTCGGAGGCTGTTATTTAAAACATTTTTATACAGTGCTTTGAAACGAATTTTTGTGGGATTAAGCGAGAGAAATAATGCTTTGTCAAATTTAATTTAATTTTAATTATATTATTAATATATAGATATATAAATAAATGAATAAATAAATGAATAAATAAATGANATATATAGTAATTCCACATTTAAAAAAAAAATTGTAAAAAAACACTAATTAAATCAATATTTTTTTAAAAATGCACTTAAACTCATTTTTCCACCAAAAAATTCAATACAAATTAAATGCCCATAAAACTTTGTTTTTTAGTTTTTAAATAGAGTTCATAACAATTTTATTAATAAGCATTAAAAATAGAAATTAAAATACATGACGTTGTAAATGAGTAGTGTAAAACGTAATATTTTTGGAAAAGTCTAAAAATACCTATATTAAACATTCCACCCGTTTACCTTCAATGCTACTTATACATTCGACAAACCAACTATATTTCCAATTTAAAAACAATAGAAATTAAAACAACAACTGAAATGTACCAGAAAAAATAATATATATATGTTTAAGGAAACCGAAACTTAATAGTTTTTGAATATTTTATTTTTTTGTGGATTCTGTAATAGTAAAAAGGTAAATACTAGCAAATTTGGAACGTTTCATTTGCTCGTGGATTCTGCAAGGGTAAAATGGACAGGTAGACTCTTCATTTGGTCGATACATTTTTTAGGAGGTTATAATATGAACTTTCTTTTTACCTTGTCGTCCTGCATTTAAGGGAAAACAAATTGTATGCTCTCTACAGTATCACGATTGTTATATTACAACAATTCTACACTGGCAATGCATTCATTTCTAGAATATTTCAGAAGCATGGCTAGCCATTCGTATATATTAAGTTATTATCTCGAGTTAAGTAGGCATAATGAAATAGTATTCTAAAAATAGGTATTCATAAAGAATGTTTCTTGAGACGGGTAGACTCAAGAACATATTATCCTAAGATGGTAAGACATCTTGAGATGATGGGCAACAAATAATATATTCTCCTAGTATAGCTAGGCATTAAAAGTATAATATCTAAGGATGTGTTTGCATAAAGAGTATAATAGCTTAACATGGGTACGGGTAAAGAATATGTTGTGAAAAGATGGATAGGCATAAAATATCTGATATCTTAGATACAAAGCATATATTTTCCTAAGACGTCTAGGCATAAATACAATTTTATCCTAACATAGTTAGACACAGAGCATTTATTATTTTAGGACGAGTAAGCCTAAATAGTTCAATTTCTCAGGGTTTTTAGAAATAAAGCATTTATTATCCTAGAATTGGCTGTGGCAAAGGGATTATTAACAAACGATCCATTGCCACCTTTGATTGATCCTGAGATTGTATGGGAAAGTGTGCTCTACCGGGATGGCTAGACATAAGGGATGTGTTAGCAATCTCAGAATGGGAATACATAAGGTGTGTATTATACTCAATGTGAATTCGTATATAAGTATTCAATGCAACTAAGATCAAAAAGAATAAAGATTTTATTGTTCGAGGATGTTCATTCGAAACGAGTTTGTTGTTCTCAGAGGATGGTTAGGCTTGAGGGGATTATTAATCTTGGATGGATTCATAAACGGCAGTGTTATCCTAAGATTGTTGGGCATAACGAGATTACTATCCTCGGATGGGTAGGCACAAGCGGATTATTACACTAGGTTGGATAGGCATATGTGTTTCATCTGCATGGGGGATTGGTGAAAGTAATATAATACCCCAAGATGGTTAGGAATAAAAACTATTATTATCCTAGTATGGGTAGGCATAAAGTCTTTATCTCTATTAGGGATTGGTGAAAGTGATTAATGCCCCACGAAGGTTAGGCATAAAAGGTTTATTATCCTAGTATGGGTATGCATAAAGTCTTTATCTCTTTGAGGGATTGGTGAAAATGATTAATACCCCACGATGATTAGGCATAAAAGATTTATTATCCTAGGACGGGTAGGCATAAAGTCTTTATCTCTATGAGGCTAAGCATAAAAGGTTTATTATCCTAGGATGGGTAAGGGTTGGAAGTTTCTGGTCCATGGCATCTGTAACAGTCGCGTGGTTCAACGTCACCCGTCCGACTCAGCTGGCTTGTCTTTGGGACGGTTTGCTGCGGATGCTGCTGGCTCCGCCAATTTTCTGTTGGTTTGCCTCACCAGCAGTAATGTTCAGACTGTCGTGCCGATACTCTGCTCCGCACTGCTCGACGGGTTGCTGTCGTCTTCACCACCACCTGCAGAACAACAATACTTTTAAGAGAAACAGCATTTTTCAAGACCAAGAAACTATTTAGTAGAAGGCTGTATGATTAGAAGACAGAGACGAATGGACGAGGATAGTTTACATGTCATGTGGGGCGCACAATAGACCCAAGGACTAAAGGACATGAAGATGTTGATGAGTTTTATTTTTCTTTTAAATCAACAATACAATAAATTTACACCAATAATCTATTTAAAGGTAAAAAAAAAAAGAGTATAATATGATAACAACGTCTGGATGAATTAGGACATTGTGAAGTACGAGCACATGTCTACACGTCTACACTTGTCTTCCTGCATAAGATCTCTCTACAGTACATATATATCGTTTCTTCAATTTACTGTTTAACTCCACGAACCCTTTGAAGACCCTTCTAACGACTAATTTTGTCTCTTTTTTAAACTAAAAAAAGGTTATCATTATAATTTTGACAGTTAGCTCTTTAGGATATCTACGCTCTGTAAAGATGAGCCCAGAGATATAACCTAATGCCTAGCTATAGCAGAGATTTAAATCAAAATTAACTATACTTTTTTTAGGAAGATAAAAAAATTACAACAAATTCACAGATCAATCAAACCACATTCAACCTTATTACCCGTTTTGACATCTTCCCTAGCACAAATGGATGCCATTCCTGTGACTGCCAAAAGAAGAACGCCAATGGAAGGGCCAACATACCAGAACACATCGTACCAATGGCGCGAAAACTGTTTTTGTGAGCCCGACAAAGCTAGCGACGACAGGTCGGATGCTTGGGAAGCGTGTCCTGGTGACGAAAGATTTGAAATCGAACGTGAGAAATACTAATTTCATGCGTAAACAAATGATAAAAGAATGAAACAAAAAAAAAATTCTAAAGGAAAAGAAGGGCACAACACTCAAGCCATTACAATGAAATTGTAGATCAAGGTATGTGGAAGCTTGAATCAAAATACAGAACCATAAGGACCATAAGATGTGAACGTTTTGGCTAAGAGCCTACCTCAGCAGACAGGAGAAAAGAGAATACGACAAGTATTCAGAGCACAGGTAAACACTTAGGTAAAATTACGTTATTATCCTTTACGTAAAGACATTGCAAATAGTTCAGCGGGTTATGAACAAAGAGTAAATCAATTTGTGCGGTGGAAGTGTAAGATGATGAAAAGGGGGGGAGACACAGTATTAGTTGCGTTTTTTTACGGACAAAAACAGATGTCTGGTGCCATGTCGTGCTCACGTTCAAACACCCAGTGCAGCCCACTTGCAAAAACTCACTGAAGCGCACTTGAAAATATTCACTGAAGCGCATTTTCTAACTTTCAATGCAGTTAACTTTTAAACACCCAGTGAAGCGCACTTTCAAACACTCATTGCGGCGCACTTTAAAACTCTCATTGAAGCGCATTTTCAAACAATCATTGAAGCGCACTTGCAGATAATCATTGAGGCGCACTTTCAAACGCTTATTGAATCGCATTTTCAACAACTCATTAGAGCGTAATTTCAAACACTCATCGAAGCTCACTTTCAAACACTCATTGGAGCTGACATTTAAAAAACAACAACTTTGAAGCACACTTTCAAATACCCATTGAAGCACACGCGAATACAGATTCAAATAATCACTGAAGCAAACATTCCCGCACACTACCAAGGAGAGGCGTAGCGAGAGTGTTTTGCACTCCGGGACAAGATTCATTTTTAAGCTCCCCTTTTTTTCTTTTTTTTTCAACTCTGAAACCAATTATTTTCATCAAATAAAATAATATCAAAGCACTTTTGGGCGTCGCTAACTAGCTGGCGCCCGTGGACTTCTTCTGCCCCACTGCCACCACACCATCGCTACACCTCTACTACCGAGTAAAATTGCAAGCCCGCATTCCTGCACACGTTCAAGAGCACACGAAAATTTAGAATCAAAACACATACATGTAGACGCATAATGCACACAATGTATCTTGTTACGTTTTTGTTTTTATGATCGTCTGTAGACTAACCGTTGGGTGAATTCTTTAAAAAATCATGTGTAAACCTACTATTTGGTAATGTCCTTGAAATCATGTACAGACTAACCATTTGGTGAAGTCTTTGAATTCATTTGCTAATGTACCATTTCTACTATTTGATACAATCTTTTTAATCATTTGTAGACTTACCCTTTGGTGGAGCCTTTAACGTTAAATCGGCTGCGAAAATGAAATTGTCATTACTGCATGATTATACAGAGATTCATATATATATTTCAATAACTTTGCTTATAACAGTTAACATTGCAGAAGTAAAGAGGAATAAATAATAAATGTATGATACACTTACAGTAAGCAGCATCTTTGTGTAAATTTTAAATTTAGACCATCAGTACTAATTGCTATTGTATAAACAACGGAGTTATTACGAATACAGCACTATGCATTTTGCAACTACCCCAGCGGTTCTCACATTTTCGCGCCGTGGCCCGTGACAACATTTAAAAAAAATTTTTGCAACCCACAAAGAGGGAGCAGGATCAATCATTAAAATTCAAAAATGGGTTTTAAGAGGTTCAAATTGGGCTTGGGGCATTGGGGGAGGTGGCTTGGTGTAGGGGGGGGTTGGGTTGGATGGTTTAAGATGGGGATGGTTGGTCGGGGGAATGTTGTTTAGGTGGTGGGTTGATTGTGTATAAAAAAAAAATATATTTTAAAATTTAAGAACAATGAGTTTAAACTTAAAACTATTTGAACATTTTTTGTGTGTGCATTCATTTTATTTTAACATTTAAATCCGCAAAGTAGGTACTTTAGAAGCTACACACTTTAATAAAGTCTATGCTTTAAACTAAAAACCTAATCAGTTAAATTAATTTCACATATTTTTTATGCAGTCGATGCTTATTCACGGGTTATTTACAATAAAGAAACATATTTTTTGTTATCCTGCTTAAGAGTCAATAATAAATGAATTTCAGAAATACATCAAATTTCTGAACTAAATCCAATTTCTGAACTAAATCTGATTTCTGAAATAAATCTGATTTCCGGGAGTGAATCATGGCTTATTTTTTTCCTCCACGAGGATTGTAACGACTCACAGGTTGAGAGCCGCTGAACCCTGCCATTTAAGCTGAGCCTACCTGTCCCCATGCACACAGTCCTGTACCGACAGCTGCACTGGTGTATTTCCACTTTGAAATTAGTTCCCATTGTCAGGCAGTCGTCCGAATCGTACACCGCCATGCTGGGTATGCTGAACACGTCATCTGTGACCAGACCGTTGTCGTCGACCCACTGGAATTGTCTGATAGACTCATTGTACCTGGCTCCCAGAAATAATTTTGTACCTAAATCAAAACAAATATATCAAATGTTGCGAAAATTACTCTAAGAAATAGATTTTTGCAATATATAAGAAATGAGAAATAAACATTTAAAAAGTGCCTACTGTGCGCTGAGAAATACATTTTTACCAAAATAAAAATCAACCTATAAATTAAATGTATGCGAGTTTAGATTTGATATATACATTTGTATCAAAATGTAAATAAACATATTAAATTATGTAAATCTTGTCCCTAGAGATACATTAGAACTTACAACAATATAAACAAATTAAAACACGTTTCCTGTTCTCAGAAAAATACATGCCCAACTTACCCAAAAGAAACTGATATAGTTATGTAATTTGTTCCCCGAGGAAATCATTTTTTAACGTCCTTTGAACCTTATTACTTAAACCCTTCAATGACAATCAAGATATAGAATGAAATAACACAACCTAGCCTGGTCAGCTGTTTCGTTTCGATACTTTTTCGAGCTTTTTCAAAACTTAAAAACAAAAACAAAAAATTGCCTGAACCTTGACGTCATCCTCTTTCTATAAAACTAATTATAACCATTACTGAATCGTACAGACAATATTTGCCTCACCCTGTAGGTACGACCTCAAATTTTGGGATTTTCTGAGAGCGACCAAGGTAGACTCCATGTCATCGACTCGCATTAGATTAAGTCCCTCGTGTTTACAATAATCCTGCAAAAGGAAACCTCAAAACAGTTCAACCAATCAGTGCATGCGTACACGACCCGAGTGCAGCCATATGCATGGCGAGTCTCAACGAGCTCGGACGCTTAAATTCAAAGGTAACTGGGACAAGCCGCACATCTAATACCGTATCCGGAAATTTCTTTCAGACCAAAAAATCCGGTACTCGTCTCATACACGATTCAAAAACAAGCCAATCAAAAATACCTAGTATACCTCAGAGTGGCACTGAGATAAAGTGATTTTGTATCTCAAATATTTAAAATGTTTACACTGTTAGACATTCTTCAACACCAGGGGTGAATTCCGCGGGGGAAAAATATTGAACAAATCCAAGGCTGCCCCCCCCCCGCCCCAACAACATTAAACCCATACAGCGAGAGCAGGGCTTAATTTTTATTGAGAAGGAAGATAAACGCCGTCCCCTTAAGGTCCCCGAAGGAGTTGAACCCTTCTCTATGATGTTAGACATTCTTCAACACCCGGGGTGAATTCCGCGGGGGAAAAATATTGAACAAATCCAAGGCTGCCCCCCCCCCCGCCCCAACAACATTAAACCCATACAGCGAGAGCAGGGCTTAATTTTTATTGAGAAGGAAGATAAACGCCGTCCCCTTAAGGTCCCCGAAGGAGTTGAACCCTTCTCTATGCTAAGAAGTTGAGTTCATACCATAATCGAAACTTGATTCAATGGAATTCTCGGTATGAGCATCGAGGTTACTAGATAGAAGCATTGCATATTTCATACCTTGGTCTGCTGGAAATCCTTTTCATTGACATCGCTAGCAACGATGTAGCACCTGTCTTGCACTGATGCGAGCACATACTTAGATTGGGTGCAGCTACCTGTCAAAAGATATGTAAAGAACAGCCTCAGTTGCATAGGAAAGTGGGTTTGGGAGTGGTCTGTCCCCGGGATTGAGTGGTCGTTCCCGGGTGGAACTTTCTCTTTACAATCAACTTGAACTTCAAGGGTGACCTCTCTACAAAATCAGACGGAAAAACGAAGATTTATATAAAAATGTTCAAACAAATTTTCAAAAAAAGCTTCAAATTCTAAATTTTTGTCTTTTACCTTTAACAGACTTGACGGCCAACAGAGTTGTAAGCAAACACAATATAATCAAATCTGAAAATAAACTGAAATATATAAGTAATTTTATAATTGACGTCAAATGTTTGGTGATGTCTGAAGTAATATAACGATCCAATGGAAGTCTTTGCGGTTCAAAGTATTGTCCTCAACGTTCTTTCTATCTATTCAATTCTATCTATTTGCCTGGCACCATCAAGAAGAGACTGTCACAAGGAAAGCGTGAAGGGTTATTAATCACAAACAAATCTGAACTGACAATTTCAGCTCGTTTTACTTGACTTTAGACTGCAGCTGGTATGACTTGATCAGACAACAGCTGGTATTGCCTCACTTTACGAACCAGCCAGTATTACCTGACTTTTGACACCATCTGATATTAACTTAAAGTAAATCTCAGCTGGTATTTCTTGCTTTAGACTTAGCCTACATTAAATTAATTTTAATCCCCAGCTGTTATACATGCGTTTAGACACCAGCTGATATGAACAGAATTTAAATCCCCTGATGGTATTACTTGACCACCAGCTGGTAAAAGTAATCGATAGGGACGAATAGGAGACGCTCGGAGTTTCCCAAAACAGTCAACACCGAACAGCTTTAAAATGAAAGAGCGGGAAAAAAACAAGATTCCAAATAAACTTATGAACATTTACAACAGGACATCTGCTAGGAACAACCTACATGAACAGTTTTTTAACTTTATAGTGTCTCATATCACGAGGACAAATTGTCTGATATCACAAGTATATATGACCTTTCGTCTCGTTTATATATTGTCTCATTTAATGAAGATATGTATCTTCTCATGTATCAAAATAAATTATTATCATTTCCTATCAAAGTTGTTGATATTTGGGACTCATACTTTGATACCTCCAACAAAACAAGTTCTACATCCGTTTTAAAATGTGTGCCTAATGGTGCAGATTTGGTTAAAGCCACAAAAAAAAAAAAAAAAAAAAAAAAAAAAAAAAAAAAAAAAAAAAAAAATCTTTGAAAATCCCTTTTTAAAACCTATATTAAATCAGTACTATTTGTTGACATTACTGCCTCTTGGCGTCATTTGTAAATGCCAATGTCCTGAAGTATTTCACGTGACTGACATGGAAGTCGTTGGTGTAATTCGGGATATTCCGGCATGGGCGGGAGAAGATTTTTACCGGCAACTACTATGAAAAAAATCCATGTAGATGTTTATTAATGGACCACCTAACGTATTATGGACAACTTATCTTTTTTACTGACAACCTAATGTTTTTTACGGACAGCCTATTTTTTTTTTTACGAACAGCCTAACGTTTTTTATATTGTCAAAGTAGAGCATTTTCTTTATATATTAATGTATTATTTTTATTTATTTATTTATTTTGGCATTTTTATATAGCGCTTACCTGAAAGCTCTAAGCGCTTTACAATTATTAAAAATATGTTAGCTAAGTAAAATAAAAATGAGGCACTAGGATAGTAACTACTAGCCTTTACATCCTTTACATCACCTCATAAAACATGTATAACATCTGGGAATAAAATTAATTCAAAATATTATCCTTTACATCCCCCTCATAAAGTAAAAAGGAAACAAGGGCTTGCCAAAGAAATATTGCAGGGCACCACAAGACGAGGAAGAAGAAGAGGAAGACAAAGAGAAAGATGGGAGGATAACATTAAAAAGTGGACAGGGCTAACACTGGGCGATGCTGTGCGTTGTGCAGAAGACAGAGACGAATGGAGGAGGATAGTTCACATGTCATCTGTGGCGCCCCAACGGTCCAAGGACTAAGGGACAGGATGATGATGATGATATCCCCTCATATACTTTTTTTTATGTTTAACATGCATGCTCCTAATTTTCTCTGCTTTACTAAGTTGTTGTTTTTTTTCTGTTTTTTTTCTTTTTCTTTCTGCACCAAAAGGTCATCGCACGATTTTGAACCTCTTGTGAATGATGGGTAACTCTTCTCAATGAGAAACTCAGTTCTACAACAATAATAGGTCAGTATCTGGGCGGTATTCGTTTCTCTTTTGAATGTTTACTCATTGGAACAATGGTGTAGCCTACACCATTGTTCCAATAGTGTAGCTATTGTCATCAAATTTGTTTCTAGTTTTAAAACTATGTGCGTTTAAATCGACTTAAATATAGATTGAAATGTTTTTTTATGTAAACAAACTTTTTGGCGTAGACGAGAAAGTCATATTTTTTTAAAGTTATCATCATTACTTATAATTATGAAGCATTATAAAAAATTATGAATAAAGGACATATATACATATATATATATATAATATATATATATATATAAATGTTCACACACATATATATATATATATATATATATATATATGTGTGTGTGTATGCAAAAAATAAATATATATAATATATATAAATGGAAAATGAAATTTAAAAAAAATTGCAGTAACAGTTTTAAAGACATTGAAGTTATTGTGACAAATTTAATGAATTTTACATTCAATAAAACGCACACACACTTATTCATTTAAATGTTACCACTTAGAGCAGATCGTCCTTTTCAGCAATTATATAGCTTTTCCTTGAACAATTCGAATTCACATCATTTTCTTTCATCACTCAAGGTTCTCAGTGATGCTAAAGAAACCCCTGCTCCAATCATGAGTGTCTTGAAGAATTTAAAGCTGATTATCTCCTTTCTGATCTTAATGGCGGTCCAAGATCTCAACACGACGCTGGGTATTGGTAAAGTTTAGCTCAGGATATATGCAAATATAATTTTTGGCTATAAAGGTCCACCTTGAATTAAATTTAATGTGCACACAGACATGTTGTTAATGTCATATAAAGAGACATAAACTTAAAGATGCAGAATGATGATTGTTGTTGAGAGGGTTGCCAATTTTATTTTCTATACTTAGCACCGTCTAAGATATTTACAATAAGTCTTACACTCTCTAAAAGTTGTTGGACTAAAGGTCTCATACCCCTACCACTTGTTTGACTAAAGGTCTCATACTCCTACCACTTGTTTGACTAAAGGTCTCATACTCCTACCACTTGTTTGACTAAAGGTCTCATACTCCTACCACTTGTTTGACTAAAGGTCTCATACTCCTACCACTTTTTTGACTAAAGGTCTCATGCTCCTACCACTTGTTTGACTAAAGGTCTCATACCCCTACCACTTGTTTGACTAAAGGTCTCATACTCTTACCACTTGTTTGCCTAAAGGTCTCATACAACTATCAATTGTTTGACTAAAGGTCTCATACTCCTACCACTTGTTTGACTAAAGGTCTCATACTCCTACCACTTGTTTGACTGAAGGTCTCATACTCCTACCACTTGTTTGACTAAAGGTCTCATACTCCTACCACTTTTTTGACTAAAGGTCTCATACTCCTAACACTTGTTTGACTAAAGTTCTCATACTCCTACCACTTGTTTGACTAAAGGTCTCATACCCCTACCACTTGTTTGACTAAAGGTCTCATACTCCTAACCACTTGTTTGACTAAAGGTCTCATACTCCTACCAATTGTTTGACTAAAGGTCTCATACTCCTAACACTTGTTTGACTAAAGGTCTCATGCTCCTACCACTTGTTTAAATACAGGTCTCATACCCCTACCACTTGTTTGACTAAAGGTCTCATACTCCTACCACTTGTTTGCCTAAAGGTCTCATACAACTATCACTTGTTTGACTAAAGGTCTCATACTCCTATCACTTGTTTGACTAAAGGTCTCATACTCCTACCACTTGCTTGACTAAAAGTCTCATACCCCTACCACTTGTTTGACTAAAGGTCTCATACTCCTACCACTTATTTCACTAAAGGTATCATGCTCCTACCACTTGTTTGACTAAAGGTCTCATACTCCTACCACTTGTTTGAGTAAAACTCTCATACCCCTAACCACTTGTTTGACTAAAGCTCTCACACTCCTACCACTTGTTTGACTAAAGGTCTCATACTCCTACCACTTGATTTAATAAAGGTCTCATACCCCTACCACTTGTTTGACTAAAGGTCTCATACTCCTACCACTTGCTTGACTAAAGCTCTCATACCCCTACCACTTGTTTGACTAAAGGTATCATACTCCTACCACTTGTTTGACTAAGGGTCTCACACTTCTACCACTTGTTTGACTAAAGGTCTCATACTCCTACCACTTGTTTAAATACAGGTCTCATACCCCTACCACTTGTTTGACTAAAGGTCTCATACTCCTACCACTTGTTTGACTAAAGCTCTCATACCCCTACCACTTGTTTGACTAAAGGTCTCATACCCCTACCACTTGTTTGACTAAAGGTCTCATACTCCTACCACTTGTTTGACTAAAGGTATCACACTCCTACCACTTGTTTGACTAAATGTCTCATACTTGTACCACTTGTTTGATTAAAGCTCTCATACCCCTCCCACTTGTTTGACTAAAACTCTCACACTGCTAACACTTGTTTGACTAAAGGTCTCATACTCCTACCACTTGTTTGAATAAAGGTCTCATACCCCTACCACTTGTTTGACTAAAGGTCTCATACTCCTACCACTTGTTTGACTAAAGCTCTCATACCCCTACCACTTGTTTGACTAAAGGTATCATACTCCTACCACTTGTTTGACTAATGGTCTCATACTCCTACCACTTGTTTGGCTAAAGGTCTCATACTATTACCACTTGTTGGACTAAATGTCTCATACTCCTACCACTTGTTTCACTAAAGGTATCATACTCCTACCACTTGTTTGACTAAAGGTATCATACTCCTACCACTTGTTTGACTTAAGGTCTCATACCCCTACCACTTGTTCAAACTAAAGGTCTCATACTCCTACCACTTGTTTGACTAAAGGTCTCATACCCCTAACCACTTGTTTGACTAAAGGTCTCATACTCCTACCACTTGTTTGACTAAAGGTCTCATACTCCTACCACTTGTTTGACTAAAGGTCTCATACTTCTACAACTTGTTTGACTAAAGGTCTTATACCCCTACCACTTGTTTGACTAAAGGTATCATAATCCTACCACTTGTTTGACTAAAGGTCTTATACCCCTACCACTTGTTTGACTAAAGGTCTCATACTCCTACAACTTGTTTGGCTAAAGGTCTCATACCCCTACCACTTGTTTGGCTAAAGGTCTCATACCCCTACCACTTGTTTGGCTAAAGGTCTAACACTCCTACCACTTGTTTGACTAAACGCCTCTTCCTAATAAACTTTGATTGACTAGGTCCCTCACATCCCACAAAAGTGATAATTCCTATCGAAATTAAAACATTAGGTATTTAAAAATGTAAAGTGATTTTGTAATTGGTCTATCGAATAACACAGATAACAGAAGAACTAAGGATACATGGGTAGAGGGAAATAATGGTGGTGGTGGATGGAGGAATGGATAGATAGAGGGATGGACATACAAATAAATACATATATACATGGATATTTATATATAAAGATAAATAGATATTGAGGTAGGTAGGTAGGTAGGCAGGCAGCAAGGCAGGTAGGTAGGTAGGTAGGTAGGTATTAGGTAGGTAGGTGGGTGGGTAGATATAGATAAATTGCTTCCTTTTGATTCATTTGTTCTTTGCAATCCTTTACTAGCATTTATTGTTATTTAATCAGTAATATATTTTTGCTTCATGCGTAAAAATGTATCTAATAATGAATACATCATAGAAGGAAATGTGGGATTATAATATGTATACACAACACAAGTAACATACACATAGATAAGATAATTAAACCACGTTCCTAATGAGCCGTCTCTTACGTCCATTTATTAATATTTAGTCTGTAATAAATATTTATATGGAGTTACACAAAACTACGGTTTATAAAAAGCCTGTCAGTAACTTTTTTTTCTGTGACAATTTTCTGTGACTTTTTTTCCTGTCACTTTCTTTTCCTATGAAAATAAGTGTCTTTTTTATGATAATGGATTTCCTGTGACTTTTTCCGCTCACCATATTTATTTGAATGTAAATTATCGACAGTGAAGTCAAACCTCCACTGCAAGAGAACTGACTTAACCACTTCTGAAATCGACTCGAAGTGCTTTGTTTGGTATTTTGCCGAAAGTAAAAACTATGAAGATGCAAAGGTGAAGTTTGTTAGAATGATAAATGATACACTTCGAAATGTCCCTCTTGCGTGCAAAGCCTCCTACCATATCTATTTTTTGTGCAAGGCAAACACACTCTTATTTGATCACTCCATTCCCATGTGACATAAGAGGAACCCACTCTTATATGATCACTCCGTTCCCATGTGACATGTTAGGAACCAACTCTTACTTGATCACTCCGTTCCCATGTAACATGGGAGGAACCCACTCTTATTTGATCACTACATTCCCATGTGACATGTGAGAAACCCATTCTTATTTACCAATTCCATCCTCATGTGCTTTTGCAACACCCACTCTAATTTAACCCACTGCGTCCCAGTGTTGTGTGAGGCTAACCCACTCTCACTTACCCACTCTATCCCCATGTGGGTACACACGGTTTACTTCTTAAAACGATCGACCTTGAATTTAATCCTTCAACGCACTCACCGTGTCCTCCCCCTCTCCCCCACACACACCTAACGCCTGACATATTGACGTTAATGACGACATGTTTGTTGGAAGTAGAATATATTTATGCAAGATAAAGTTGTTTTTTTCTTCTTACATTTAATGATGCTACATGGAAACCTTGTTGTCTTGCTTTTTTGACTGATACATTTTTTTTTTCTTAAACCTTTTCATAAGGTTCAGGCATACTTTTTTAAATTAACTTTGCAATCACGTGACCTTACAGTCACATTTAAGTTATATATTATGTAGAGGTTGTTGTAGAACTATTTAAACATGCAGTTTATTTTCATATTCAAATGATCTGTAAAAAAAATTCTGAAATATTTGAACGGAAATTAAAATGATTCAACAACGATCCTTTTGTGTTCGTGAAGGAATATTGCAAAGAACGTGGCTTGAAGTTGCCGAAATTTGACGACATGGAGGCAGTGTTCAATCAGATCAAGAACGACACCATCTTCACACAGTTCAATCGTGGTTAGTCCATTGCCTTGTAACAGTAGCACTTTGGGGGAGTTTCATTCTAGATTAGTTTTGTATTGAAATGTCATCAACGTGATGGCACGAAACATTTTATAACTGTTATGTGTCCATGAACGTTTGGAAGAACGGTCGGTGTATAGACATTCATAGCGTGTCCATAAAATTTAGGGACATGTCGCGTTTGTAAGGTTTGACTCCTGATGTTTAAAACACATACTGACTGGGCGTAACTTTACGTAGACCGACATCCACTAAGTTTCAAGACAAACAATGGCCAAGAAGATGACTTAACTTGTTGGCCAATGAAGCAGACTTGCCTACTTTACACTGATCGACATCCGCTAGTGTGCAAACGTGAACTAGCAGTCAGGAGATGATTGAATTTGTTGGCCATCGAACTAAATTCCAATACTTTACATATGTGGGGGTCAAAGTTCAAATATGTATCGAAATCACCTGGACATTGCGACGGATTAGCTGACAGTGCCTTCCGATGTGAGCTGTTAAGTTTGATTGACCGGCATGCTGACCAGGTGGTTAAATCTATTAATTTCTTGTTATGTGTTGTTTTTTGTTTTTTTTTAAAAATTAAATTGAAATAAATCCCATTCATGCACAAATGCAAATTTATATTAACCAAGTTAAAACCCAATTTTTAAAAAAAAAAATCTCTTTACAAGAAAATAAACAATACACTAAGGATAAACTATAAACAATCTGATATGTGTTATAACTAAAGCATTTCCTTTCAACCACAACGGTGTTAACATCCCGATGCTTGCTTTTCCCGCTTGTTTTTTTTTTTTTTAAAAACTCAGACGGACTCCAGTTTTGGCTGGGGGCCAAGTGCTATTCCGACGAAGACTCGTTTCGCTGGGACGATGACCACGACCTTATCGAAGAAATCGTGTTGACCAGTCAGGACAGGATGAACCGTGCAGGTGACTGCCTCGTAATAAAATCGGGGCCAGTGATCCAAACCTCCAAGTGTTCAGACACGGCCATCGTCGTTTGTATGGATTATAGTACGTTTTTGTATGTGGGTGTGGTGTTGATTTTTTTTCGTTAAGGGTTTGGTGGCCATAAGATAAGGGCAATAGATTAATTTTATTAATGTTTGTTTTAAATCCAAATTTAAGTTATACACAAATGTGATTGTTGACATCAATTTTTTGGGTGGTCTACATCTTTGGTTTTTCCTACAAATTGGAATTGACTTTAGAAAGGAAAAAAAAAAGGATTTTATTTAAAAGAAAGCTTTAAAACTTAGCATTTGATTTTTAAATGAAGTAAAATGTAAGTGAAGAAGGACTGGCCCAAGAATCTCCCTGTCGCTCTCAGAAAACCGAAAGACGCTGCAATCTTTCAAAACTAAACTGAAAACACATATTTTTCTCACTCACCTGCTGGGGTGATGAAGTCTACCTCCTTTTTCCCAGCTTGCTCGATGTCGATTTTGTATGGTTGCGTTTTGTATTTGATTTGTGGAAAAATAGATATCGTCATATAGAGTTGACTTCGCACCGCGTTTCGTACCTTAATTAGAGACGAAGCGTGTTTTTTTAAAAAACTTGTTTGAAAATTTGCATAGTTGCCATTGAAGTCCGAAGACTTGATTTCTTGATATTTTATATAGGTGACATCAAAGTCTTAAAATATGGTTTTAGTCTCAGCGATTTTTTGGGCTGATATTTTTATATTTTCAAGTTTTACTCGCCAATAGGTGCTTACGAATTTAAAAGCATACTGAGGGAAAAATGTCAAGGTTACCAAAAAAAAACAACAAAACCCACCCACCCCCCCCAAAAAAAAAAAAAAAAAAAAGAAAGATCAGCGGTTTTCAACTAGTGGGTCGCGAACCCTCTGAGAGTCGAACGACACTTACACAGGTGTCATCTAAGACCATCGAAAAAGCATTCTTATCAAGCAGCAACGAACATAAATGTATGATGGGGGTGGTCACTAAACCACGAGGAAGGGTTGCGGGATTTGGAAGGTTGAGAACCACTGAGATAGATAGTATGAAAAGACGAAATCAGTGGAAACAAAAGCCGGAGAAAATAATTAAAATTTAAAATAAATAGAAGTATAAAAAAAAAAACTAAAATAAACGTAAATATGGGGAATGAATGTGGGAATTTTTGGGAGAAAGAGAGGGGGGGAGATAGAGAGGCAGTGATTGAGACATTAAGGGAGTGAGAGAGTTAGGAAATAGAATTAGAGAGTTAGGGAGAAAGAGGGAGAAAGACAGAAGGACAGAGGGTAGGGAAAGTCAGAGATAGAAATTGAGAAAGAAAGAGTTCGGGCGAGAGCTAGAGGGGGAAATAAAGACAGAGGGTTAAAAAGAGAATTAGAGAGGGATTGAAAGAGTCAAGAAATTAGAGATATTGTGAGAGAAGTCGGGAGAGAGAAATGTAGGGAAGGAGGGTGGGAAAGACAGAGAAGAAATTAAAGAGAAATAGAGAGTGAAACACATGCACATAAAGAGGGAGTGATGGTGAGATAGGGGAGGGAGAATCACAAGTGGAATAGAATAGTTTAGAGACAAAATGAAAAATAGTAATAGAAAGGAATGAAATAAATATGAGTATTATCTTAATATGAGTTACACGGTTTCCTCTTTCTGCGGCATCCTCAGAGCCCACGTTCTACGGGGTCAACAATCATCACAGGTGCAACTGCCGACATCAACATTGTTCTGAGGTGGATGGTCATTGTTTGGTCGGGCAAATCGGCAAATGCATGCCGGGCTGGTTCGGAAATGAATGTCAGTTCAGTAAGTGCTACCAGGGTGGTTAGGTAGGGATGACAATACTTTTAGGGCTACTTGCGAGCTGGCTTGGCAGGGAATGTCAGTTCACTAAGTGCTACCAGGATGGTTAGGCAGGGATGACAATTCATTTAGTGCTACCTGCGAGATGGCTTGGCCGGGAATTTCAGTTCAATAGGTGCTACCAGGATGGTTAGGAAGGGATGACAATTCATTTAGTGCTACCTGCGAGATGGCTTGGCCGGCAATGTCAGTTCACTAGGTGCTACCAGGATGGTTAGGCAGGGATGATAATTCATTTAGTTCTACCACCATGCTTGCCTAGCTGGGAATGCCAGTTCAGTAACGGCTCTCATGCTGGTTTCTCGGGAATATTAGTTCGGCAAATATTACCCTGTATCAATCTCCTTATGGTGTCCAATGGCGTAATTTAAACAAGTTTCATTGTATTTGATTACATTGTGGAACCATTATGTCTTTGGCGTTTTACTATATGTAAAAACGATTCGCTTACGGCTTAGGGCGTATTTCTTAAGAGGCATAGACATACTGGTCATATGCAGTCGTCTTTTGTCTTTCGTACTTTATTTTAACTCTGACTTTATTTGGAATCAGAAATGTCGAGTAAAATGGATATAGTTTGGACAGAGATTAATGGATAATAAATAAAGACTTTGGTAATCCTAAATTTACCGGGTCGGATGCCCTCGTGATTGAAAATCGTGTGTTGAAAATATTGTTGTCACGTTTTACCATGTGACAAGTTTAAGATTACTGTCGTGAAGGCACTGCGAAATGCTATTATTATTATTTTTTAATTAATGATTCTAGTCATGTTCAGAGTTGAGAAAGCGTTCACTTCAAATTACCTTGCTGTTGTCTAATGAGACCTGCAAACATCTTAGTTTGCCTTATGACCGTGCAGTGCTGGATGTCATCTGTTCATTTTCTCACTCAGCTTTATGAAGACTATTTAAAAAAAAATATATAATTTCGTTCTCCAACATGGTAGTTTATATCAAATAAAAAAGTCTAAATTCTTAAACTTTTATGAGATCAAGTGACCAGGTGCACCACTGGCCTTCGGCCATGGTAAATAATGTACACAGTCAGTACAGCTGTTTGAAAATGTGGTTAGTTCAGTCTGGCGTTTTGGGTAGGTAGTCAAAGGCGGTCATCCCGTAGTGGCGGTCAGCGAGAGCGGTGATGTGTTACTGTCTCAATTGGATGTCTGCCCAGTGGGCACTTGGTGTCTTTAATCTTTAATGTTTAATACGGTTGTGGTAAGAATTAGATTGTACGTCTACTGTGTGCAGTAGATAGATTTTGACCTGTTCGTGTCGTTTGAGGCATTTTTTGGGGTGTCTCTTGTGTAGGGATGTAGATTTGTTTGGTTGTTCATTGGTTGATCCCCTTTTGCTAATTGTTTTTTGCTCTTTCATTTCCTGGTATATTGTGGTTTTCCTGGTATATGAATGACTGCCCCTATATATTGTGTTCTCCTGGAATATTGTGGTGTTTTGGTATATTTTCGTGTCCTGATATATTGTGGTTGTCCTGGTACATTGTGGTATCCCGGTATATTGTGGTGTTCCGGTATATTAGGGTTTTCCCGGTATAATGTGGTTGTACTGGTATGTTGTAATGGTCCTGGCATATTGCGATTGTCCTGGAATATTGTGATTTTCTTTGGCATACAGTGATGTTCTGGTACATACTTAAAATAGCAGTCGCTTCTGCTCCGCAAATTACTGCAGATCGCGCCATAGGGGATACAGAGCGCGCCATTCGCTATATAATAACCTGGGCGCACGGCTGTTTTGAAATCCTCGACAAACGATGCTCTGTTTTTTCTTTCAGCAGCCGTCATTGTTTGTTGTGGATTAATACGTTTCGTTTCTGTCTTTTTCCATCTGGTCTGGGTTGATATAATACTCTTGTAAATGATTGTTAGGTCCTCGCTGTCTTGGGGTGAGGTCCTCGCTGTCTTTTGAGATGTTTTGTTTCTTCAATTGCAGTTTCAGTGGCCACAACTGGTATTAATTTCTGATTAATTTTATGTCTTGGTCTCCCCATTTTCAACCATTTGTCCATTTGGATTTTGATTATCTAACCGCCTCGGTAACCGCGGATTCTCTTTGAATTTTTTGAACGCAGTATTACTGTTTTAATCTCGTTCTGCTTTTGGGATAGATCTCAGATCTCGTGAGATTGGTTGTACTGCCTGGTTTTGCACTTGGAGATTTCTGTATTTATTTGCTGCTATGTGACTTGGCAATAAAGGGGGAGAGACTGCAATCCCTTTTTAAAAAAAATGAAATTAGAAAAAAAAAGTGTAGGGAGAACCTGAAGAAAGCATCCTACAAAACAACGAACGCATTACTTTTACTTCATTATGTTTTTACCGCTGTATGTTTGCCGGTGAATGCTTCTTGTCGAAAAAATCGCTTTTTTTGCTGTGTTCCTTTTATTCACATGTATTACTTATACTTTGTTTCGCCCTTTTCCATGGAAATCGATTGCAGCGGAAAGCTGTACATCACTGATCGCAGATATCCCATGCACAATTGGATCAGATTGGTCTTGTCACTGCCTTCATGAGGTACTGGTCAGTCTTTAAACAAGTGTTCGCTGAATTGTTGTCTTCTATGCCAGGTTTGAGAATGCTTTATGAAAATAAGTTGTCTACCTAACAGGACACCTAGATATTTCTGGTTGAATATTTTGTCGAGCATGCTGCCTTGTAGGGATAGTGCAATGTTTAGTTTGACTAGTGGTTAATAAAGACGGAATAATTCTCTTGGCGTTTTTTTTTAAATTTCAGTTCAAGCTTTTAACAGAATATATTGAGCCTGATCAAGTCCTCGTTAAGGCATCTTCACATTTATTTATCCATTTGTGTCGGCATGTACAATACGTCACAAAGTCACCTGTCCAGAGTGACTTTTCCACCTGTAGCTCGTCTGGTATGTCATTAATATGCATACAAAATTGGGTACACCTTTATCAAACATTGTGGTGGACTTTCTTCCGAGAAACACTTGGATGAGGTGGCTTAGTTGATTTGTTCTGGAGAGTACGATCAATATGTCACATTAAGAAATGGTGTCGGTAGCCCATCGAGCCGTAATGAGGTTTTCCCGTCACCAGATCGTGTTGAGGTGCGCTGGAAAACTTCCCACTGGCCTGGGGGACGTCGGTCGACCGAAAACGCTGCCCTTAAAGCGTCCGCGGTCTACTCTCCCTAAGGTTCTGGGCGGGTTTGTTTCCACTCAGGAAGAAAGGTATTGCGTTACCATCCCCGCCGCGCAGGAGTCCTTCGGTTGGGTCGGAAAGCGGAGACGAAACGGTTGCCTTGGAAATGCTTCTAGGTTGATCCCTTGTTGCAAATTTTTTTTGCTCTTTTATTTCCTGGTATATTGTTGTTGTCCTGTTATATTATGGTTGCTTTCCCTCGATCAATAAGAAGGCACTATTGACATTTGTACAGCTTGCCATGAAGCCCTACATTTTTTTGTACCATCCACATTTTTTTTTAGTTCGGTGTGCTTTTGTTTGTTTTGGAAGCCATTTAATATCTAGTGGCTCAAGTGGATTTTTGATCAATGACTTACTGTCCAGCTGGGTGCTGGGTGGCCGAGCGGTCTGAACGAAGTCAAACCCATACTTGTGGTCTTAAGTTCAATTTTATGCAACAGCCTAGACAAGCAAAGAGAACAACAACAAAACAAACCAACAGCACCCTGGATGGATGTGGCTTTTAAACCTTTGACGACAAATCATTTCAAATAAGGCAAACGAGTAAATCAAATCCGACAATGGAATCCGGTAGACATATTTATAATAAAAAATTGGAGCAAACTCCTTCGACGTGAAAGTAGGATATAATTTCTTATGTAGGTAATTTTTCCCCGACATTCCTTACACTTACAAGTGTTTGGAGTGTACAGTGTTATGATTTGGTTTGTGTTGTGATTTCAACTTTATATGTACTTGCTTCGTTTACAGTATGTATGAGAGATCTACAATTTTGTTTGATGTCTTGAAGAAGTTACTTTTGTGGGTTTTTGTCTTTTTCAAGGCAGTGTATTTTTCGAAATAAACCTGATTGCTTTCTACTGGCTCTCCATTTTTATTTTGAAGATTTGTCAATTTTTGTACTAGACAGAGAATTCTGACGTCCTGTGGGAGCTTTGTTGGTGCGAAAACTTTCATGTTTCATGAGAGTTGGGACAGAAAAGTCCATCAGACTTTGCCACATCTGTATTTCGGTATGTTCCACTTCATGACTTGTCAATCGTATATGTCCGTAAGCTTTGTAATTCTGGGTCAACCACAGGACGAGCATTAAAAAATGGGGATAAAGTCAAGCAGAATACGGCGATGAAGAGTAAGGGCAGAGTTATTGTACATGAATACTTTATACAATTTGAGTAAGGCCCCTACTCTTCCAAAAGGCCTCGTTGTAACGCTTGGCATTTCGTTGAATCTGATGGATCACTGTTGAAAAAAAAAAGAAAGCCAGTTCAACACGATTATAAGTACTTGCTTGCAGGTAGCCATTCAGACAAACTTTCAGGTAAAAGACGCCATATTTCAGATGTATCCAGAAAGGATTTAGATGGAACGGCATCTTATACACATGGGAAGCCACCACCGCTAAACAGGAGAAGCGTTGTGATGCGCATCACGGCCCGCCTCTTTAAAAATCATTAAATATTAACTAATAAAATGTTACTGCGTAATTCTGACACCATTGTTTGTGACTTGTATTTCTCAAGGGGATTTGCTCCCAGCGACGTCATCTAAAATGTACGACTTTGACGACACGACTTGTCAAGAGCAAGTAATAAGCACCGCATGGTTAGAGCTAACCACACCAAGTTATTTCTTCTGGGTTCGTGTCGTCTTCACACAAGTTATCGGTAATGTATGAGCTTTTCGACACATTTTTCTTTAATTTGTACATTTACAGCCTGGCATAGCGAGTAAATTGGCATGCGAGTTTTTTTTTTTTTTTACAAGACAAGTAAAGTTTATATAATAAATTCTAACTAAGTAATCGTGCATGTCTTGCTTTACGAGGAGTGCGTACATTGGCCTTAAAGTAAATGAGGGAGACGTTCAAAGGCCGACGGAAGAACGTGGCCAGGATTTAGAGAGGAATTGGGAATATACTCCAGGGTTAGTAGATGAAAATGACTTGGAACCGCTGGTGAACGAAGGGGACAATTATTGTATTGGAAAGGAACATGGTCAGAATTTGAAGCGAATGACAAAATTCAGTGCCTAGTAGAGGAATATTGCCATGGAATTGTGATCGTTGTAGACAACAGATAAGGGCTGACAGAGGACAATGAACTATTTTTCTTCTATCCGTCGACATTAAAAATTAAATAACTTAAATAACGTCTATTAATTTTAAATATACGTTAGATTCGGGCAATTTGTTTTTCGGAATTAAAAAACAATTATATTTAAAATTAACAAACATATGTTTTATTAAAATTGTTGCAACTCAACATCTGAGTTGCTACTTATGGGCAATATTTCGCTTAAGTTACAAGTTCTATGATTTACTAGTGCTTTGATTCACGATTGCATTGTTTTACGAGTGCATTGATTTACTAATGTTTTGATTTATGAATGCTTTGATTTACGAATGTTTTGATTTATGAATGCTTTGATTTACTAGTGCCTTGCTTTACAAGTGCTTTGATTTACTAGTACTTTGGTTTACGATTGTTTTGATTTACGAGTCCTTCGATTTACTAGTGCTTTGATTTACGATTGCTTAGATTTACGAATGCTTGAATTTACAATTGCTTTGATTTATGAATGCTTTGAATTCTTTTGCTATGATTTTTTATTGCTTTGATTTATGAGTGCTTTGATTTACTTGTGCATTGATTTAAGGTTGCTTTGATTTATGAGTTCTTTGATTTATGAATACTTTGATTTACTAGTGCTTTGATTTACGAATTGCTTTGATTTATGCTTGCTTTGATTTACGATTGACTTTATTTATGAATGCTTTGATTTATGAGTGCTTTGATTTACTAATGCCTTGATTTACGATTGCTTTGATTTATGTGTTCTGTTATTAACAAATACTTTGATTTAATAGTGCCTTGAATTACGACTGCTTTGACTTACGAGTCTTATTAGTGCTTTGGATCATAATTGATGTGTTTGAATTTTAAGGAAAAAATACTATATCGTTAAATATTAATTCCACTGGTATTTTACAGTTGATTATTTAAAGTGGTTGTGTCGTGGGAATGAGCATGTGACCTGGTTTCTTCTGCAGATAGAGGCCGGAATGTGCAAGTCGACATCTTCTCCGAGAATGTGACCATCATTGACACCCAAAAGAGAGTACATTACAACAACAATACAACAATAGACGTTCTCTGCAACATGCGTTCCACCATCGTCTCCAAAGTCCGAGTACGATTCGGATCAGGTTCCTCTGTCTGTTCAATAAACGTATTTGGTGGTGAGTGATACATGTTATTTTGTATCTGCATATTATCAATAATATTGGAGGTAAAATATTTGAGAGGTTGGTCTTTCTGGCAATGATGAACTGCATATCATCAAAAACATATGGGGTGAAATGATGTATTGTTTGCAGCAATAGTGAACTGCATATTATCAATGATGTAGGAAGTAAACTGTTTTAGTCTTAGTGGCAATGTTGAACTGCATATTATCAATGATGTAGGAAGTAAACTGTTTTAGTCTTAGTGGAAATGTTGAACTGCATATTATCAATGATGTAGGAAGTAAACTGTTTTAGTCTTAGTGGCAATGTTGAACTGCATATTATCAATGATGTAGGAAGTAAACTGTTTTAGTCTTAGTGGCAATGTTGAACTGCATATTATCAATGATGTAGGAAGTAAACTGTTTTAGTCTTAGTGGCAATGTTGAACTGCATATTATCAATGATGTAGGAGGTAAAAAGTTGTAGTCCTAGTGGCAATGTTGAACTGCATATTTTCACTAATATAGGATGTAAACTGTTTTAGTCTTAGTGGCAATGTTGAACTGCATATTATCAATGATGTAGGAAGTAAACTGTTTTAGTCTTAGTGGGAATGTTGAACTGCATATTATCAATGATGTAGGAGGTAAAAAGTGTAGTCCTAGTGGCAATGTTGAACTGCATATTTTCACTAATATAGGATGTAAAATGTTGTAGTCCTTTATGCTACTGGTGTAGTCCTTGTGGCTGCTGGTGTAGTCATTGTTGCAATGTTGAACTGCATCTCTGCATCATACTATCGGGCTATATTACATAGCAGTAAAACTTAGAGGCAATGTTGTAATGCATTTTTATGTCTTCAGAAAGTTCAATAATTTGTAGTAAATTAATAAAACACAATACATTTGTGTGAAGAAAACAATGTATGTTCAGCTTTAATAATGATCACACAATATACGCGCGTAAGCGATGCCGCAAATGCCTTCACCGGAACAAAACAAAACAGATAAAATAAAAAATAAATTCAGAAATAACTGTACATTAAATTTACATGATATGTATACAGGTAACCTACTTTACAAAAAAAAAAAAAAAAATAAAAAAAAAAAAAAAAAGGAAACAAAAACACTAAAAAAAAAAAAAAAAAAAAAAAAAAAAAAAATTAAGAAATAACTGTACATTAAATTTAAATGATATGTATACAGGTAACCTACTTTAAAAAAAAAAAAAAAAAAATTAGAGAAAAGAATAAGAGTGATTGCAACTCCTTAAAAAAAAAAAGCAAAGTTTAGAAGACCATAAAGTAAAGGAGTGCACAATGTTAATTTTATCTCTCTTTACTTTAGGTTGTTTACTTGAATAATACACACAATGGTCAATTGAATTTATACATAGACTATCGTTTTCTTTTGTCTAATTCCAGTCCCGTCGTGTCTAATTGCAGTCCCATTTTGACAATTTGGGATCCAATACTATTTTATCATAACCCTATGTAGTCCGGTTCTACTCTAATTCATCAATTTTTCATACACAGGCGAGAATTTCGCTCTCAGATCATTCACTGCCTTCATCGATCCAAACCCCATGTCTTTGAGTGACTACGCAGTGGATGGACAGATAGGTGTTCTGTCGGATGTAGCCAAGGCTGCGGAAAACCATCCCTTGCACGGGCTGTATGTCAAGTGGGATCATGCCATTATCATCTTCGAGGTTGTCATCTACCTACAATCTCGTAAGTTTTAACTCCTTGAGTACATTTTTTTCCCCCGCATGCCACCCTTATACAGCAAAACACTGTGTTAGCTCCGTTCCTTGCAATAATTCTGTATTCGCATATCCCAGTACTTAAAAAAAACAACAACTAACAAACACCATTAAGCAAATAAATAAATTACCCATTGACCATCGTAAATGTAAATCCCATTTTGTTCAATGAAATTTTACATATTCACTCAACTTAATCCTTTAATCAATTATACACTGCCTCTTTAAAATCTAAGATTTCATTTTCTCCAATAATCAAGTATACATTTAGTAATGTAAATCTAGGCTTAGTTTATCCCAACAATCTATTTTAAATTTAGTCAAATACCCCCCCCCACACCCACACACTATTTTTGACCTACATTGAAAGTTGTACCCTGTCTTCTGTATAGAACTATGCAAAGGGTAGTATGGCGTCCTGAGTTTATATTATTTAGCAATGTTGACATAAGTATCTATTTTGAAAAGATTAACTCATTATTAAAAAAGGAAGTTAATTTTGTTTTAAAGTAGNTTTCCCCCCCCCCCTTTTTTGTATTTATAAATGTTTTGTTTGTATTGTCCTGTTTATTTTTCTTGTTTATATTGCCTTTTTTACCCCTGTTTTTCATTTACTTCCATCTAGCCAAAAGCACTAACATGACGAAGGTAGATATTACCATCAACTTCATGTCCCTAACGAGAAAGCCAGTTAGACGTGAAAACCAAACATCTTACAGAATCGCCAACGGGAAAGTCCGGCTAAGCGTTCTGTCTGGGACGTTTGAAAAAGTTGGATCGGTCGAAATCACCTTGAACCATCAATTGAACCCGAACAAATTTCTGGAAATTTCGGAAATTGAAATATATGGCGGTAAGAACAGTGGCCTATGGGTTAAGGGGGGATACTGAGAAGGTGGTCCACTTGGGGCGTCGCTTTTTTTTATTTCTATGAAGGGGCGGCATTTTCGCTCAACTGCAAATTTTTGTCCGTTAAAATAAGTGGCACTTACTCTAGATACGCCTCTAGGTAAGCAGTATACACAATTTTAGTGCTTACGCTTGCAATATATGTTCATACCTTGATACTTTTCAAAAGTCGGGTGTCTCAAAAAGGGCGTCACTATATCATATTACGAAAAGGGTTGGATTAAGCAGATGGGAATTTATTTTTTAAAAAAAATTGCCTTGTCAGCTCGTGCTATCCATTGTTACACAGGGATCACAGAAAATTTTGCTTTGAGTTTTCTTTACACCGATGTCATTCTTTCTATTTGAGATGGAGAAACAAATAATAATCAACTGTTTATAGTCGATATCATTTTATTCAATGATATTCAATATATTTAATAAAAAAAAACAACAACATAATTATTAATCAAAATTAAATTTTATTCAATGATATTCAATATATTTAATAAAAAAAACAACAACATAATTATTAATAAAAATTAACTAAGTAAAAGGTCAAAGAGGAAGGCTCGCAGTAATTACACCTTCTTAAAAGTTGACAACCAAAATGCTGTATGCAGATTTTCATTAAAACACTAACTATTAATTTAGATTGGAGAACTTTTGGTTTGCAGTACTATGTGTTGTTTTGCAAAAGTACACGCAATGGTGAAAATTGAGTAAGTGTCACCCTGAGGCGAATTCCAAATTGTGCAGCCCCGGCAGCCCTGTAAATAACTGCTGCTTTTATTTAGTATACTTTTTAAATTTAAGATCTTTAATTATGAACAAGTGTTTATTCCTTTACATACAATATGGGACATCTGTCAGCTTCAGCTTACTGCCTCAAACCCGACTGACAACTTGTCAGACTTAGCTCAAGGCCTCCAACTGAACTGACATTTTGTCGGCCTTAGCTCAAAGCCTCCAACCCAAATGACAACTTTTCAGCCTCAAATCAAAGCCTCAAATCCAACTGACAAAATCTCAGCCTAAGCTCAAAACTTCAAACTGATTTGACAACTTGTCAGCCTTAGCTCAAAGCCTCCAACCCAACTGAAAATTTGTCAGCCTTAGCTCAAAGCCTCCAACCCAACTGGCAACTTTTCAGCCTTAGCTCAAAACCTCAAAAACTCGTTTATTGAAACAAAAAATGTTGGTTTAAAGTAGAACGGACAGAATGCCGGAACAAGTTAAAGTAGACAGTGCATACCAGCCCCCCCCCCTCCAGATTTTCCTATGGACAGCCTCTAGAGTATACTTTTATTTCTCGCCAGCGATCTCCGTTTATCACCTGCTGGCGACATCTCCATGTCGAAAAATAAAAATCCAGTTCATCTCGTCTGCTGATACAAAATCTTCAGTTCGGTTTGATTTTCCAACAGATTTAAAGATATGAAAAAAAAAACATTTAAATCATTTAAACAACACACACACAGAAACATACAGACACACACAAACACACGTACTGCCATAAACACTCATGGTCACACACAGGCATAGACGCACAATCAACATTTCTGCCGCCCCCCCCCTCCCCCGTTCCATTGCCCGTTCCCAGCCCTGTTCGGCACAGAATTCTCCCTAAATTATTTATAATAAAACTAAAATAATGAAAAGACTCCATTCGGTAACTAATTCCAATTTTACTTCGCTGCTGTAAGGAATCGGAGCATTCGCTTCCGCCACGTTTCGCCATCGCAGTTTCGCTGCCGACGGTTTCCTCAAAGAAGATTTACAATTAATACCAAAAAGTGTATTTAAATGTACGGAATATTACTACACTGCGAAGACTAAAGATCTTAAACACATTGAGTTTCAAAAGATTTAAAAAACAAAAAATCTTCAATTTGCAAGAGAGGCCAAATAAATCCGTTACGTCATTACGCAATCGGAAGTGTGTTGAAGTCGTGATCACCTGTTTACATCGGTTGTTTTGTAAAATAGATCTAATGTGTTCTGGTTTTACTTGGCCCACGCTCTATGTTCGTGAATTGGGTGGAAAATGCTAGGTTAGTTAACCATGCGATGGGTTTGTGGGTTACGAAGATAAGTCTAAAAAAAAGGAGATAATAATAATAATAATAAGAGGTCTTATATAGCGCGGTACCCCAGCCTAGGGCTGGGCTCACCATGCTGTACATAAAAATCTTATCAAAAGAGACATAATCATGACATTAAAATAAAATACATTTATGAATAAAGTACAGCAAGGTATATTCACCCAACCCACCACATAACTTTTACAAGGCAAACCATGGACGCAGCCAGCAAGATCATTTATCGGTCGGAGGAGAGGAATCAGCCAGGGTAGTATAATTTAAAAAGATATGTTTTTAGTGCAGTTTTGAAGGCCTGGGTGGTTGCTATATTGCGTATTTGTAGTGGCAAAGAATTCCATTGTTTGGGGCGCAAAAAGAGAAAGATCGTTCACCATATGTTTTAGTGTGTGTCTTGGGAACGGACAGAATACGCGTGTCTGCAAAGGAGTAGTGGAGTGACGTGATCACTTTTTTTTTGCCTTTAAAACTAGCCTAGCAGCTGAGTTTTGAACTTTCTGCAGTTTTTCTATGCAGTGTTTTGGTGAACCTGACAGAAGAGAGTTGCAATAGTCAAGACGAGAGAGAACAAGAACACAGGCTACAGTTTTTGTAGCGCTATCTGTGAGGTAGTTCTCAGGTCAAACATTTAATCAAAATTTATCCAAACATTGAATATTTAACTTAAAAGTTTTTGTATACTTTCAAAAGAAAGACATTTTTAAAAATAATTGCATATAATAATTTTTATAATTAAAAAGTTTATTTGAAAAACACGCTTCATGTCCAAAAGATCGAAGCGCGGTACAAAGTCAACCATATTAAAAAGAGAAATATAAACAATCTAAAATTTATCACATTTAAAAACAGACGCAACAATATAAGACTACATACGAGCACACCAAGTCAAAGACTTTCATCCCGTTTCAACCAAAAGCAACACAAGCCAATACACATTAACTGAAAAAGATAGTAGATAGCATCACCCCAGAAGTTGTTTGCGACATAGATGTGTTTTTTAAATCGGTTTTAAAGGACTCCAGAGTCTGGCTGTTTCTGAGAGCGAATGGAAGGGTGTTCCAATATATCAGCAAAAAATACCCCAGTCAAAGTGCGGATCTTTTGCTCTTAGCACTTGTGTCCTGTAGCTTTTGTCTGGCAGCGCTTATGAAAAAAACAGGAAGAGGGGGGGGGGGGGGGGGTTGTTGGGGATTCGGCATAAAAGGGCCCAAAAAAAAAATTTAAAAAAATAAAAAAAAAAAACATTTTCTTTCAAGTCCATATCAATAAATCCACTTGGGCGACTATGTGAAACCAACAAAAAACCTACAAACAAAACCCCACATACAAACCTTTACATAGAAATATTTTCTTGAAACTTTCCCATTTTTATAAGAAGCTGTGGGATGTGGAACGGACTTGGGTTTGAAGCAGTTTAGGCAATGAAGCGGTCAGGGGTGTGAAGCGATTTGAGGGACACCACTTCGGCTGACTGGCGGCGATAAATTGTTAAAGATGCGCGGGAATTTTATTGGTGACTTTGTTTGACAATTTCCTTTCATCCATTTCCCTTCGTTCGCCTTATCTCTACTGGGCCCACTCTTTTTCTATCTAAATATTTATATCCTAAACTCTATTACTGGTTTTTAAAAGTATACACACACACACACACACACACACATATATATATATATATATAAATTATATATATATATATTTTAGTGTGTGTCTTGGGAACGGACAGAATACGCGTGTCTGCAAAGGAGTAGTGGAGTGACGTGATCTTTTTTTTTTTGCCTTTAAAACTAGCCTAGCAGCTGAGTTTTGAACTTTCTGCAGTTTTTCTATGCAGTGTTTTGGTGAACCATGTTCACTGACCCTCACTTTCCTGTCTATCTCTCTGAACTGTTGCTTCCTTACATCCCCACAAGACAACTACGTTCTTCCATTGACAGTAGAACCCTCTCAATCCCAAGAACTAAAACAAAGACCATCGGTGAACGCTCCTTCTGCTTCCATGGGCCCACGTTCTGGAACCAGCTCCCCTTCCATATACGTCATAGTGAAACCTCGTCCATTTTCAAAAAGTCCCTTAAAACTCATCTGTTTAGGTCCGCCTATGACCTGTGATGCACCCTCCTTGCCCTACCTAATTTTCTGTTTCGGTTTAATCCTGAGGTGTCAAAGTGTCCTCTTTTTATAGCCATTTTCATTGTTTCTATAGAATAGTAGTTACTATCCTAGTGTCTCATTTGTATTTACTTAGTTTACATGTTTTAATAACTGTAAAGCGCTTAGAGCTTTATGATAAGCGCTATA
>CAXITT010000060.1:1857167-1921772 GCA_964033795.1 Lymnaea stagnalis
GTTAAAGTTATAATATTATAAATTTCAAATACTTTTAAAGTATCAAATAAGGAAGTATTTTAAACATTTTGTATGTGTTCGAAAGTTATGAAAAAATGAAAAAAAAAAAAAAATCGTGATCAAAGAATTACACAGTAATCACATTTATCGGGAAAACCCAAGCATCAGTCGTTTCTAGTGCGTCTTTTAGATCGTTGTTAATATTGCGAAATAAAATTTAAATTAATTTGTTCTGAATAATCACGCAAATGACGTCATAGCGCGAATAGCTTATTTACCAAAACTCTTGGGTTTCTTTAAATGTAATAACCACGCGTGACAAACTGATAATGCATTTTTTCTTCTTAAAAGTAAAATTAATAAATACAATTGATTGCTTTTTAAATTGTTAATAAAACACACAAACATTTTTGCTTTGTATATTTTTACATTTAAAAAGTTTTGCCTTTTTTATTAAAAAAATATACTTTTATTGAATTTATAACGTAATAAAAACTAACCTTTAAATATAATTCTAATAATAAAATGCGGTTTAAGTCAATCAGTGCAGCGCAACTCTATAGCTAAATAGCATTCACTAATCCACTTATACCTCATACAAATTAGAACGAACCATGTGAAGTGCAAAATATGTTAGTTTGGGTATGGAAGGGACTAAAATCCAGTGGAAGATTTTTCTAAACTCATTTAAATCTGGGTGGGGGAGGGGTTGGTCATTTTGCCCCAGGCAGCACAAGATACGTCTCAAAATAAAGAAATGAATTTGATTACTAATTAACCTTCCTGGTTACATTCATATCAGAGATAGGAAATTAAATAGGATGTGTCCTTTTTTATGTGAATGACAATATATTTAAATCCTATGGTATAACATTTGGGAAAAAAGAGATGCTACATTCTCTTTTTACAAATATGGGTATGTTCATTTTGTTCAACGCAGCAAAAGATAGGTCTCAAAAATAAAGGAATGAATATGATAAATAATTAATTTGCTTGGGTAAATACATGTGGGGGGGGGGGAAAGAAGATGTGTAAATTCTTACGTGGATGACAACAGAGTTAACTCCTATGGTATAACGTAATTTGTGAAGAAATAAGAAGTTACATTCTCTCTTTACAAAGATTGGTATGTTCATTTTGACCAAGGCAATACAAGATAAGTCCCAAAATGAAGGAATTAATTTGAATACTAATTAACATTCTCGGGGACATACATATCTGAGACAGGAAAAAGGATGTGTAAATTTTTACTTGGATGACACTATACTTAAATCCTATGGTATTACCTCCGCGATATAAGAGATGTTAAGTTTTCTTTTTATCAATTAGCACTTGCTTAACGATGAAGAAAATCAATGGCGTTAATAAAATGTTTGTACATTTAGATATGTATACCAATGGATATAAAAACCGAGTCAATTTACACACTTGAAAATTTAATTTTGAAAAATGGAGATGGGTTAATATTCTCTGTCAAAAAAAAAAATAAAAACATATTTATGTTTTTAATTTGCGAAAATTAAAGTGGTTTGATATATTTATGAGATTAAAAATGTATTTTTAAAAAACAAAAACACACACACACAAGTCTGTTTTAACGTGAACAAAGTTTGCGAGATTCTTCTTTAGATAAATAAAATCTTAGTTTTATGATTTTCTTATAATGTATAATTTTTTTAAAAAAATGCAAAAAAAGTGTTTAATTTTGTAAAGAAGATATCAGTATGTATCATATTCCTGTAAAGTTAACTACACGTGTATGATATACAGAGTTTTTGTTGTGAATTTAAAATTAGGCTTTAAAAAAAAAAATTATATAAAAAAAAGGTTGTAAATCAAGGGCACTAAAAGGGATCAATCTAAAGTATTTCTCTAGCGTAGTAAGTATCCATCAATTAACTTCTTTAGTGACAAAAGTGATATAATGAGTGATAATTTAGATGGGGTATATTAAGGTTATGTTTAGAGGGGGGGGGAATGTAGTTTAGGAGCGTGAAAGGAAGTAGGGTAGACGCATAATATATAGCAGATAAATACTTCTCAAAACTTAATCATGTTAGAAACGTAAATATCATTAAATTTTTAAAGTTATGAATTGTGAGGAGTTTTTGCAACAGCAGTTATCAATTATCGCAAAGCACCTACCAGTATTGCCAGCTAACATGGGGTCATTTATTCTAGTATATAAGAATGAGCTAGGCTGACCATAACACCGAAGAACCGACGATTTTAAATACGTTCGGATTCTTAAAAACAATTATAGTTATTTTCTATTATTTTACGGAAGTCGAATAAAATTAAATGCGCAAAAATATTATATATCAGATTTTGTTTTGTAAAAGCTTAACTATTATTATTATTATAAATTACAAATACATTAAAGTATCAAATAAGAAACAATTCTAGCATTTTAAATGCTTTTGAAAGTTATGGGAAAAAAAATTATGATAAAAACATTACACCGTACCCCAAATTTTCTGGAAAACCAAAACTTCAGTAGTTTTTAGTGCGTTTTTTGGTGCGTTGTTAATATTTGTGTAAAGTAATTAAAATATTGTTTTCTAAAAATGACGCAGAGGACGAGACACTCGAATTACCTACTTAGCAAAAGCTAAACTTTCTTTGATCTAATAAACTCGAATGACAAAACTGATAATATATTTCCCACATCTTAAAATTAAAATTAATACATACAATTTATTGGTTTTTAAATTGTTAATAAAACACAAAAATATGTTAGCTTTGTATTTTTAACATTTATTAAATTGTTAATTTTTTTAATTAAAAAAATATAATTTTATTAAGTTTATAACGTTATAAAAACTTAACCTTTAAATATACTTTTAATAAGAAAATGCCGTTTAATTCAATCAGTGCAGCGAATGTCAATAGCAAAATAGGATTTACTAATGCACTTGTTACTCATCCTGTTAAGCAAAAACCATACGAAGTGCAAAGAATGTGTCATAGAGTATTGATTGGACCACAATCCGGTGGATGGTTTTATACATTTTATTAAAATCAGTTGGGGGGGGGGGGTTTGATTGTTTTGATTTTGTAAATACTTTCATTTTGCCCAGACACTACAAGATACGTTTCATAATAAAGGAATTAATTTGATAAATAATTAACCTTCTTAGTTACATGCATAGCTAACGCGGGTAGAAAATAGCATGTGTATATTTTTACGTAAATGACAATAGAATAAAATGCTATGGTGTTAAAATTTAAAACAAGAGATATTACATTCTTTTCTTTTTACAAATAAACATATTATGTTTACCAATTACGAAAATCAAAATGTGGCAATTTTTTTTAAAACTTAATTATACACTTGAATATCAAAATCCAATCCCAATCATTTTACACACTTGAAAATTTAGTTTTGAAAAAGGGAAATGGTTAAATATTTCTTTTGATATAAATAATATATATATATATATATATATATATATATATATATATATATACTTTTTGAAATGCAAATTGTGTGTGTATTTTTATGAGATTAATATTTTTTAAAGACACTCAATTCTATTATACACGTGAGAAAAGTTTGCGAGATTCTTCTTTAAATAAAATATTTGATATATATAATATATATATATATATATATATATATATATATATATATATATATATATACTTTTTGAAATGCAAATTGAGTGTGTATTTTTATGAGATTAATATTTTTTAAAGACACTCAATTCTATTATACACGTGAGAAAAGTTTGCGAGATTCTTCTTTAAATAAAATAATTCGTTCTTTTATGATTTTCAGATAAGTTATAATTTAAAAAAAAAAAAAACAAGAGAAAAGTTTGTTTAAATTTTTAGTGACGATATCAATATTTTACATTTCGTTAATATAAATCATGTTTTTATCATATATATAGTTTTTGTTATAAATTTAATATTACGTTTTCATAATTTTTAGACAAAAAAAATGATTTGTAGTTCAAGGGTAAGAAGGGGCAGGGTATGCCAAACATTTTACAATTTAAAAACGAATGACCTCTTAAATATTTCTCTAGCGTCGAAATCGTCCCTCAATTAACTACTTTAGTGAAATATAAAAAAAAACAAAAACAAAACTGATAATTTAAATTTGGTAATTTTAGGTCATGTTTAGAGGTAAACAATTTAGTTTAGAGGTGTGAAAGGGGGTATTGTAGGTGTAAAAAAATTGCAGATAAAGACTTTTCAAAACTTAATGATGTTAGAAACCTTAATATCATTAATTAGATACATCTTTTTAAAGTTAAAAAATGTCACCTGTTTTTACAATAGAATGTATAAATTATAGCAAAGTACCTACCACTATTATCCTGATAACATCGGGTCATATATTCTAGTATTTAATAAAAATGTCAAAATATTATTCTACTCCTAATGAAAGCAACAGCCATTTTTTTTTTTTACAACTTACACATATTCTTTAGGATTTAATGTAAAGTCCCGTTCTTCCGTGAAGTGTTAATCAGAAGGTAAGTCGTTTATGCATGTCGACCCTGAAAGCGTATTTTACGAATAGCTATTATTTTTCAGTCTGCGGCCAGCCAAAGTACGGCGTGTACTGCAACTTGACGTGCCCACCATCCTGTCAGTCTGGCTTCTGTCATTTCAACCACGAGTGTTCGGACAGTCCCTACATGGGCGAACTGATGGAGAATACAACATCAACAGCAACAGTTGCGACGGCGAAACTCACGGAAAGTACCCGACGTAAGCACATTTACTGCGCACACGATGTAGGCGCACTTAATGCGCAAGAACGCGGGTCCAGTGCACGCATGCCTGAGTTTAATAAATAAACGTAGCTGATGTTAGCGCGCTGATCTCGCCGTTATACACGTCTAGTTAAGCACTGCTTAGCATCTTTCTGGTAAAGTCTCTTGAAATAAACTGTCAATACGCACACATTTGGTTCAAACGATAGTTAAGCCAAGTAAGAGGCCTATTTTTTTAAAGAAAAAAGGAGTTTAGTGGTGGAAGTTGTTAATCGAAACTTATTGGAAAGTTACGTATGGAGGGGAAAATATTGAAGAAAAAAAATATATATTTTTTTACTGAGTGGAGAAGGTTGTGATGTGAACTGGTCTCAAACAAGCATTAAAAATATTATTGTAAGAAGGATTACTTTGGAAGATGAACAAAGCATTAGCAAAGGAGACTACAAAGTAGTGGCGTGTGAACTTCCAACGAAATTTATAGAAAAACTAATGCCATTTCACTAATAAAGTTTAATACTCAAAAGGGTCGAGATTCAATCTCTTAGGACCCTGGACACGATTTCCACGGTGCGCCTCATCTGCTGGGCGCTACCGTAAAGGAGATCATTTAGGCAGGCCTCCGGATTCGTACCGTCGGCCCCCAACTCACTGTTCGGACACGTGACCACCAAGCGGGCTACTGTCTCCTCTTCGAGTCCACATTGTCGGCACAAAGGTTCCCTTCTGTTGTCGAGTCGGTGGAGATATCTGCGCGTCGCGCAGTGCCTAGTTCTCATCTGTGTGATAAGGCTTTGTTCTCCACGACTAAGCTTCCACCATGGGTCGCTTTTTCCGAAACGCTGCATTTTCTGGTAAAGCTGTCGTCCAATAGTGTCCGTGTCCCACCTTCTGTACCATTTCTCCTTGAAATGGTCTTTCACCCAGGCAGTGACTCCGAGCTGAGTCATGGGTTGTCTGGTTGAGGTAGGGCTGCGCCTTCTTGGCTAAGAAATCTGCCCTGTCAGGAAGCGACGCCTCTGAGCGCGAAGTGATAAACTGTAAGACTACCTTAGAGCCATGTGCATGGATGGAGCCTAATGTCTCCAGAATGGCTGTGATCTTTTTAGAGCCCACCGATCACTCCCCCATGAGTTCGAGAGCAGAACGAGAGTCGGTGAAGACCACAACGTCCGGGAAGGACTTTCGTTTCGCTAGCCTTTGGTTTACCCTCTTGAGAGCTACCAGTATCTCCTCGATTTCCACATCGAGGCTCGTTGCGTTTCTACCGCATGGGCCTCATAGCTCCTCGGGTGGAGCTATCTCTGCGGAATACTGGATGAGGACACCGTAGCCGCTACGCTTTTCCCCCGTGAAACATGAGCCGTCTGTGAAGACTTTAACCAGGCTGTTCGGGTAAGCTTCAATCGTGCGTCGTACAGCCTCTGATGGTTCTAATTGAGGTCTGCCTTCGCTGGCTTTAGTGTCAATCATTTCCAGTCGAATGTCTGGTAGGGGAAGACTTTTGTGAGGCCCCCGCGCGGGGATCACTTTCACCTTTTCACTGTTTCCGGGTAAAATAACTTCTTCTTCAAGACTGTGCACCGTGTCCATGAAGGACGGTCGCTTCAATCTGGACTTTTTTACCCATTCGTCATGCAATTGGAAACAGGGTTCTTCTCTTTCCATGCGGCTTCAGCGTTCTACCGTCGTAAGGACTGCCTTCTCCCGCCTGACCTCAAGCGGTTCGACAATGGCCATGATCTCCACCACCGCCGTGGGTGTGGTCCGTATTGCCCCTCATACAAACCTTAGAGCACGGTTTTGGATGCGGCCCAGTTCCTCTAGAGTCGTACGGCTCGCGAAGGTTTGGACGCGCAAACTGTAGTCCATAGTTCCCCTCACACTGCTAAGGTAGAGCGACCTCAACAGTCTTGCGTCTGCACCCCATCTATTCCAAGCTAGCTTTTTCACCAAGCCCAGTTTTTGTGAAGCCTTGGCGCACAGTTCGTGTACATGGTGGTGAAGCCGGAGTTTCTGATCCAACTTTACCCCAAGGTAGACTGGTGTCCTGTCCCATACCAAATCTTTCCCATTTATGGAGAGTTTAACATCGGCCTTAAGCACCTTCCTTCCATTGGTGAAATTAGAGTAAACCGTCTTCTCAGTGTTCACAACCATTTTCCACCGTCTCGCATAGTCTTCGATGCTATGCGGATCATTTTGCAGCCGGTTCTGCAGATGGTTGATGTCCCTACCAGAGGTCCAGATTACTAGATCATCGGCGAACATGGCGTTATCGGACACTAAGCCCTCTTTAAGTCATAGACGTACGCCAAGAACAAAGTGCAGCTGAGGGCAGACTCCTGGGGGAGTCCGTCCTCCAGAGCAAGCCGCCTCGATAGGCTATTGCCAACCCGCGTGGCAAAATACCTGTCCTTGAGAAAGTCCGTCACCAACGCGGACATATTTCCAGTGATTCCCAGCTTCTGGAATTTATACATGAGGCCTGCGCGCCACACGTGGTCATATGCTTGCTTGAGGTCAAAGAAAACTGCCAATGAATGATTTATTTCTTCTGGAGCTCATTGGTCATGGACTGAACAAGACGGATCACCTGGTCCATGGGCTGACGACCCTTACGGAAGCCACCTTGCGTCGGTAGTAGGTACTTATTACTCTCCAAGAACCAGTAGAGTCGTCCATTTACCATTTGCTCGGCCACTTTACCCACACAAGACGTTAGCGATATCGGCCTAAAGCTACTCGGTAAATGGCCTGGTTTTCCCTCCTTTGGTATGGGAACCACTATGGCCTGCTTCCACACTTTCGGTAAAATACCTGTAGTCCAAGTTCGGTTAATGAGAGCCAACAGAAGTTCTCTCCCCAGTTTACCCAGGTGGGTTAACATTTCATTGTGAACTTTGTCTGGGCCTGGTGCTTTCGCCGCCAAGCACTTTTCAAGCGCGCTGCGCAATTCTTCCATTGTGAAGGGAACTGTGAAAATCTCAGGGTGGGGTCCAGTACGCTGGATACGAGCTCCCCTTTTCTTCAGACGGCGGATTTCCTTGTGCTCATGGGTCTCTTTTGCCTTATTGTTCACTTCAGCGAAGTGAACATTGAGCACATGTGCCCTTTTTTCGTCGCTCGCCTCGACGCCTTTGCCTGATAGTAATGGCTGCGGGTTTTTTTGCCTTCCCCGCACCAGAGAGACTCCCAAGCAGATTCCACACCATCCGACCGTCTTGGAGATTGAGTTTTTCACACGCACTTACCCACTTCGATTTTTTCGCTTTCTGAACAGCTGCCCGGACTTCAGCCGTAAGTTTATTGTAACCAGCACGAGCAGCTGGAGTTTTCTTTCTCGCGGCTTCTTTCCGAGCCTTTGCTCTTCGTTTCACGAGTTTTGCAAGCTCTTTGTTCAAAAAAGGTTTGTACGGTCGCTTCCCGGTCGTTCTCGGGATCGTCACACGGGCGACCCCTATGAGGACGTCATTGAACTTCTCGAATGCAACATCTAAGTCTGAGTCGGCCACGTCGACTGCAATTAGTCCGAGCTTGGTCTTGCACTGACTTTGGAAATTTTGCCAGTTGGCTCTGTGAAAGAGCCAATGGCGTTTATCGCACTTGGTTTTAGCCTGTCCCAAGTCAATCTCCAATAATATGGGCAGATCGTCACTCCCAATATCGTCCAGTACACTAAGGTTCTGATGTCCCGCGAGATCAGCGGACACGAGCGTCAGATCTGGCCTGGACTCCGTTCCATGGCCGTAGTGAAGAAGAGTGGGCGCACTTATCTCGTCCTGAAGTCGGATAAGATTGGTTTCGAGACAGACTTCTTTCACGTGCTTACCGGAGCCGTTCCGCTTCGGATAACCCCAAATGGGGGATTTGGCATTAAAATCTCCTGCAATTATAGTCCGTTTAAAGATCGTCTCCCCGTGGGTAGGGATCGTGATCACATTGCTTGGAGAATTATAAACGTTCGTCACTGAGAACGTTTTCCCACATTTAGAGACTTTTACCGACAACGTGTCAGTATTGGCACAGCGTTTGCACTCAATGACCTCCGCCGTGAGATCATTCCGAACCGCTGTGGTAATGCCTTGGCATCGGTCACACTTACAATGGTAGAGTGAGTAACCAGTGATGTGAAACGGCTTTCCGTGAAGCATCGTTTCTTGGAACAGGCCTACGTCCACTTTAAGGTCGTGGAGTAGTTTGGTTACTTCGTGCGACTTCTGCCACACACATTCAACTGGAGGACGACCAGGGAATGTTTGAGGTGTCCCGTGCCACCTTTTCGATCTCGAACAGTCGCCTTTTGGCCTCGCGCGCGCCTGTCGAGCGTCACACGCGCGAGAGGGGACGCCTTCCCCGTGGGGACATCCGTGGGGAGAGGATGCAGTCCACGCACCACATCTGTAGCATTACTCGGTCCCACCCAGTCTACCAACAGTGGGCATCGAAGGCCTTTTAAGGAAGCCACTGTTGGTGGGGAAGGATCGTGTCCAAGCCCCACCAGTTGAACCTGCGTAAATGATGTATCGGACATGTCATGAGTAAAGAGGGTTTGAGCAGAAATCTTCCTCCCATTAAGGGGAGGGCTTTGCGTTTCCCCCCCCCCCTTGCTCAATGGGTCTTTCGGTCGGGACGAACGAGCAGGGTGTGATCTTTGGCTTCCGGAAGCGTGTCCGTACTAGTATTCCGCGCCGCGTAGAGGCAGATCAAGTGCGACATTGCCGCGAGCATGGCAATGTGACTTTCCCTCGATCCAGCATTAGCTGTCTCGGGGGAAAACGTCGAAGCCATTTCACTAAAAGCGTCTCTTGAAAAGATGGTCTCCGTCAAAAAGAGCAAATTTCTGGTAAAAATGAGCTGCCTGAGAAGATAAACTGATATAAGTCAAGAAGGCCTACTGCAAGACACAAAAGGGCCATGGTTTGTGAAAGGCTGAGTGGCATTAACAAGAAAATAAAAGAGACGTTTGAAATGAATGCCTTAATCATGAAAAAAATAATAAAGAACATAACAGATAAAATAATAAAAACATATTTTAGTGGACCGGAAATGACTTAAATCAGAAACTAAAGTTTTCAACAATGAAGCATCAAACACAGCTTAAGATGATTGAGATGATATGTTAGTGATATACGAATGAGATTATTTAATTGATTCTGTGAACAACATCCTGAAGGCGAATAATAAATCAAGCTCCTGTGTCTACCCCTTTTCACCGGATACATACATATAATTTCTTCGAGAGCAATGTTGCGGACATTTGCGCTGAGCTTGATCGTGTGGACGTTCCTCACCATTGATCTGCCTCCCTCTTCTTGCGTTGGTTCACACTTCAATGATTTTAAACCTGATCAGAACAAGTGGTCAAAAGAATTATTTTAAAATCGAAACCTACGTCATCTTCTCTGGACCCCATCCCTACCCCCCTGTTCGTTGAGTCGATTGATCAATTGCTTCCAATGATAACCCAGATAGTCAATTAGTCCTCTGGCATTGTTCACTGTATTTGTAAGTCAACAGTCATCAAGCCATTACTTAAGAAGCATGGTCTATATAAAAGTAGTTTTAGAAAAAAAACAGAGTCCTGTATCTAAATTATCATTTTTATCTAGATTTAATGAATAACTAGTTCGAAAGCAATTTTTCGCTAACTTGAACGGACACTCTCTTCTCAGTTATAATCAATCGGCATTTAAACCATTCACAGCAAAGAGACCGCTCTCTTGAGAGTGAGCAATGACCTCTTGCTTTGGATAAGACAGCCGTAATGTCTACGTCCTGATCCTCTTAGATCTCATTGCGCCCTTTGACACTCTTGATAAATAAACAATTTTCAAAACACTTGACAAATACTTTGGATTTTCTGGTTCAGTTTTTTTTAGTTTAGGTCCTGCCTCTCAGATTGAACGCAAGCGTTTGCTGTCGATGGCTGTCTCTCCGGCAGTGTTGATTTGGTTTACGAAGTGCCACATGGGTCAATTTTGGGCCCGGTTCTATTCAAATTGTATACCAGGCCACTGTACCTCTTGCTTGGGATGCATGCTATTGAGAACCAGTCCTTCGCAGGTTAAAGGAGCTATACAAGCATATCCATCCCTCTCTTGTCAATTTCCACAGTGCAGTTTTTGCGGGAGTGCATTGATGATGTCAAATCATGGAGGACACTCTGCAATTTTAAGCTTAATGATGACAAAACTGAAGCACTCCTCATCAACAATCACACCTCATCCTCTACTTCAACTCTCTACACCTCATTTCAAGTAGGTAATTCCAACATACTGTTTACATCCCTTGCTGGGAATATTTGTTATATTCTTTCTAACAACATGTCTCTCGATAATCATTTCTCTCACATTTGTCGTTCTGGACACCGCTATCCGCCAGATCAGCTCCATCCGCCGTTACCTCATACTTAGCGTAACAAAAACCCTGGTCTGTGCCATTGCTTTCTCCCGTCTTGACTATTGCAACCCTCTTCTGTCAGGTTCACCAAAACACATAATTGAAAAACTGCAAACATTTCAAAACTCTGCTGCTAGGTTAGTTCTAAAGGGAAAAAAAAGTGATCACTTCACTCTAATACTTCCCTTACTTCCTTGGCTCAATTTTACAAGCAGGCTCTGATTAAAACTGTCTGTTTTCTGTCACAACTCTTTCTCAGATTTCTGTCCCGTCCTCTCTAATCTTTACGACCCTTCGACAGCTTCGCTCATCTGCAGACTCTTGCATTCTTTCTGATTCCTGGAGACTCACTAAAATATATACGTTAACGATCTTTCTCTTTCTGCGCCCCGAAGCAATAGAATTCTCTCCTATTACACATCTGATATAAACCGAGCATCCACGCCTTCAACACTGCTCTAAAGACACATCTCTTTAAAATGTACTATTCCGACCGACTCTCACTCCAATCTTACTGATTAAGGCTGCTGCTGGGTACCATCCTCGGCTGGACATGTAAATTGGTTTCCAATATTTTATGTGAAGTGCGGTAAGCCCAGCCCTAGGATTGGGTACCGCGGTATAAAAGACGATGTAATAATAACAATAATATTACAGGCTATATTAATCATGGTAAACGTCAGATATACTTACGGGAGATAATGCGTTTAATAAAATGTCTTGTACAATATCATGATAAGAAATTAATGACATGTCTGATAGAGTATAATCAACTGTAATTAATCAAATAATTGTGTTTCGAGCAACAAGTTATATCCCAACTATTGTATTTTATTTGTTATTTAAATTTCGCATTTCCCTTTCTAACCCCGAATACAACGATAGACTGTCTTAGATGATTCCCTTCGGAACGCTTTAACTTTGGATTTCAGTATTGCCAGTATATTAAACTTGAATTATATTATTTTTTACGGTCTTGCTGATGAACGTTTTCAGTGAAAGAAGTTCTTTTCATTGATCTTTGTCTTAATGATGCTTTTCAAAAATCATAGCATTTCTATTTCATTCAAACGATTTGGAAGAAACCTGTAATTTATTTTTATTTCTGCAAGTCACAAAGAACTTTCTCAAGACAATAAGCTTTAGCACAAATAAAAAAAAAGACATACAGAAGTCACATGGAGTTACAAAAATTTAAAAAATTGCAAAGATTTGTCAAGAACTGCAACCCCATATCAAGAAGTGCAACTACATGTCAAAAAGGGCAACACCGTGTCAAGAAGTTTAACCACGTGTAAACAAGAGATCCCATAAATGAAGAAGGGCTCCCAAAATGTAACAACGTCTCGCAGAAAGCAAAGGAACAAAGGAACTCACAGAAGTCAAAGGGTCTCTGAGAAATCAAGGTTCGGGCTTACACAAGTCAAAGCGCCCTCCCATGATGGGATGGGGGTTTACAGAAATCAAGGGCGGGTCGGGGAGTGGGGGGTCAAGAAGTGAAGAAAAACTCCCCCATATTAAGTATCAAGGCATATCACTTGCAGTAAAATGCAGAAAAATATCTTGTAAAAAGACAGAGGGTTAACGTGATATATGTGTTACACTGTCCGATAGACATTTGTGGCACATTGTCTGGCATGTTATTTACTCGCTAACTGATATGACACGTGTAGCACACTTTTATAAGTAAAAGACGTCTAAACCAAAACTCAGTGCATAATATGAACCGTTGAAACTCAGATTACAATGCACTAGGACAGTATGATAAGTTGTCACCTGTCATCTAAAACAAACTATCCTGCAAGGCAAACTACACCAAATGGCAAATAACGCAATCATCTTTAAGTCTAAAAGCTTACAACAACACAAAAACTTTAAAAAAACATTTAAGGGAAAAAATAAATCATAATTAGACTTTAAAAGTGTATTTCTTGGAGCAGACTCGGCCGGGTATTTGACACCATGTTTGATATCGGTGATGGAGTAAAAAAAAATGTTACTACGATCAAACATCTGTGTGTCCACATTCTTAGGTTCGTCTCAGCATTAGAAGCACTAAGAGACAAATTTCTGCCCAATAGACTCTATGACATCAAGTTATAATTCTCATGACGTTAATTAAGAGGGCTCTCTGTGATTAACAGATTTCAATATTCCCGCTTTTACTGATGCACGACTGGTGAAGTTCAGAAACATCAGAACTGGGCACGCTAAAATTCTAACCTTTATCCACCCTCAGGAATGAGACACCAAGGTGACACGGGTATTGAAGTCACATTTTTTTTTGAATTCCAAGTGAAGTTTACGGAAAATCTATGAGTTCTAAAGATTTTACAACTGGATTCCTTAACATTGAAATCAGTTTATCGTTCGGCCCCGTCAGAAGTATATTTAATGAGTTAACCTCAGTTAGGTCCAACACTGAGCAGCAGAGCTGATTTAAATTGCATACTTACAAGACCTTATTCAAAAAGGACGTGTTTAGGACACTTATTTGTCCGAAACAAAATGACATACCTGGGTTCAGATGTCTATTTTTGAAATCCAGTGATAAGTTTTAATTTTTTTTTTTAAATTCTAGTATTTTTTTTATTTTTCTTTAAATATTTTATTTTAAGAAGTTAATTCGTCATGCACTTTTTAAGTTCATTGAACTACCACCAATTGGGTAGGATATAAATATATATGAAGACCTCAAGGGAAAAAACGGCAGAGTCCATTTTTAATTTTTTTTAGTTATCACCCCGACTTATAGCCAGTTAAAAATAGAAGGTGCTGAATTAAGTTTAAAGTAGAAAAAATGGCTAAGTCCATAAGAAAAATGGAAACGAAAAATCCGTTTACAATGGAAAAAGGAGCATAGACCAATGTTTACAATGGAAAAGGGGGCTAAGTCACTAATATCACGTGACATTTGAAGTCATGTGATTTAAAGGTCCAATGAGAGATAGCTATAGTATAAACAAAATTTAAAGATGGCGACCGATTCGCTCAGCTGACCGACAAACCGACGAAAAAGTTAACTGACAGACCTGAATTTTTTTAATATCCTACCACAAGAAAACAAAACAAATTAACATAAGCACGATAAAATGGAATTAAATATTTAAATAATAAAATTTGTATTTTTTAATTGCATTTTACCCTTGTTTTGTTATGTTCAGTTAATTAATGTAGTGTATATCCGTCTCGTCTCTTTCGCTGTCGATCTAACTCTAGTACTCTAGTCAAGTCTAGTCTATCACTGTTGCATGTCTGTGTCTCTCCCTGTCAGTCTATCTCAGTTAGTTTGTATATCTTTCTCCCTGTCGCTCTAACGCTGTGTCTGACTCCCCCTGAACTCTTTATCTTCGAGTGTCTGCCTTGCTATCTGGGTCTGTTACTGTTTACTGACTTTACTCTTAAGTTCATACAGTTACAGCTACTGCTAGAGGAAAAAAACAACTAATATTGGGCCAAAATTGTAAGAAGCACATCATAAACTCAGAAAGTATGATTTTAAATTTGATTTTTGGTTAAATTCTAAATAATATATATTTTTTAATGATAGTTATAGGCATGATCCATATTCTTATATTAATAGTTTAAACAAAAATAATTTGCCTAAGGCAGGGGTCATTCGTAAATTACATCACGTTAAAAATAACCTTTTTAGACACCCCCTCCCCTTGTCACGAAATGTCACAAATTCTTCCCCCCCCCCCTTGTCACATCACCTAAAAAAATTCAAAACATACATAAAATTTTCATAACTAAACTAAGATATTATTTTATTCTTCAACATTTTTCCATAATGCAGCAGTTCTAAACCTGTGGGTCGCGACCCCTTTATGGGTCAAATGACTCCTTTAAAGGTGTCACATAAGACAATCAGCCAATGCATATCCTCTACAGTTATGAAGTACTGACGAAAGAACCACTGCCATAATGATACGATGTAGCATTACTAGAAAACCGATATTTCATGGTACCATACTATAATACCTGAGGCAAAGTTGACCTCAAATTAATTAAATTATAATTTTTTTTTTAAGAATTAGAAACTTTTACAGATGAAAAAAAAGTGAAGTCACAATTTTTGACCCCCCCCCTCCCCCAAAATCCCCCTCCCAAAAGTGTCGCAAAATTTCAACCCACCCCCTCTAAGCGTGACGTAATTTGCCAGTGACCCCTAAATGTGAAAATTTACTTATAAAATAGTTTTAAATAGATATTTATCAATGATCAAACCTTGATAAAATACTACAAGGGAAAAAACGGCAGAGTCCATTTTGACCCCACTCTCTACTATAAGGAAATAAATCATGTTACATTCAAGTTTGAATTACTTTATCTATTTAATAACTCAGGGAAATGGACACTCTTGTGAAATGCATTTTAAAAATTACATTTTGTTTACACATTTTTAAAGTGCATGGTTTTGAACTTTAAAAATCGAATATCTCAAAACTACAAAAATGTGACTCTGCCGTTTTTTCCCTTGTGGTCTTCATATATAAATAGATATATATATTATATATAGAGAGATATATAAATTCACACAAAATTACCACCTGGTGGTAACTCCCAGAACCCTCCTAAGCTGGTGATCGAACCTTAAACTCTTTTTTTTTTTGGTATGTTTATTTCAGCGTAAAAATTCGATTTACAAGCGTGGTATCGAATATTTTGAAAACGTGGTAACCAAATAAGTTTATGAAATATATAAAGGAATTACTTTGTATGATAGTTTTTAATGGGTCTGTGCAAGCTAATCATTTTTAAAATTTAAATCTACTTTCATTTTTTAAATTTAAAATCATTTTAAAAAAGTATACCAGTTTCATTGAAAGAAAGTGACAATACCAAATTTGATAAAATCTGTCTTGTTATTTCTTTATTGCGACCATGATTCAGCAATCCCTAAAGATGAAACGACCGTGAAACCGGAAGTTATTGTCATGACAATCGTACGAAAAGACGTCACGACAAGCTTTCAGTGTAGGTTGTGACCTCCTTTCAGTTATTGTCTCCCACACATGGAGATATTTTTAAATCAATTTTGTTTTATGCGCAAAATATAAGTGTCTTTCAATAAATGGCAATTTTCCTTTTTTTTTTTTTTTTTTTTTTTTTGGGGGTGTTTTTGTTTGTTTTTTTTTTTTTTTTTAATTTTTTTTTTTTTTTTTTATTTTTTTTGTTTTTTTTTTTTTTTTTTTTTTTTTTTGAGGGATGTTTCTGTTTGTGTTTTTAAGCGTATTTTTCAACTTCAATTCAGTATACATCGTCGTTGGCGTTAATTTTGGGCGGCAAAATCAAGGACCGCAGGACCGCCTTGTGCGTCACAACGCACAACCACAAGCTTCTTCTTTCAATCGAAATGTTGTTGATGCTGACGACGACGATGACGTTGATTATGATGATGATTCTAGGTACAAATGTATACTATACTTTCATCATTGGCATCAAGCTGATGTGCCCAAACCATTCAAGAACGCACGCTTATGTTAGCGTTTCTCGTTCACAGCCATGGAATGTCCAGATGGTAGCACGGGGAGACACTGTCAGCTGCTTTGTCACTGCAAGGACATGGGTTGCGATCAAACAGGAAAGTGCAAGAAAGGGGTTCAATGCAGTAATGGCTGGTTCGGTATGGATTGTCAATACTGTAAGTTTTTTTGGTTTCTTTTTTTTTTTGGTCCACTTTGGGAAATTTCTAAACGTTAGTTCCTACTATGTAGCATTATTTCATAGGTATCTTTACGATCCGCTGACTTTCTCATCAGTAAATATCAAATTTATCTCTGTGAAGGTTGGTACGCCACTGAAATGATTTGAAGCGAAAAAAGTCACTTTACAGATATGACTTCCGAGCACTACATTTTTTCTTAAATTTTTAAAAGGAATAATTAATTTTGAGGAACATGGTTCAAAGAATGGAAAGCCTATTACTATCATTTTCATCATTATTATAATGTAACCACTTGATTCCTTACAACAATCGATCTCAGCGTTTAAAAAGAAAAAAAATAATAATTATTCAAAATAACAGTAGTAAAGTTACAACTATTTGGTCATGGCGACGTGTTACAGAAAGCAGTAGGAACCACTGTGTTCAAGTTGAAGCGAAAAGAAATATTTGACAAGAGGGTATTTGAAATATTGAAGGAAGGAGAAACTTAGTAACGGACGTTTTTGCTGTAAGATTTCAACGGAAAAGATTCAAAAACAAATATTGAAGAACAAAAAATACAAATTTGTTTAAAATTAGCAGACAAGAAATATTTTAAATAGATCATGAAATCGTTTCTTGCGAGACATTTAATCAAGTCAAAGATTGGTTTGAAATGAGTTTTAAAGGGTAATGCAAAAAAAGGAAGCAAAAAAAAAAATTAGAAGAAAATTTTCAAAGTTGAATAAGTTTAAATTTCTTGGCGTTCAGATGATCTGGCTTCAGAAGCGATTATAAATGACCGAAAACTCACTGATAATGACGATTCCACGTGTATCATCAGTAACGAGACGTTGATCACTGTTGACCTGAAAGAGGCGACCCTCTTCACATGGCTTAGAATCGTGTTTGAACAGAAAGGTATGCGAAGTGTTGATTTGACCCGTGAAGTTATCCCGGCACTAGGCTTGTGTAATTGATAGGTTAACGTCAAATTAAAAAACACAATAAGAGTTTTAAAGTGACGATTGCAGAGCAGGACATGACCTAAGGTTTGGAAAAAAAAATAATATCTTATTGGCCGAACAGAAAACCTTGGAGCTTGAAAAACTCATGTCTGTTGTACTTTTACCAAAATTTGATGTACTTTTAAATTAGAATAACTATTTACGTTTAGTCAATGTATAATATATTATTTCACAACCTTTTATTTTATGCACTATAAAAAAAACAACACAACATGAAAAATATAAAGGTTAAGTTATAAAATTGTTGATTTTAAGGAGACCATATATATATATATATATATATATAGGAGTAAGCTCGGCTAAACATATAATGCAAAAGAAAAAGAATAGATTGAAATACGCTTCAATTGTTTATAGGAATGAAAAGGATTTTCCCTTATTTTGCGTATATTGAAAGAAAGTTAAATATAATGATGCTAATTAAATACAACTGTTTATATTTAAGTATATGTTTCATGAAGATTTGTTAAAACATTTTTTTAATTTTTGCGCCCAATAATGAAAACTTCATAGAAATCCGAAAACTTTACAATATTTGCCCTTGAAAATGCTCGCCACCAGAGCGGCGCAGTAGTACGTGTATTTTAGCTAGTCACAATATCTTTCAATACGATGATAACAGGGGTACCCGCGAGGGGGGGGGCAAGGGGGGCACTTGCCCCCCCCTGGATTGATTGGATAAAACAATTTTAGACAGAAATAGACAAAAAAATGTATTAAAGTAAAGAGAAAATAAAGAGAAAGTAACTAAGCCTTTGTCCTGTCCGTTCGTTCACCATGCAAATACGCTACAGTAAATTAAAACTGCATTCATTGAAACATTAGAAACAGTTTTTTGCCCCCCCCCCCTAGAAAGCTAATCGATTTTTTTTGCCCCCCCCCCTAGATGGGGACGTCCATGGATGACAATACCGTCGTACAAAATGGGGTTTTAGATTTCTTATCTCAAAATAAATGAATACTTGTTATTGTAATGTCGGATGCCGCACTTCAAGGGCGTTGATATTGTCTGGACCATCACATATGTAAATACGTTTATCCATACCTCAAAACTTATTAAAGTGTGAAAGGCGAACAAACTTGATAAGATTTTTCTAAGAAAATTAAGGACATTGTAAATTCATCCCTCTTCCAAGGCTACAGTTCAAAGTCAAGCATAAAGGTGGGGGTGGGTGGGAGTGGGGGTTGGACGAGAATTCATGAGGATAAAAATATGTTGTAATTAAATATATGTCCTGTTAATATTTCGTGAAAATACATTGAAAATTTTAAAGAATGAGTGTGGGGGTATTTTTTTATGTTAACAACAATATCTAAAAACACGATTATTTTTTTACAGGCGTTAAAATATAATCTTTCAAAACAGATAAATGTTTTTTTTGGTTTTTTTATTTCCAAAATTTAAAATTTAAAAAAAAAAAGTGGGAGTTTAAACATGTGTTAAAAATTTCTTCAAATGAGAGTAACGATTTTTTATCTTCTTTTCTTTTACATTTTAACCAAACTATAGTTTATGAAACTGACAATAGATCTTAAAAATTACAATATTTTACTACGTGAAAATTGGGTAAAAAATGCAACTTTAAATAAAAGAATTCGCTTTTTATCGATTTTTTAGATGATATTATTCAGAAGTGAGGCAGAGGTTTAGTAAACGTTTAATAAAAGCACCACAAATTCAAGTACGTTAATGTTGTATATATTTAAAACAGAAAACATCTTTTTTTTTTTTAAATTGAAAGGATATGATTTTTTACATTTTTTCTGCATATGTTCTATTTGTAGTTCATAGACGTAAAAAAAAATTGTTATGTTGGTCGATATTACATAGGAGGAAGAATGCTCAGAAACCAAATGATGTGAGAAAAATAAATATCTATAAATAGATTCTTCCTCCAAAATACGATGCTCTAAATTACTATTTCCTAAAAAAAAAAACATTTCATGATCGCTAAAATTTAATTTTTTTTTTTCATTTGAGGAAATAATGCATCAAAATATGATTTTGATTACGTTCGTAAAAATTGGATTTTTAGAAGTTGAGTCTTCGTAAGAACTCGTGAAATATGCCGCAATTTGCTTTATATTACTATTCCGGTAACACAGGGTCATATACTCTAGTTTCTAATAACCTAATTTTAGATACATTCTTATATTACTACTTCTATTAGGACTATTGTTTTAATTACCATTATTGACTCTAATCATTTCCAAAAATCATTAATATTATTGGGGGCCTTTTCTTTTCCCAGGAACAGGTTTACATGAGCCGACAATCCTTTAAGTTTTAACAACACCAAAACGCCCCAATATCCCCCCCCCCCACATCACCCAAAATGCCCCCGAAACGGTAATTCCCAACAAACCCGTGTCAAAAAAAACAAAAAAACAACCAGAATGTATCCCCTTTAAAATCCCAAACCACAGACAGTTTTTGCTTATAAAGCTAACATAAATGTGTGCATTATTCTTAAATTAACGCTTTCGTCTCATTGCAGCTAATGTTTCTGATTTCACGCTCATCCTATGGACGAAGCCCGGGAAGAATACAGCGTCAATGCAAAAGCTTCGATGTCACAACGTGAATGTGGTTGAGGTGAACATCAACAGCTTCGAAGTGTACTGCACTGCGGATATCCTAACCCAAAAACTCTCGCTGAGCTGGCAGGGCGAGGGGTCTCCTTGTTCGTTGTTCATCAGTGGGGGTAAGTAGCGTGTGCTGGAAATAACAAAAAAGTTCTCTGTGTCGTAAGGTCAGGCCGCAAACGCAAAATCAATTCAACAAGGTGGAAAAACATGTTTAGAAATAATGGGGGCTCTTAATTGTCTCCATCAACAGACAACATATCTTTTCAATATAAAAGAAAGGACTGCTTTCAAGCCTAGTAAATGAATGAAATAGCAAAACGAGGTACGTGGAAGCAACACAACAGATAGGGTTGAAGTGGAAAATAAATTTATTCAGCTGTTTTGCACCATATCTCCATTATGGTATTAATCAAATAATATCATACTGATGTTTCTCTGTTTCCCTATATTTCATCTATTTTTTAATTGCTCTCTGTTGATGTATCCCTGGATATTCTGGTCCATTATTATTGTGGAACTTCATTTTTCACAGTGTCAAAATTTATATTCTCTCGCTTCCTGTTTTCCCAGTTGAGGCGACACCAATGGATACTTCTTGAGTTGTCTACTGTGCTCTTTTCTTTGTTATATTTTCATTTCTACTGTTGGCTGAGGAAGGCTTTATGCCGAAACATCCTTGTTTTTTGTCCTGTTATCTTATTTCAAGCTTCCACATACCTCGTCTCGCTATTTCATTCATATTTTTCAACCAAGTTCCGATGTTCATATTATACCTTCCCCAGAACCATTTTATGCATTTGAATTTTGGACTTCTTTGGATTTTTTTTGGTGTTTTTTTTCGGGGGGGGGGGGATAAAGGTAGCTGTATAGGTAAATTGGGAGGATGACTTAAGTCCCCTTGCGCCAGTTATTAAGGGATGTAGATACATTTGAACACAAGAGACTCGTGCGCAAACCTCGTAATAGACCGTAGTATTTTATTTTAACCACATGGGAAAATATTTTGAACAAGAAATCAATACATGTTCTAGATAAATCCTTTAACCCCCCAGGACGCAATATGGCGTACATGAGCCATAAATACATCAATAGTATATCGGATGGGTCGGAAAATTACATTGCCGATGGCGACCTCGCCAATAAAACATGCGTTGACTTTGACTACAGAGGTGTCAACAGATTCGCCATTGCAATGCCCAAAAAGACGAGTATCCTTCAAATCACCATTTACACTGGTAAGATGTACGCACGATTTAGATGATTGATTTAACTGGAAATGGTTATTGCCTAACTGAGCTCATCACATGCCGGCCATCTTTTACAAAGCACATGATGGTATGGAAAACTTGTTTTAAAATTATACACGTTGATCGTGTTCACCTTTAATATGTAAGAGGTTGATACTCATTTTGGAAACAAACAATATGTATCCGCCTGACTGGAAGGATGTCATGAAGCATGCAAGAACCATCAGAGCGCCGTAGTGCTATTGATACTGTTTTCTTCCTTCAAATTATCCTGGAAACTTTAGAAGTGCAAAGTGATCCATCAGATGTGTGTGTTTCAATGAAAGAATCTTAGCTTTTCATTTTTAATAAGCCCCTTTTCCCCTTATACATTGACATATTATAACTCCGAAAAAAATCCATTAAGCCCCATTTCACACCATCAGCCTTTCCCTCCTTACAATAAAACGGTTCCTGAACATCAGCTCTCACGTGTTTTCCGTGGAAGACATGAGACTGTAACTTTCCCTGAGAGGAAACAGATAAACCAATGCGAAAATTGAGATGTTATAAAAACAAAAAGGGGGCGTGATGCCGTAATACATAATTTCAGATCCTTTCGTTAAGAATACCACACGAATCTGTCTCAGCGTGAGGGCCCCATTTTAGTGACTGATCTAGTAAGTTCCGCGTCTAACTCGTGATTTCACCACTTAATCTTTTTTTTTTGGACTGTTACCGGAAATTTGATCGAAAGAAATTTCGTCGACGGTAAATTGGTCGACAGAAATTTGATCGAACGAAAATTTGGTCGAATCTTTTTTTTCAGTTCACACGTTAAAATTTTCGTCAAATTTCTGTTTGAGCGCACTATACTATATAATACAACAAAATCATGTGTTCAAAAGGAAATTGAAGCAAAATTTTTAACCTAAAAACAGAAAAAATTAGTTTCGACCAATTTCCTTTAGAGCAAAATACCGTCGATCAATTTACCGTCGACGAAATTTCTTTCGATCAAATTTCTGGATAAGTTTTTGGACACGTGCGATTAATTGCATATATATTTTTTTGTTTGTTTAATCCTCCAGAAAGGCGTTGGGACACCAAGGTCAGATTCAAACTGTCCGGCGTATTGGATGAGCCGCAGAAGGTGTTCACGTACGTCGCAAGGCCCGGTCATCGCCATGTCGTGTTCCGTTCCGAGACTCACAGTACCGAGGGCACAACGGTGACTTTTGTGGTGGTCGCCGGCTCACTCAGCGTCTGTGAGGTGGAAATATATGGTGGTAAGTTCCTAAGGCGTTTCTGAAGGGGGAAAAATATGGTCCGCTGGGACGAGCATATTAACAATGTATGCAACCAAGCAAACAAGACCCTGGGGGTTCTTAAGGCGTAATCTAAAGATTGGCAACTCCTGTGTGAAAGAAAGAGCATAAAAAGCCTTTGTCCGTCTGATTTAAGGCTATGCATCTTGAGTCTGGGACTTTTACCCAGAGGAGCATTGAAAGGTTGGAGGCGGTCAAGCAACGGGCAGCTTGCTTTGTCCTGAACCGCTTTAGGAATACCTCTAGTGTTGGCAGCATGCTGGAAACACTAGGCTGTCACCACTGGAGGAACGAAGACGACAATCCAGGCTCTCCATGATGTACAAGATAAATAATGGGCTGGTCCACTGTTCCAGTATTAAACAGAAACTCGTCCCTCTCCCCCATAGACAGCGACGAGGCCATGACAGACAATTCAGGCTCATACCAGCAAGAAGCCAGAATAGGAGCTGCTTATTCCTGCCCAAGACAATCAGGGACTGGAACAAGCTTTCAAAAGGAACAGTTGAGGCGACAACACTAGACACATTTGTGTCTATTGCCTCAAGCCTTCAAACCCCCAGTGCATGATTCCCTCACAAAGTGGAACTGGAAATCAGTGAAATATCCTCATCAGCACCAGGCACAGAAACATTGCAAATCCCCTCTACATGCATAGGAGCCAAAATGATCAATAAATTGATCGTGGGTCCTTAATATATAAAAGAAGAATTGTGTGTGAGGTGGAAATATATGTTCGAAAGTCACTAAATATGTGTGAGTGGAGAAATATATGGTGGTAGGTCACTAAAGTTTTTTGAAGGGGACAATTATGGCGAAAGTCGCTAACCGTGTGTTAGGTGGAAATATATGTTTTGAAGTCACTAGTTGTGAATGAGGTGGAAATGTTTTGGTGTAAGTCATTGATCGTGCGTTTTGTGAAAATAAATAAGGGTAAGTTTTCATTTAGTTTAAAAAACCACGATGTAAGTGACAAATCAGCATTATTTTACCGTATTTACCCTGTGAACATTTTAGATGCCGACAATATTATTTTCAGGTTTTCTTATGGTGTGCAATGTTTTTGTTTTATATTGTTTTCATTTTCGGTATGTTACAAATTGATTATATCGTCATTTTATTAACTCTATGGTACGATCATTAAAAAAAAAACGCACTGTTGTATCAGCATTTTTTATACACTAATACAAGCTGTTGGCCTCGTAATAATAATCTACTACATCAACTTCCGTTGATAAAGGAAGTGGCATAGCTAGGCGGTGCGGGTGCTTAGTGGGGGGGGGGGTTGCGGCCCGCACCGGGTGACAAAATATCGGGGGGAGGAGGCATACATTTAAAAAACTATGCTTCTTTACAGAGCACACATTGCTCGGTTGTGCTTCTTTACAGAGCACACATTGCTCAGTTGTGCTTCTTTACAGAGCACACATTGCGCGGTTGAAACAAATTTCATAACAATAATAACCGATCGGACTTAAATTCTCCACATATGTAACCAAACCAAAGCCATGCTATATTTTAAGTTCAACGTTGATGCGTCAGAAATGAGGTGACTCTGTACTTAGGTAAAAAAAAACAACAACCGTTTTGACCATATTTCAATGCCGATTGAAGTGTATGGTAACTTGCTTTAGTGACAGGAAGCTGTATGTTTTTAAATTATAAGAAATAAAGCTTTCCATTGTTGCAACTGGGTGATTATAAGATCATGTTACAGTTCTTAAATACTTTTGCCCTAAAATTATTATTTTTTTTCTCTTCATTTTTACACTTTTGAGTTTTAACAAGAACAAATCCACAGTGGAGGTAAAGGGGTAGGGGTTTGATGCCTTGAGATTGCTGCACCGGGTGTCGCCGACCATAGTTACGCCACTGGAAAATATCATAATATATTTTATTTTAATGAAAGCTATAAATGTCACACATGAAATACTTTTCAGCTTTAAATATCAGTCATTGATTTGAATGTTGGTATAGCTTTTTAACAATGTTTTAATGCACAGTTATGCAAAACTCAAACTTAAACAACATATTAGACAGGAAGGCCTTATTTTATTCTTCTTCTTCTTATAAACTTACAATTTACTTAAGAAAAACCTTTCCTTTATTGGACTTGGAGTGATGCTTTATATTAAAGCAAAAATATTTTTCTTTAAATTCCTTGTCTACGCTATCAATATCTTGACATCAAAGAAGTGTTTAGTAAGGCTGTGAGACGGCGTCTAAAGTGAAACTATAAAAAAACCCACAAAAAGCTGGCCATAGTAAAAGTTTCTTTGAACGGGCATCGACAGACTGCGCACCGCCTTTCTATAGCACCTACTGCGACCAGACGTGCATAGAGTCATGTCTCAACAACAGGTGCAGCTACAGCGGTTACTGTTACCAGTGTCCTGCGAATCATTACGGACTTCACTGTCAACGAGGTAAGTATAAACGTGTTTAGCGGAGATAGAGGGGGGGGCATCGGCACGGTGTCTTGCCAATAAGTCATGACTGCCAAGCTGGGCCGTCTTAACAACATAGGAGGCCCCTGTGCACATCATTTCTCTGGGCCCCCTAGCAAAACAACACACTGGGGCCGTGAGAAGGGGGGGGGCACTCGCTCCTTGCTCAAACAGTGTGATAGAGGGGGGGGGGGGAAACAGTTCCTGCTCTCCACCAACTGGGAATTGGGGAATTTTAAATTCAATTAGATTGTCAAAATCTTTCAATAGTCAGTAACAATATATTAAGCGTGATGCTTTTATAAGAGTGAGTCTCCTAAGAACATGGGGACCCCTACCAGCACGGAGCCCTGGGTCAGTGCCCACTGGGCTCATGCCTTAAGACGGCACTGCTGCCAAGAAGCTTCCAACTGCAGACATACTTAAAACTTTGTTCTGTGGTGAAATTAGCACTTCAATGCCATCGCCACTTTTTTAAAACAATAAATACATATGAGGCTAAGACGTGATACTAAACAAAAGCAGTATCAAATGCAAATACTGGATGAAAGTAGCGTTAATGTAAGATAATGATCTATGCAAAATTTGATAGAAATTATAATCAACACAAGATTGGTTGCTTAGAACCTATGGGTCGAGACCCCTTTTGGGGTCAAACGACGCGTACACAGGGGTCGCCTAGGACCAATGGAAAACAAATATTTATGAAATCGCAACAAATATAGTGTGGTTCGGGGTCACCACAACACAATCAACTGTATTAAATGGGCCACGGCATTACGTAGGTTGAGAACAACTGGCCTAGACTATAATCGCTATGTTTTGTTTCGAATTTACAGGTGTAAAAGTGTAAATACATGTATAAATTATTGATGTGTGTATAAATGTATGCATGAATGTTTGTATGTATGCATGTATGATTGTATGTACGTATGTATGTATGATTGTATGTATGTATGTATGTATGTGTGTATGAATGTATCTAAGCATATTTTATGTGTGTATGTATGCATGTATTTATGTATGTATGTATGCATGCATAATATTATTATTGTTCGTCCGTGGAAGATCGACGATGACCATCGAGTCGTCCGGTGACTGATGATTTGCGCGGGTGACTTTTGTTGAAAGTGAGGAAGAGTTGCGCGGCGTCAACCTAACTCTCTCGTCCAGGCCAACCATATCCAGTGGCAAGACTCTACGTCAAGATGACCAGGGATGGGTACGGCTGCTGGAATTGTCATTGTATGCGCCTTACAGGACTCCAACTCCTGGTTTGAATTCAAAGTTTCCTTCAGAGTTTCCTTCAGAGTTGCCGACGGAGGTTAACGAGTCTCATCCAACCGGGGAGATGTTTTTGCCATTTTAGACCATTCAGCCATCCAGTCATTCTGTCTGTCTGTCTGTCTGTCTGTATGTCTGTATGTATGTATGTATGTATGTCTGTATGTATGTATGTCTGTATGTCTGTATGTATGTATGTATGTATGTATGTATGTATGTATGTATGTATGTATGTATGTATGTATGTATGTATGTATGTATGTATGTATGTATGTATGTATTTATGTATATGAATGTATGTATGTATGTATGTATGTGTGTGCATGTGTGTGGGTGTGTATGTGTGTGTGTTTGTGTGTGTGTGGCTGTATTTATGTATGTATGTATGTATGTATGTATGTTTGTATGTATATAGGTATGTATATATGTATGTATGTATTTAAGTATGTATTTATGTATGTGTGTGTATGTGTGTGTATGTATGGGTGTATGTATGGGTGTATGTATGAGTGTGTGTATGTATGTGTGTGTATGTATGTGTGTGTATGTGTGTGTATGGATGTGTGTTTATGTATGTGTGTGTGTGTTTATCCAAGTGTGTTTATCTAAGTGTGTGTATGTATGTGTGTGTATGTAAGTGTGTATGTATGTATTAGTGTGTATGTATATGTGTGTGTATGTATGTGTGTGTGGTATGTGTGTGTGTATGTATGTGTGTTTATGTATGTGTGTGTATGTACGTGTGTGTATGTATGTGTGTTTATATGTGTGTGTGTGTATGTGTGTGTATGTGTGTGTGTATGTATGTTGTGTATGTATGTGTGTGTATGTATGCGTGTGTGTGTGTATGTGTGTATGTATGTGTGTGTGTATTTATGTGTGAGTATGTATGTATGTGTGTATAAAGCTATATCTTTTTCATTTTAAAATAGATTTTAAAGGGAAAAATTTTTAATAAAAAATCCATAATATATCTGAATTATTTTCGGGCCCCCCATCTCAGGCAAATCTCAGTAGGTACAATTATAGAATGAGTCTCCTCTTGCAGCTTAAATGTACTATAGTTATAGAGGAGCATTAACTTTTATAACAGATCGTATTCGTCAATTATTTTCTTAGAAAATACATTTTTACACGTTTGGATGAGGATATTATTTTTCATTTAGAATGTTCAAGAAAGTTATATATTGTTCTAACGGGGATATATCATGTGGTCTAAAAGGTTATTGAAATATCAGTTTAGTTCTATTCATTTCTATACTTCCTGTGGAACTTCTCTAATCATGCCCTTCATAATACTACCGGGAACAAAATCCCAACGAGGAACAAGATCCTAAATTGGAACGAGTAAACATGGAAAACATCGTTAACGCGATTTTATCGAATAGCGGGATCAAGAGACCTTACCAGAAAATGGGATTCCACTGGTGATCGGGAACCCACCGGGTTTTGGAATCCACCGGGATCGAGAGTATACCGCGATCGGAATCACACCGGTAACGGAATAACGATGGAATCGAGAACCCACCGGGATCGGAATACCGACGGGATCGGGAACAGGCCGATATCGTTATCCCACCGTATTAGGATTCCAACGTGATCGGTCTCCTTCCGTATGAGGATCCACCGGAAAACGGGATAACACTGGTATTATGATACAACCGGATCGCGAACACATCAAGAAACGATATCCTGGCATAATTGGAAACCCACAAGGATCGGAATCCCATAGATATCATAAGTCTACTTGGATCGTGATCCACACGGGTTAAGGATCTAACCGAGGTCGAGAAACCACAGTGGCCGGAATACTGGCTGGATCGGGAAACATGGGTATTGTTATCCCTCCGTTATCTGGGTCCCATCGGGATGGGGATGCAACTAGGATGGGGATCCGAAAATGGGTTGGAATCCCTCTGGATAATGGAATACCATCGCAAAATTGGTTTTCATTAAAAAATGGGATCCTATTGGAATCCCTCTGGGATCCCTTAGGGGAACGAAATCTTTTCAAAAGTTATTTTTAATGTGTTTTTTATAAAGAGACAAATTAATTCCTTTTTTTTAAATATAGGGATGCTATTATTTTACTTGACGTTTATTTTCAATTTTAATTAAAAGGCCGTAGAAGTTATTGGTTTTTTTTTTTTTTGAATGCAGTCCCGTGCAAGGCCTTATTTAGTGGCTATATATTATATTCGTCTGTTGTCTTTAATTCTCTGCCAACGTTATTTTCGTATTTCTTTTTGAGCTGATAATGGTTAACATTGTTATTTGCATTTGTTTATTTATTTATATTTTAGTAATTTTGGACCAACAGAATATCCAGCAAAAACATATTTATGTGACTATAAAATATAAAATTCCCTCCAATGTTAATATTTTATATTGTAATGATAATACAAAAAATTAGTAAAAATCTAGAGTTGAATATTATCCAAACTCTTACCTAAGTATTGATGATTTTGTTAGATGTAGAAAGGAGTAGGTGTGGACGCCTAGGAAGGGTTGGTCACATTTCATCTAAGGGCGTAGACAGCTTGAAATTGTTTTAGAAACCCTGCGTTGTTTCAGCTGAATTCGTTTTTTTATAAAGAAAAACATTTGACTTTCTGATATTTTTTAATTTTTGTAAAAAGATTTTTATCAGGATCAGCTAAAGTATAATGTTTATGCATAATTCATATTGCCGGATGATGCTAATAGTTTAGTCCTACCCAAATTGTATTCATAAAATCAAAATGTTAAAGAAAAATGAGCTTCACCACAAAACAGAATGATCCATTCATTGATCGTGGGCCCTCAAAATAAAGAAGAAGAAGAAGGTACAATTTTCAAGCGTGCACGCTAGTAGCTTCGGTCAAAGCCGAGTATTCTTTATGGCTTAGTCTTAGAAACAAACAAAACAATATATTAAAATACAAATACACTACTGTTCATGACTTACGACTTTGTCATTACAGAACGCAGATGGTGTTAGAGTTTGAATTTTTTATTAAATAGGCGAACTATTACAGAACTACATACCTTATGACGACTGATTTGTGATCTCTCTATGGGAAAGATTTTACAGGATATGTGTCGCAAATGTAGGCCCAGGGGCCTTTAAGTAGCAGCTTTCACAACCCAACGGTGGCGTGGAATTTGACCTTGGGATTATGTCACAACAACATGGCATGAACGTTGTCTACACCATCGCTTAGAACAGTGGTTCAAACGTTTAAGTTTGGCGGACCGGTGAAAAATATCGAAATTTTACCAGGGACCGGTGCATGATTTATTTTTATACGTTTATTTATATTTGACAATAAATATTTATGTTATGGTGACCGGCAGCGTTAGGCATGCCGACCGGTGAAGGTCCACGGACCGCCATTTGGGGACCACTGGCTTAGAATATTTAAATATTGGACATCACTATGCGTGCTGTTGTTATAAGTTTAATAATTTATTTCTCTGGAACCCTAGTGTATTATGATGCTATGAATTAAATCTTGGCGGAAGGGGTTTGTATTTGTATTACCTTATACATCAGTATATTTGCAAGTCTGCATCTTTAGAGCATGTTGTAATCTTAAATAATTAATTCTATTTAAAATATCTCAAAGACCATTTAACTCGTGTAAATATAAAAGTGCACCGTTGATCCCTGAGAGGAAACATGAACAGACACATATAAGTCTTGGGGGTTTTGGTCCGGGATTTTAACTTAATTCGCGTTGGCGTATCTAAGAATTGTCGATGTACCGTAGGAAACTGCCATAAGTCAATTAATGGACTTTCCTGTTCGATGTTTGACGTAAATGCTCACTCGTCTGTTCGCGCGACTCTATTTGTAGCGTTGGCACCAATGTGTTTTGGTATTCAACGTTTTTATATCCTCATTAAAGTTCGACACTGGACACTTTTAAAAAGAAGCAAACAGATTTTGATATTTCTGTGTTAATATGATGAAATTTTTAGTCATGGAAGATTTATGTTTATGAGTTATATTATGCTGTGTTTTAATCTAACATTATCTGCGTCAATTTGACTTGAAACCATTATATTGTGATGGTTGAATATTCAGCCGTTCACTGTATATTGTTAGTTAAGTATATTTTGTACTAACCTGCTATTTTAGAGTTATTTACATGTTAAATGTCAGCTGTGTAATTCAATGTTAGTCAGGACATTGTGAACCTGTACTATTTGGATCTTTTCAGATAATGTCATTTTTCTGAGAGGTTTTCACACGCTTTTTCTTAAGATTGTCCTTTGGACCCTTTTTTCTTACGATTTTTTTAGGATTTTCGAATTCTGTTTTTACAACATTGATAGAACCACATAAAGGCTATACGATCCTCAAGACCTGAATTCATCGAGTTTATATTTAAAACTGACAGATACTTATCATCATTGCCACACAGCTGCATATGCTTTTAATTAATGGCCGACACACTTTACATTTGCGTATTGAGAAGAAAAAAAAAGACAGGTTTTAGATCATAAAAACATTTTGGATAATACAATGAACAGATGGACAAAACAGCACAAGATGTCTTAAATTTCCAAATAAGATGAAGCAAAACATTTGTCTTGTCTCGAAATGGACTTCATAGGCCTATATATACATGGACGAACTAAATATAATAAATCAGACAACAAATATATTACGTGGTATTATTTAGGCTGATAATATTTCTATAACCCTGTTTTTCTCAGTTATTTCGTACAACCCTTTTTCTACACCAAGTGTTCACTGGTCTGTTTCAGTTGATAAATTTTTGTTAGTTTCTGGCCGGTACTTGACAGCATAAAATCCGGATTGAAGCTGTATTTCTATGAAGTGTTTTCGCTTACTCATGGCTTCACGGGTGGCTTCATTCCAGATCCTGGTCTACACATCATTTTGTGCAACGAAGCACATCCCAGCACGTAACCTTCTTGTAGAATATAGGATCAAGTGTAAGGAACAGGAACTTCAATTCAGATTTGTTCACGGTTTGGAAGGGGAGGGAGACCAAAACGTGACTTGTTGAAATATTTTTTTTACTCTTTCCCCGAAGTATATTTTAATTTAAATAAAACCTCCAAAGTCTGTTGGTGGGGGGGGGGTTAGGGTTAGGGTTAGATATGATGATATATACTGATACCTATACATATATCTGTACATGTAGGGATACGTATGTAGATACATACATCAGTATTAGGCTTAGTTTGGAAGGGGAGGGAGACCAAAAGTGGACTTTTTGAAATATTTTTTTTACTCTTTCCCCGAAGTATATTTTAATTTAAATAAAACCTCCAAAGTCTGGTGGGGGGGGGGGGTGGGGGTGTCGGAATGCCCCTACTGCAATCCAAATAAAGTCCCAAGCTAGTTGTAAAAAAAAAAAAGGTGGCTAAACGCTACGTCTTTATCGTATTATAAAACTTGAGTTAAAGGGTTGTCAAATGTATTAGGAATTATCAATAGTCTAAAATTTTAAAACCAAACATTTATAAAAAAAATATATGTTTCGTTACACATATCTATCACATTACATATACTGCATTTGACAGTACTTGGTCAATCTTTAAAATTGTTGACATCTTCTCGGAGTCATACAATTGTAATCAGATCCACAAGTCTTGTGTCTCCACGTATATTTCTAAAAAAATTTTTGTAAAACCATTTACTTGCAACTTAATATTTTTTTTTTTAAACTGATGTCATCGATATTTTCATTAGAAGATCGATTAATTGCTAGAGCTCACTAAAAAAACCACGTGGAGACGACTCATGCATGTTCAAAGTTGACGGTCATCCTCATTCGGAGAAGGGTTTGGAATGGGTGGTGCTGTGTTTTTGTAAAATTCGAATGATTCATCAAGAGCAGCTGCTCTCAACCTGTGGATGGAAAACCCTTGGGGGTCGAAAGACCCTTACACAGGGTTCGCCTACAACCGTTTTAAAAAACGTATACATGAAGTATAAGTCAAAATAATGTTTTGTTTGCGGGGGGGGAGTAAAATCAACATGAGGAACTGCATTAGAGGGTCGTGGCATTAGGAAGACTGAGAAACACTGATCAAGAGCTTAGGCTCTTAAATAGTTCTTTTGTGTGTTTTAGGCGCATTTAGACAACGGTCTTATAATCAGATTTATTTCTGAGGACAGAGTTGCCATTGACGTCAACGTCACAATTATATTGACAACAACGATAGAGTTCTATGCACTGCAATAGCCATAACAAAATGTCCAAATATTTTGGTTAGAGATAGTACTATCAGCTTGACCTTTTCAATCTTCCTAAGTTAACTCAAACCAGGCAGTAAGTAAAAATTAACCCCACCCAAAACAAACACACATTTTATTATTCAACGAGAAGTCCCGACGATACACAGGTGCGTGTACACAGAGTGTGTTAATTATGTCATGTTCTTATCTTGCTTTGCTTCAACTGATTGGTAGATATATACGATTATCTGTAGAACAAGACATTGAAAAAAATAACTGAATTTATTTGTGGCATTTCATTTTTCCCCATGCTAAAAAGAATGATATATGGCTAAAAGCCATATTTGAAATAAATATTGTAGTCAGGCATAAGGGGGGTGGGTGATTGCACAGTTAATGAGTCGGTTTAGTACTCTCAGTGAGTTGATGATGATGTTAAGAGAATTAACTCATACTCAACATACAAAAGAGCGGTGGCGTTTTAGCTAGGTGTTCTAAATATATCACTGCTTTTGGAATTTAAATGTACAGCAAGATGTCTGAAGAAAGGCCCTTAACAAGATGATTCATTCGTTGAAGAAAACACTTATGTGTCTTGCAGTAAAATTTTTATATAAGAGTGTCTTTATTTATAACATGAGATAGCATGACAATGAGTGTCTGAAATATTAAAGAACGACTTTAGGTTTGATAGTGTCCTTTTTGCGTTGAAGGTGGCGCCCTAAACTTTTCTGCGGTACAAAATGTCTCTAAAATACTTAACAAGCAAATTGTGAATTTTTAAAAAAAAAAAAAAAAAAAAAAAAAAAAAAAAAAAAAAAAAAAAAAAAAAAAAAAAAAAAAAAAAAAAAAAAAAAAAAAAAAAAAAAAAAAAAAAAAAAAAAAAAAAAAAGTAGAAAATTAAAAAAAAAAAAAAAAAAAAAAAAAAAAAAAAAAAAAAAAAAAAAAAAACATACAACAAAAACCAGAAATTATCAGAAAGATTTCAGCAAATGTCGGTAAACTTTAAATATGCGACTTCATGGCAAATGCTGATAGTTATTTCACAAAAATTGATCTCATATTTTTTTTTCAACTTAATATAAAATATTTTGTATAAGATTTATCTGAAAAAAAGAACTAAATTCATGGAGCGCCCTAAAATTTTTGTCAGAAAAATTTGATGCAGACCCATGGATGGGATTTATGATGCGTGATCTTGTGGGATTTTTTTAAAAAAGTCTTGTTTATTAAATATTGATTTTTTTATATTACTTCAAAGTAATTAGATAGAATCCTAAACAGTTATTAATTATTAAACTATTTTTATATATTTGATTTTTTTTTTAAATTTTTGTTCTTAAGTTAAGATTTAGGTATCGAGTTCTTGATAAAAGCATATTAGGAAAGATTATAAATTATAGTCTTAGAAAAAAGTGAATAAACATCTTAACACAACACATTGTATGTCTGTACACTTTAATTCGTCTCAGGTGACATGCACATGCGATATGAAGGTGATAATAGTCAACAAACACAAAAAACACCGTGGAGCGTGTGAAGAAATACAGAAGAAAAATACCCTATTTTTCCCAGCACGGTCAATTTTTTGGATGATATGGTAGAGAAATAAATTAACAATAAATCATTGGGTAGAAAATTAAAGTGAGATCCGACAAACCAATAGCCTTAAAACAATACACAGTCTAGTTACACTTAAGAGAAAAGTTGGATCAGAAAATAAGAAATATATTAGAGCTGGGGATCATTGAGGAAAGTTGATCACCTTATTCCGCCCCCTTTGTATTGGTTGAAATAGGATTATCGCAAACTTAATAACATTAATTGACACTGAGGTAATTCCTGACCCAGAGGATATTTTCTCGGCATTATATGGAGCAACTTGTTACAAAGCACAGTTGCTACACAGTTCATCCAGCAGAATAATACAATCCTCAGGCAAGAAGCCGTACAGTGAACTTAACAACAATACTATATCTCTCGACTTTACTCTGGACCCCGACACATCAACTCAACTCTCGGCTCAGCTCTCCCAACGACTCTTCCTCAACTCTAACCAACACACATCCCTTTTATATCCCTACTATATCACTCAGCATACACTAACGTTCCACAATACGGACTAACTTCCCGCTCTGACCTCACGATCAACAACTCCCCCCACCCAACATTCCCAATAATCTAGTTCACAACAACACCATATTTCCTACCAACGATCTTTATGTACCTAAGAAGGTTAGTTATTTATCAAACTCATACTGAGGCGCATCTTGTGCTGCATTGGGCAAATGAAAGTATCGTATTACTCCCCCCCCCCCTCTTCAGCCCCATATATAATTTGTTAAAAATTAACAAAATCATTCATGGGATTGTAAATCCCCTTATTTACTAAATTTTTTTTTCTTTTGCATTTCAAATGCTTTGTTCTTATTAGGATGAGTGATGAGTGCATAATAAATAAAAGTAAACAAATTATTAAAAGTTCAAAATACAAATCTAAAGTTGTATTTCATTTTAACAAATTTTAGCAATTTAAAAAGCAATCAATGCTACTTTTTGAAAAGCGAAAATACATTATTATTTCTGCCATACACGGTAATTAAACAAAATAATTGTAAAGCTTTTGCTCAAATAGGCATTCACTCTATGACGTCATTTGCATATTTATTTAGATCCAATCAATTTTAATTTTATTTCGCAATTGTTATAGTTGACTAGCGAACTGGACCGTCCAACTAGGGCAAAAATCGCGCATGCGCAGAGTGACGGTAAACATTATTGACAACTTGTATTTATGTACATGTTTATTGTTGGAAATAAAAACATAGAAGACATAACAGTTTAGGCCAGTATCTACAACACAGTATAACTCAATACAACCCAGTACGACTCAGTACAAGCCAGAATTGACTAGTGTTAGACTGATACATACCACGAACTGAAGAGGTATACATACAATGGCGGAGTCCAATCTGACCCAAATGGACATCAATCAAAGTCTGATTCAGCAGAATGAGTTACTGTTAAAACTAGCAACAGGAAATACGACTAGTAATATGAAATTCACAAGTTTCAATAGTAATGATGAAACATTCACGGACTACTACGCTAGGGGACAGTGGAGTCAGTTAAGCACTGGATGACCATAAACAAGCTCAACTTGAATGATGAAAAGACTGAGCTGATCCCCATTGCCACTGCTCAGAAACAAAAATCTGTAAAAAAACACAACATCACTTACACTCTCAGGTATGCAGATGTAGTTTGCTCATATAGTGCGGGACCTGGGTGTCTATTTAGACAAAACATTTACTAAGGAAAATCATATTAACATGCTTTGCAAGGCGATTTTTTCTAGAGCTGCGCAGGATTAGTCATATCAGACCTTTCTTAACGTTAGATGCATCAAAGAGAATGATGTCTGTATTTGTGTTATCACGCATGGACTATTGCAATGCTCTCTTGGTGGGTCTCCCAGCTACGCTCCTGGATAAAAATCAGAGAGCACAGAATATTGCGGCTCACATTGTTCTTCGCAAACGCAAATTTGACCATGCTAAAACACTTCTGAGAGAGCTGCACTGGCTGCAGGTCCGCGCTCGCATAGAGTACAAAATTGCAACTTTGTGCTACCGCTCCTTACATGACCTGGCGCCATCTTATCTCAAAGCACTCATGACACCTTACGTATCCACTAGAGATCTCCGCTCATCCGATAAGTGGCAAAATATCGATACCGTGTGTTCGCCTTGAGACTTACGGAAAGCGCACTTTTGCATTTGCCGGCCCAACAATTTGGAACGCCCTTCCAGTCGCTCTTACAAACAGCCAGACACAGGAGTCCTGTAAAACCGATTTAAAAACACATCTATTCGCAAACACTTTCTGGGGTGATGCTATCTACCATCTTTTACAGTTAATGTATATTGGCTTGTGTTGCTTATGGTTGAAACGGGATGAAAGACTTTGACTGGGTATGCTCGTATTTAGCTTTATATTGTTGCGTCTGTTTTTTTTTTTAAAGTGATACATTTTAGATTGTTTTTATTTCTCTTTATAATTTGGTTGACCTTGTACAGCGCTTCGAGCTTTTGGGGATGAAGCGTTTTTTTTCAAATAAACTGTATTATTATTATTATTAGATATGTGACCTTTGTGCTGGCAAACAATGCACCAAAGGAAAAGCAGGCACAAATTTTCTTAACTAGACAAACGCCAGAACTCCATAAAATGTTGTCAAAGCTCGTAAAACAAAGATAACCATCACAAAACTTAAACGATTTAACCATGGAAGAAATATATGTGGTAATGATGGATCAGTTTGATCCGACCAGTTTTTATGATTAGGGAAAGATACAAATTTTTCTCAGATGCAAGTACGAAACCCGCAGAGACAATAAAAAATTGGCTACTAAAATAAGACAGGATGCAGACACTTGTTAGTTTGGTAATCCTTTAGATGAAGCTTTACGAGCAACATTCATGTGTTCCGTAAAGAACGAGGCTGTATTGAACATTTTGTTTAGGATGAAGGACAATTAATTATCATTTAACAAGGCAGTAGAAGTAGCTGTTGAAACAGAGGAGGAAGGTGAATGTGCCAAAGAAACAGTCTATGATAAAAGTCATATCAATAAAGTTCAGACAAAAAAAAAAAAAGCAACATCAGATAGCAGAGAATTTTCTCCATCTCAAAGACAATATTTTCCGAGTGGAACTTGTAGCAGGTGTGGAATAAGAGACCATGAGGGAAATGACTGCAAGTATAAAGACATGATCTGCCACTTTTGCGACAAGAGAGGACTTCTCGAAAGAGTTTGCCTTAATAAGAAAAAGAATGCTCCAAAACAGAAACAAATTCATCTAAAAAGAATAAGAAGGCAAAACGAAATAAAAACTGTTATTCAAGAACTAACTTTAGAAGGAAAGAGATTTTCATTCGATTTTGACCGTGGAGTCGGAGAAAATTTTATGTCTGAATCTGATTGGCGAAAGGTAGGACAACCCACATTGAGCCCAGTACGCGTTAAGTACGAGTCAGCGTCTGGTGACCAACTTGGTGTTTTGGGAGGAGTTGAAATACATGCTGAGGCAGGGGAAATAACTAAACATCTGTCGTTTGTAGTAATGAAAATCTACAGCTTAAATTTGTTGGTGAGAACCGCAAAAAAGGAACTCCAGATTTCGATAGACACACTGTTTCAAACAAGGATAAATTACATTGCAATGCGGATGCTCTTAATCGTATACCCTTAGGGCCTGATGTATTCTGTTTGTATGATCAAAAAATCTGTTTACAGATCAGACCAACAGACCCAGGAGTCCTTGCTAAAGAGTCACTTAAAGCTTCAACTGTGTCTACAGTAATGAAATATTGTCAAGAGGGCTGGCCGTCCTCTACAAAAAAAAGCGCACTTGAACAAGGATGCAGCTAATATTGAAGCTTTTAAAAATATTCAAGACTCACTCTCCGTGTAGTCGAATTGTCTATTTTATGGTTCAAGAATTTTGGTACCGAAAATTCTACAATCTCAAGTTCTCAAAATCCTGCATACAGGACATTTTCGAATCGAACGGATTAACCATTTAGCCAGATCATCTGTATATTGGCCCGGATTTGATGCTCAAATCATGGAGATAGGTTGAACATGCCAGCCATGTGCACAACATGCAATAGACCCAAACAAAACAAGTATCTATACATGGATGCTGCCAGAAAAACCATGGAGTCGAGTGCATATTGACCATGCCATTAGATTTAATGGATGACATTGGCTGGCGAAGACATATGCTTATTCAAAGTTTCCGTGTATCCACAGGACAACATTTACATCGACCAAAGCCACCATTGATCTTGTGGAAGAAGATTTTGCTCATTATGGCTATCCACATCTCATAGTCAGTGATAATACTACTAGCTTCATCTCGGAAGAATTTCAGCATTGGTGTAAAGAGAGGGGCATTGTACATCTAGCATGCGTTCCCTGTTAGCCTGCTACGAATAGAGTTGCCGAACGACTGATTCTAAATTTCAAGAGTTTACTAAAGAAATTCTCATTATCTTTAAAAGAATGTTTCTGCGTCAGTATCGTAGGACACCATTGGCCAGTGGATTATCACCCAGCCAACTGTTGAACAATCGACAAATCAGAACACTTATTGATAATCTAGTTCCCTCTCCTTCTCATCGAGCACAGGGACAACATCATAAAGAAATAGCCGTCCGTAATGGGACACGTAGAAAACCTAGTCGATCATTTAACCGGAGAGAATCATGTTACGTCACAATATATGGAACAACATCAGACTCTAAACCTCGATGGGCTCCCGATGCAATCATCCAAGTTATGAATACACGTCTTTTTAAAGTGAAGATTTATCCAAATGGTCCCATTTGGAAGAGACATATAGACCAACTTCGCCCCAGGTACGGGGCAGAAGAAAATTCAGTACCAGGTTTGGATATTATGACATGAAGTTCTTACCCAACAACTCAGGCAGCCCTGAGTCATCAACCGTCTACACATCCAGCAACTCCATGTCCTCCTAAGAAGAAGATTAACCCTCGTCAGCCAAGACCTCAAGACTATGTCATACCCAGGAGATCTCAAAGACAACGTCGAACACCATTGTTGCTGGACTTGCAATTGTTCGGGATGTGTTATAGTGGACTAGCGAATGGGACCGTCCGATAGCTAACTAGGTCAAAGAGTACGCATGCGCAGAGAGACTGAAGTCAGAGAGTGTGTTATTGACCATGTGTTTCGGAAACAAACAGAAAGTCAAAATTATATAGAACTTGTATTTATGTATATTTATGTTAATCTTTATTGTTGGAAATAAAAAAATAGAAAACATAACATCAATGTTAGCAAAACTAAAAAACAAACTAATAATAGCAGATGTTTGGGTTTTCCAAAAAATGTGATTACCACACAATCATTAGATCCTAATTTTTAAATAACTTTTTTTCATCTCTTTTACATTCGGATAAAATGCTTAAAGTAGTTACCTAGTTGTTGCTTAGATGTATTTGTAATTTATAATTTAATACTTAATATTTTACTAAAAACAAAAGCGGATATATAATTTTTTGAGCATTTAAATTTATTCGAACTCGGTAAAATAATAGAAAATAACTATACTTTTTCTTAAGAATCCGAACGTATCGAAAGATGTTCGGTTCTTTAGCGTTTCGTCAGCATAGCTCATAATTATATTTAAAGCAAAAAAACAAAAAAAAACAACAAGAAATGACACCAAAATAACATTGTGATATGATATTAGAGTATTTTCCTTAAAGAAATACAAATAGAAAGTCTTATATGAACTATAAAATTCTAATTTGCCCCCAGACAGCACACAACTTGCTTGAAAAAAGATGTAAAAATTACAGTTTAATATTTGTATAATATACTTTAAATGTTTGTATTGACATAATTTTAAAAATAATATAAGAAGAATAAAAATAGAATAGTAAAATCAAGAGTTTTTGCAAATAGTTAAAAATAAATTCTGCATTTATATTTTTTATATAACAAAATCACTAAAGAGAAAGTTGTATTTATGTTTAAGGTATGCCATTAGAGATAGCAATTTTCAAGAAAAATAAATAATTTTGTAGATAGTAAAGCCATCTCTATGCGCAATTGAGGTTTGATTAATTTATACATTTTAGCAACGTAAAACTAGAGAGCTTTAAATCTTAGTTTTTAATAGAGTTAATATTATTTATCTTAACTAAATGACATGTCTTGATTATCATAAATGTATTTTTTTTAAATATTGTTTTACAGCATTATACAAAAAATATATATTTAAATACATGCAAAAGTATAGATACGTAGCTACTGAAATAATACAGTAATGTACACAGACTGCAATTTTTTTTTTTTAAATTCACTCGCTGAAAATATTACATAATATTTTAATATGGGCAAATATCATACTTTACATTGCTATAGAAATTGTGGAAAAAATCACATTTTCTATTGAAAGAGTACAATGGGGGAAACATAAAGAAAATCTGAAAACAGTTTTTACTCTAGTTAACCTAATTAAATATTAAAAACTTTTAGAACATTTGTAATAAAAATTACACAAGATCAACGATTTTAGCGAAGCAAGCTGCAATTTTAAATGTCAAAATTATGTTTAAAGTTTTGAATGCTAACTAGTAGTAAGTTAATATATTTAAAATGTAAAAATTTTAAAATCATATTTGAAAATTACACGATTTTAAATCTATTAAAAGTGTATTAATCGTTTCAGATTTTAGCTTATAAAACAACCAGACTTGTTTTTTAGAGCTCCATTTTCCACAACTAGTTCTTGAATTTTATTAGTATAGTCTTGATTTTTTCTAATTGCTTCGTCACGCTCATGTTGTGCAGTAGAAAGGTCTGTTGTCAATTTATCCATAGCTTCTTTCTGTCTTTCATTGTTCTCCGCATATACTCTTTCCATCTCCTTTAATTGCTTAGCATTCTCCATTTTCTGTTTTTCAATATTTTCTTTTGCGCTCATCTCTGCAAGCGCCTGAGCTTCCTTAGTTTCTTCAATTATTCTTTTATTATTAGCGATATATTGTTTAAGCTTCTCTTCACTATCCTTTCTATATTCTTCATTTTGCTCTATTAGGACAGCCTGGTTTCTTCTGTGTTCTTCATTAATTTGTTCTTCCTTCTCCCTTGAAGCTTGTATGTCCTTTCTCGATTTTTCAATCAGTTCCAGTTTTTCTTCCTCCAATTTTTTGCGCTCTTTTCCGTTCATCTCTTGATTAGCCAACATGATATCATATTGATGCTGTTTTTCCTTCAATGTTTGATTTACAATCTCACGTTCTTTTTCCATTTCTTTTTTTTGATTTTCTTCACGTTCTTTAATTTGCTGTGTCCTTAATGATTCATCTCTTTGTCTCCTTTGCTCTTCCTCCTTTTGTTCCCTCTTTCGCTTTTCCTCGTCTATTTTGTGTTCATTTTTTAATTTTTCAAGTTCCTCAATTCCCTTGCGTGAAAGGTCCTCTAAATATTCTCTATTTTGTTTTTCTTTTTTCTCCATTTCTAATTTTGCTTCTAACATTACTTTCTCGTGTTTCAGTTTACTAAGCACTGCATTTTTAAGTGTTTCCACCGACATAAGAGTTTGTGACAGGATTCCACTTCCCTTATCTGTGCTATGAATGCTCTTTAAGATGTCTTCTGTTTCTTTCAACAATTCTTCCAGTTTGGCCTGATTGTTATCAGCACCTCCATTTGATATTTCTTCCAAATTATTAGTAATAAGCTTTATTTTCCTTAAAGTATCTTCTCTAATGATTGGTTCTATGATCTCAATAAGCAAGCGATCCCGCGTTGCTTCAACTTTCTTAAAATTGTCATTTGTATATCGTCGTCCTCCATATTGAAGTTTACCAACTGTCTCAATCAATTCTTCTATCTGCTTATTTCTTGTCTTTTGATCTTTATTTTCGTTGTCAAATAAAATTGCCCTATTATCACATTCTTGCAGCAACTCCTGAAACACTCCCTTTTGCTCGCTACACCATGTTTTAAATTTTTTACTTTTATTAATCTTTTGTTGAGATTTAAAGATATCTCCACATGTCACCACGAGGATGCCATAATTTTTTACAAAATCTTGACCAAAGATTGCTTTGAGCACTCTGATCATTTCTTTATCTTCAGCAGTAAATCTTCCCCCATAGCGAACTACAAGAAGTAGCGCATGATAACCTTCAGGATTAAGAAGAACTGCATCTTTCATTTTGTCAATGACCAATCTTGTAGCTTGTTCAAGGTCATCAATGCTGCTTGTGTCTCCCACACCTGGACCATCTACAACTTTTATTGTCCGACCCTTATAGCCTACAATTCCATATTCTACTATCTGTGTGACTGATGTACAACTTGCGTCACTTTCGAAACGTTTTTCCCCTAAAATAGTATTTCCGGTGGCACTTTTTCCATTTCCAGTTTTACCAATAAGTAACAAGTCAATGTCTTTGGTATTATTATTCCAAAAGTGTTTAGTCTGAAACATTAAACAAAAACTAATTTAAAGAAAAAAAAATGAAATATAATAACTATAAATACATAACGCAATTTAATACTAAAAGTTTGGACTTTTTTGAGAGCTGCATTTGTTAATTTTTAAAATATTTTTTTAACCATACTATGAATTATAATATGAGGGCTATACTTAGCTGGTTGAAGTAGAAAAATATCAATAAACTTGTAAAAATATGTAAATGGGTTGAGCACGTGGATATTTGTTGTGTGTAGGATAATTTCCCAGAGTATTATTACAATAACTTGTAAGAATTTTGTTTAAAGTTTGCGGTGAGATACCCCAAAGATTGCCTTCATTGTTCCCCTTATTTGAGGAAAATCGTAATTGCTCCAGTGTTAATCATTTAGTTAGGTGTAGTATTTTTTAAAACTTGTAGAAGATCCCTAATGGTGAATAAAATTTTAACATTGTCACTCAACACAGTATTTAAAAAAAAAGATAATTAATGAAGGACTGCATTCAAGCTGTATGAAGGAAATAGAAGAACAAGATATGTGGAAGCTTGAATCAAAAGACAGGACGATAAGATGTGAAAGTTTCGACTAAGAGCGTTCCTCGGCAGACCGGACACATGAAAATACAAGAATTAGAAACTAGTTAAAAACTTAATTGATCGCCATTGTCACTGTCGGAAGTTGGATTTTCCAAGACAAATATGACAGGAAATAAAGAATATAAGTAGGCTGGTTACGCTGCTCACTAAGCGTCAGCAGTCGACTCCCTCAAAGGTCTGGATGGTATATGTACTTCTAAAGTCTTCTTCCATCCATCCAGGGGAAGCGTCAGAAGCCTTCTAATAGGGATTTCTACAGTTGAGTTTTAGCTCGCAACTAATTAACGTGACAGCTGGGACAAAACGGTTGCCCCACCATAAGGCGATTCAATTATACTTAACCCATGTATCGCTAATTTGTGGCCGAATTCTGTACATTTATAAAATACTACAGATCATACCTTTTTCTTACTTTTATCTTGATTAAGAGGCATCGAACTTGTTGATTCAGATGATCTGGAGAATTATTTTTTAAAATAAGCAAAATTAATTAAGTTCAATTAAATTCAAGTGTATAACAATTATGTGATTTGATTTTGAAATTGTTTGAAATATTTGAACCATTTTAAAAAAAGTTAGCCTTCATTTATTTTTTGTGAACATACTTTGGTAATCTTCACCTGTGTTATCCAGAACATTGATAATTCCATTAAAAATCTCATACAATTTTAGGGAAAAGATAAAATAATTACTTTACTTTTTTTTAAAGTTTGCCTATAAATTTTCTAAAGCTCATGAATAAATAATTGGGGGAAAATGTAGTGAAGAAATTATTTTTATAACATAGGAATAATTTGAACTACATGTTGTCGAAACAATGAAATTTATGCATATAATCCACATAAGCGTCAATATTTATGGAAGCTTTCAAAAAGATAACATTGATTCGTTACTATTATATGGCCAATTGATTAATTTATAATTCGATTTTTTAATGGAAAGGCTAATATGCTTTTTAAAATTAATATTATAAACTAGTACACAAAATGATTTGAATATTTTAAAATTTTATTTAATGCTGAATTTGTAGAAAAAACGTTTCACCAAATCCCGCTCAAGTCAGGTGTAATTTAAAGCCATAATTTTTCTTAATAAGTTTTGCTACAACGCGTTTTTAGTCCAACCTTGTTGTTGTGTTTGTCAATCCTGGCGTTGATGTTTCTTGAATCTTACTTTGCGACAACTGGATGCGTTCTGAAACTTTTACAGTCGTAATTTCCACAAATTCACTATTCATTTTTCTCTCCAGCTCAGACTTCTTTGTTTCGGAGCAACTAGTAAATGGAAAGTTAGGAGAATGGAATAAGAGAATGAACACAAATAAAATTAAGCATTCTATTGCTTGTTAAGTTTTTTTAATGAGTTTCATATAATAAAAAAAAATATAATTATTACACTCGGTAGCTAGTTAGCTCGGTGGGTCAAGCTTAATGATGGGACACCTGTAACGATACAAAATCTTCAGTTGTCATAAAATGTCAGCTCTGAATATAAAGAAAACGTTTCACCTCGCTGGACATTCCTATGCACTTGCAGAGGCTTTGGATAGAATGTTTGTCGCCAGAGGGAAAGATTCATTTTAAAAAACCTCAAATTTGAAACTAATATTTTCAACAATTAAAAGCCATCACATCACATTTTTGCTAGTCCGACATACGGGACAGCAGTCCCTTCCCCTATAAATTTATTTATGTCCCAGGGCAATAGCACAGCCCACCGCAAAATCTGAAATAACTAGCGGGGGAAATTCTATGAAAGAAACTCAGACTTGTAGCAACCAATTATGGATAAAAATAAATTGTATGGCATCATAACGCTTAACATTCATGTAAAGAATAATTGACGTTTTGCATTATTTAATCAAATCAATAAAACAGCAGAAATATTCTTATTTTAAATAGCTACACTTACATAGATTGCAAACTTGTAGCTGCTTCAAGGCATTCAGTGACATCATCTTTTTGTTCACTCTTTTGAATTGTAGACATTTTTAAACCTGTTTTATCTAGAAGTGGAGGTTTGTCAACTAAATCTTAAGTACTATAAAGTATCAATAACGAATAAAAATATTTTCAATAAAAATAACCACACCAATGTAACAAAAAAAAATGGCTTGAATAAAAAAAAAAAGACATGCAGCGCAAAAACATATAGGTCAAGAGTATTATTATTATTTTTTAAAAAAAACCTTTCCTTACAAATAAAATTTAAATGAGCTATTTTATTTTCAAAGTTGCGGAATTTGATTTTTGGCGTCAAATTTAAGATTTGCTCAAATTCCAAGTTGATAATGTTTAAAAATATACCATAGCCACGAATGACAAAGATTGACGTTAGGTAGCTTTTCCAAAACGATATTTTATTTTTTTAAATAATAATGTATTAAAATTTATTCTGAATAAAGCAATTATAAACAAGAAATATGCTGTAGAATATTGAATAATGTGTTGTCGATAACTTGCACAAGATCAATTTTAAAAATAAACTCTTCAGTGAATTCTGAGATAACCGTTATAGACAATATATTATTTGGGGAAAAAAATGCATGTCATCCCATTAGGTAAAGCAGTACGACAATCAAACTAGGCGGAAAACTGCCCAATATATAGTGTTTCCTTATTGATTTTTTTTTTTTACAAGACGTAACGTGAACATGTCCGTACAGGTAAAACAATGCCCACGCAAGCGTGTTTAATGATAACAAAAGACAAAGTTATCTTACATAAAACTTAGGTACTAAAATAGTTTCGTTTCGTTTTAAATGAACCTGTTAGGCACTGGCGTGAATGTTTTCTGTTGCATCCAGCTAAAAGTTTTTTTTAACTTAAATTGAAGGCGATTTTGATCATTTTAAATATATACACTAATTTATAGGAAACTCACTTTAAATATATATACATATATTTCAACATGAAAACTCTATCACTTATTTTAGTGCCAAGGGAAAAACAAGTTATTAAATTATATATTATTTTAATTATACGGTGTAAAGACTTCAAGATTTATCGGAACAGCAATTTAAATTGTACTTGTAAAATGTATCGTTCTATAGTAGGCAACTAAAAACACGTACACTAATTAATGGATAATTCAAATTACAATTTAAAATAAAATAAATATATACTAATTTAAAAATTATTAATACGATTCAACTCATAATAAATTGCAGAAAATTAACATTTTAGTTTTTTAAGGAACATTATTTGTGTTCTGGAAAAATCATTTAGTGTTGCGATTATTATTTTTTTTTTAATGGAAACAAAAATATGCGTTAATGCTAAAAATGTTGCCTTGTTTAGGAGAAGGAAAATAAAATCAAATCATGTTTTAAATAAATGAATTCGAAGAATAAATGTTGGTTTATTTGTTTCCGTTTGTTAATTAGGAGATTAAAATGAAACATTAAAATAGTAAGTAATATTGATTTACCTAATATAAAATGCAATCAGCATATATTACGGCCATGCAAGTGTGATTATTTAATTGACAATGTGAATTAAGTTTTTATAATTAATGCAATTTTTTTACTGCATATTAATTTGTATAAGATTTACTTCAAAAGTTTAAAGTTTCTTCAAGTTTCAAACTACTAATTATATATCTTTTTGGGTATGAAATGAGCATGGAATTTGCAAAGAATCTACTTTGTGAACTTTTTGCTGCCACGGTAAGTCAAAGTGTACTTATCAAGTTTACTGAACGCTTTTTAAGATTTTCATGGAATTAATGTTACCAAACATTATCAAAGTTTCATTTTCTGAAGGATTTATGTAATCATGTACCAATAAATGCCATTTATTTAATTATTCGCTTTTTAAGAATGTATTGATAATTAAATAATGGATAAGGTTTTGAATAAATCCAGATAAAAATGAAGTCTTTGCATTTAAATACTTTGGTTAACGATATTTAACTAAACTTGCATCTGATACGGCTTCAGAATACCTTTCTGTTTATTGTTGTTAGCTTTTTTAAGCTATAGTATCACGCCCGTAGGTGTTGTGCTATGTGTAGTTCTTTCATAAAAAAGCTTTTTGTGACTCATCCATACATACTATTAAATACTTTCTTGCACAAATCATGCAGTTAATAACATTGACTTTATGTTAAAGATTACCTTGACAACCATTATTATTTTTATTGTTTTTTTATGTACGATCTGTAATAAAATTATTAAAAAACGGTGGCCAGATAGCTAGGTCAAAGCTAATGAATAGCATCAACAGATCATAGGTCACGGGAGCCCTAAACATTTTGTATAAGTCCTACTATTATTGTCTCAATTCCCAAGCAAAGAAAACAAAACGATAATCCACGCAGCTAACGGCCGATATCCCTAACATCGTGTATAGGGAATGTAGCTGAGAGAACGGTAAACGAAAGATTCTTTTCGTACCAGGAATGCACCGACTACCTAAACAAAAATCAGTTAGACCAAGTGATCCGACTTCTCCAGTCCAAAACAGAGGAGCTTCAGAAAAAATCGTTTTCTTTGACCTTCAGACCGGCTTACGATAGTGTCTGGATGTTTGTTCTATTATTAAAATTGCAAAGCTTTTTATTTAACTGAAAATATGTACAGGTGGATTTCAGGTTTTCTTAAAAACCGGACTTTATTTACACAATTAGGCACCGAACCTCAATAAAATGCTCTTTATAAAATGCTAACAATTCTTTTAACGCACCCCCCACAATTTAAGCTTTGTATTTTTAACATTTAATAAATCGTACTTTTATCTTTACAAAAATGTTTGCAACGTATTAAATTTATTTCGGATAATAGTGTATTTTAATATCAAAATTTGCAAAAACTGGGAATCAAGCAATATTTTTCAAATTTCAAAAAAAAAAAATTTTAAATACCAAATAAAAAAAAAACAATATCATATATAGATAATTTAAAATAAACTATGTATTTATTTTACAACTGCCTTTCTATTTTTTTACATTTCTGGGGCAATACAAATTTTCTACAGGTGTGAGTGTGGGTGAAATTTTAATAACTTTTCCTCCTTACCCGATTATGTTACAGGCAGAGCTTTGGTATAGGTTTAAATTTAACAATTCATGGGCATATTCTACATTCTGAAATATGCGAAGTTCGTTAAAAAATTGTAAAAAAACAATATGAAATACATTGCATGATAAAAGGAGTTGAGACATTAGAATATTAATATAGATCAACGATGGCTACTAAATAAGATAATATAACATTCTTTTATTGATTAAAACAAATAGAAATGTGTACATGTGGAAAAATGTACATTTTCGGCACAAAAATAAAACAATCTGAACACAAATAAAACGTAATGCAAAATTTGGATGTAGGGGAGAGAGCTGCAATTATTATCCTAAGGCAGTATAAGACACCCCACAGAATGGGTTTATGCATTTGATGGGCATAACATTGTTTCAGAGTTCAAATAGTTTGCAAACAGTAAATTGGTATAAAAGTTTTAAGACTAATGAAATTGTATTTAACTTTTTACAAAAAATACATTGGGGGGGGGGGGGAATGTTGAATTTTTTTTATGTGAATAGAAATATATTTAAATCCAATGACATTAATGATGTGAAAAATGAGGTTTTAGATTTCCATCAAAACTTATACGTGTTACAGTAATGATTTTTAAAAAAAAAAAATGGGGGGGGGGGGGAATGTTGAATTTTTTTTATGTGAATAGAAATATATTTAAATCCAATGACATTAATGATGTGAAAAATGAGGTTTTAGATTTCCATCAAAACTTATACGTGTTACAGTAATGTCGCAAAATGCGTTTAAGGGGCGTTCGTACATTGTGGTACATGTACATACATTTATCAATCAGTCATCCTAAATCAGTTATGTTGGAAAGACGACCAAGGTTGATAAGATTTTCAGTGAAAGTAAGTACATCGTAATTTTTTTAACCTGCCAATTTTACAGATCTAGGTCAAGGATAAAGTGTTGGAATAAATGTATGAGATAATAACATGTTTCATTTTAATATGCATTGTAAATATTACAGGAAAATACATTTAAAATTTTAAAGAAAGCTAGTTGGATCATTTTTATGTGGATAACAATAATTAAAAGCACAATCGTTTTACTTGCCTGGACATATAATCTTCAAAATCAGATGCATAATAATTTAGTTTTCTATTTTCCCAAAATACAATTAAGGGGCAGGAACAATAATGGCTTTTAGGATTTTCTTTAAAGATTAGGAAATATTTGTTGCTCTATTATTGTTTTATTTTTATTTTAAAAATATTACATTTTTGGGGCATTGGAAAAGCTTATGAAACTATGAATAGAATTTAAATAAACAAGGTTTTTAAACTTGAAATTGGTTAAGAGGTGCGGCTATAAATATAAAAATATTTTTTTTATTTAATTTTATTTTTTTTTTACTGATTTTCAGATTATATAGCTCAGAAGCGAGGCAAGGTTAAGTAAATCTTTACTGAAGATACCAAGCAGGAGAAAAGTTATTGTTTAATAAAGAAATCAATATATCGTAATTTAGTACTAAATAATAATATTTAAAACTAAGAATTTTAAAAAAAATCAGTTAAGGAAAAGATTTATAATTCTTTTATTATAACTTTTCTTTGCACTGAAAGAAATGTAGCTCAGTGGCGCGAACAGGATGGAGTGTAGGCGTATATTATATAACAGTTAGATATGTTGTGGCGGTTTCTAATGATGTACAGAACAACATTTCTGTTAAAAACTCTCCTTTATCAATATATTTTAAATAAGTTATCACTACAGCCTCACTGTCTCACAAAGTTGATGAATCATTTAGCACTAAAAGTTTTTATCCCCCCCCCTCTCAGCTATTCAGCAATGATTCATTTTTTTATTAGTAAGTACAATTTTTCCCAGATTTAGCTTTGAGTAATTTCATTTCATAATTAGCCTCAAAAGTAAGATTGACAATTGCAGTATGAGCAGTAAACAGAGACTTTAAGTTTGTTCTTTTTTCTTTAAAATTTGAACATAATTTTAAATCTGATTTAAAATGAGCGTTATGTTTGTCCTTCAAATGCACCCCAAGACGACCTCGTTTTATTGCTTCGTTGGACAAGCACTGTTGGCATAAGATACTAAATGGTGAACGTTCATTAGGGACAGCGTGTATAAATCTAAATTGTAAATATTCCTCCCAAGAATGACGAATTAGATATATATTTTATGTTTTTATTATTTTGTTTTTAATGTGTATTTTTGTGTGTGTGTGCTTCCACCACTCATTTTAGTGTGAGGCTGAAAGAAAATTACCCGGAAAATAAAGATGATATGAATAGAGTACATTTAAAGAAAAACTGTAATAAACTTAATTTAAAAAAACACTATCAACTTAACATTTATAGAGTGGCGTAATTAGGGATGGTGTCACCGAGGGGCGGTAAACTCATGGTGAAATCCTCCCACCCCCCACCCCCACCCCCACCCCCTGAATTCCACAACTGATTTCTTCTTCTGAAATAAGACCATGGTATAGCAATGACATGAACGAAAATAAATTGTTTAAAGGTCAAGTGGTAAATTTTTTAAAGAATTGTAACAACTTAAAGTAATTTTCACATTAAATTTATTTTATTAAAAATGTTCCTTTCCTGGAATTCAAAACTGCAGTCCTGTCAATCAACTGATAAAACTCGATATCAATAAGTATCACTTTCAATTGATAATATATCCATATCAGAAAGCCGTGGCTGTCCCGTGGTGGATCTTAAATAGCTCTTGGTAAGCCTTATTTCTGAAAAGTTTCGCTCATATGAAGCCACGGACAAACATATCGTAAGAAACAAATGAAGGCTTAGCGAGAGTACTGGAGGAGATTCTATAAAGTCCCATTTATCTACGAATTTCAAAATATCAAACACTGAACAGTACATGCTTTTGTGAATTTCAATATCAGCTGCCCTTATGTGTCTTCCATGCCTTGGTATTTCTTTTAAAAGTTCATCTTCTGATAGCTCAACTTTAAAAAAAAAAAGTTAATTTTTGAATGGACTGCAATAACGCTTCTTCGCTAGCTGATAGTAGACATTTGGGTTGAATATCCCCACCCTTAAATACACCACTGTATTTATACACACTTATTATGTTTAACACCTAGTATTGATGCAAGCTTAATTTCACAAAAAAAACAACAGAAATTGCAGCCGTTTGCTGAGACTATTGAATGCGGGTTTTTTTAAATTGAGAAACAATCAAATTGCTTCCCCCCCTTTTCTTTTTCCCGGTCATTGTATGGAGTGGGCCCCACATTGTGGACATACTGATATACATGTTCTTGTCCACCAGTTAAACTACTTTGAGACGTCCCTTCTCCCTGACTGCCGAGATTACGTGACTAATCGTTATCGTGCACAAATCAGTTTATCTATCAATTTATCCCGTGCGTATAAGGACCCAAAACTAATCTCCTGTAGCTTTTTCAGTAATATGACTGTAACAAGTCTTTAGATATGCGAGACATGTATTTGTATAGTCTTTATTACATTTTTAGAAAAACGTGGTTTTTTTTTTCAAAATAAAATTAAAATTATTTTTTCCAATTAAACCCGCAAAAGACGACATATAAACCGAATACTTTTTAGCGAAAACTCTGAACTTTCTTTGATACATAAACGCGCGTTACAAAACTGATAATGTATTTCCCCCTTTTTACAAGCTAAAATTAATAAATATAATTGATTGCTTTTTAAATTGCTAAAATCGCTAAAATTAAATACACTTTAGCTTTGTATATTTAAAGTTTAGTAAGTTTTTACTTTTTTTCCTTCCAAAGAAACATAGTTTTATGAAATGTATAAAATGGTAATAACTTAACATTTAATTGTACTTTTAATATAAAAAAATGGCGTTTAATTCAATCGTTGCAGCAAAACTAAATAACCAAATAGCTTTCACTAATGTACTTATAACGTATCCGAATAAGAACAATACGAATATAAAATGCAAAAAAATATGCTTTGCGTAAGTAAGGGGGTATCAATCCCGTGGATGATATTATTAATTTGTTTAACTCTATTTTCGTTGGGGGGGGGGGATACGAAAATTTTATTTTTCCAAAGACAGCACAAGATTCTACTCAAAATGATTTTGGTAAATAATTAACCTTATCATGTACATAATTTCAATGTTTTCTACTTAAAAATTACTTCAAAAACATAATTAAAACAAGAACTCTTTCTTTCTTTGAGTGGCATTGCAACTCATGCCGGGTTTTCGCTATGATATATATAAAAATGTAATAATAGCGAAAATGTAATAATAGCGAAAATGTATAATAGCGAAAATGTAATAATAGCGAAAATGTAATAATAGCGAAAATGTAATAATAGCGAAAATGTAATAATAGCGAAAATGTAATAATAGCGAAAATGATTTTAAAAAAAAAATTAAGTAACCGTCAATACAGCATCAATTTTAATATCTGAATTTTTTTCCATCATTTACAGGCTCCCTTTTTTCCAACTATTTATTTTCACCAGTGACCAGAACGATGCGGTTATCTGCGCATGACAACTCTTGTGAAGTGATATCTCTATCAGAATACACGCCTCCTAAAAAGGGGGACCTAGTATTTTCTTTTAGTTATCTATACTTTTTTTTTTAAAGTTCGATTCAGTTAGAAACGCAAACGAGCATCTTTTTTATACATTATAATTGTATTAATTTCATATTGAGGCAGTGTATTTACGATAGCTTAAAAAACTAGATCTATGGCATTTGTAACCCAAGTTTAATGGGACACATGTAACTCCATAATTTGTCTGAATGATTTTTAGAGGGCCACCTATCTCAAGCATATCTCTAAGGGTACCTTATGGAATCGGCCTCGACGGGTCCCCTTTTTCAACTTTAATGAAAAATACTAATGTTTTGGGTTTTTAGTTGTAGAAATTTTCTCATTCGAATATAATTACGTAGAAAAGCGATTTTTCACAGGTTTCTAAGAGATTTTTAAATTTAACCTAGAATATTCTAGACAGCTCTTTATTGCTACTCTTGGATATATAGTGTACTCTAAAGGCTTATTGAAGGCTTATTATAGGAGCCAAAATGATCAATAAATTGATCGTGGGCCCTAAAGATATAGAAGAAGAAGTGTTCGTTCATTGCTATTTATTTCTATGCCTTCCTCGAGAGTTTCACCTTGTCATAGACCCCAATTTGAATGGATCTCATGGGCTACTATATCAAACAAGGAACAGGATCACATCGGAGTCACATCGGGAAGAGGGATCCATTGAGGAACGGAATTCCGATGGGTACGGGATCCTCTCGGGAAGCGGGATCTTAAAGTAAAAAATGATCAAATCAGTGAAAGGGGATACCAATATGGTTGGGATTTCATCGGATATGGGACCCAAAAAGTGTCAGGATAACTATGAGAACGGTATCTCATCGGGGTCCCATTTGGAAACCGGATCACATTGGGATCGGGATACCGTACGGAAACGTATCCCAAAGTGAAATTGAATCACATTTGGAAATGAGATCACATGGGGTTGGGGATTCCCACTGGAAACAGGGTTCCATTGAGACCAGGATTTAATCTCAATCCCATTGGGATTGGGATCCCAATATCATACTTTGGAATGAATCCGAACTTGAAAGGGGATTACTTTGGTTTCATAATTGATACACATGTTTTTTAGAGGAACCATCTTATTTATCTTTTAATAGCGATGTGTTTTTTAGAGGCTCCTTAATTTTTATGTTAGCTAAAAGCATGTAGAAGATGATTCGTCACAATGCAATATTGGGCCACACAGGTTATATTAGCCAGTATTTTAAATTTTTACGGGGGTCGATGTTGACCAAATGAAACAGGAGTAAAGTAAAATGTTAAGTATACCGCGTGTTACGCACTGCCTTCTTTCGTGAGAAATTAATCTCTTATTTTAATTTTAGGGCTCTTTCAAAACAATGCACAACAAATGACGATATCATAGGAGAAATATAATAGCAAAATATGACACCCAAAACAGTACTAATTACAATTAATAAGATTTATTTAAGTATTAATATAAGTACAAAACAAAAGAAATAAAATTACAATCATCAACTTACAGAGCATGGGATGTCTTGTACCGGTACACAGTAAGTACAATGTACCAATTAATAATATACAATGATGAATGCCAATAAACACACATGAGTACTCACAGAATAATACACTTTTCTTTTGGAGTGAAAAATATCTCTATCCATCTCCTCTCGTTTTCCAATACCTCGGCTGTATATATGGGTATCGCCTGTTTCTAAGAAGATTCGGGGGCAGAATATGCATTGTAGTTGTGACTCGAATCTTTCACAAGTTTCTATAATTTACTACAAGTTTGTAACACATTGGAGTCAAGACGAACAGTCGATCGTTTGTTTTGTGGTAAACTAGATAAAGGGCACTAAACCATGCGCATTACCAGCCCCAGTACTGCTAGAGTTCACGGAACGGGAAAACGTGACGTAAACATGTCGTCTACATAACACCTCCCCTCTAAAAAGAAAAAAAAAATTGTTTCCTAAAATGTAATTCTATTCCATTGAAGAATTAAAAGAAAATGCATTTCTTCACTTCTAAATATTAAACAAAAGCTTAACAGCTTATAAACAATAACATAATTTACGTGCAGTGAAAATTAATTTCTGGACAAAGTATCAGCAATTACATTATCTTTGCCTTTAATATGCTTTATATCCAAATTATACTCTGGTAAAAATAGAGTAGATCTTACAAAATATTTCATTTTTGGAGACCATCTTATTCAAAATGTTAAAGGATTGTGATCAGTAAAAATATAATAAATGTAAAGAACAACTGACATAAAAATAAAATTATTGGAGAGCAAGAATTAAACCTAAACATTCTTTTTCTATGTGGTACAGATGCGGACGTCAAAATAAGGATAGGAAAATCAAGAGCAGCCTTCCAACAACTCAAAAATGTTTGGGTCTCTAACAACTTAGGCAGCAAGTTAAAAGTAAGGATTTTTAACGCTATGGTAAAACCTGTGCTGCTATATGGAGCCGAGACATGGAGAACAACGGCCGTAAACCTGACCAGAATCCAGTCCTTCATCAACAACTGTCTAAGAAGGATTCTCAGAATTCACTGGCCAGACAAAATCAGCAACCAGGAACTGTGGCAGCGGACAAAACAGAAACCCATNTTTTGGAATTTTTCTTTTTTTTTTTTTTTTAAATTTCCGGTATTTTTTTATAATTGTGAAAAGTCCCGTTTTTTAAGAATGTAATTTATCACTCACAGACATTATCTTGAATTTTAAGTAACACGGGGAAAAGGCATGCTGATAAATAGATATGTATTAGGCAAAATGATTGGGATAATAGCGGATGTTTGGTGATTTCCTAAAAACTTTTTCTCAAGACTTGATCATTTTTTATACCTAGAAGTATCAGATTAGGACATTTAAGGCCCCTGTACTGCACCAAAGTCAGCTTAATTTCCAGTTCTTGCAAATCGTCCTGACGTTCATTTCCACCAGTACAAACATTCATTCATCTTGACGTCGATGTCTACTATAACGAACCCTTCATTCATCTTGACATCAATGTCTACCAGGGCGAACCCTGCATTCGATAAGGTAACCCCAGCGATAAGCTCAGCATGTTAGTTTATGTACCATTATGTTAGCTTATGCATCATCATGGTAGTTCATGTGCCATCAAGGTAGCTCATTTATCATCATGATACCTTATGTACCATCAGGGTATCTTAAGACCCATCATGATAGCTTATATACAATCATGTTAGCTTATGTACTAAACATCGTAGCTTAAGAACCATCATGCTAGCTCATGTAAAATCATGTTAGCTTATGTACCATCAAGGTTGCTTATGTACCCTCATGTTTCCTAATGTACCATAAATGTAGGTTATGTACCATCATGGTAGCTTGATTATCAAAATGATACAAGTAATAACTCAGACGCTTGAAGTAAATGTATGAAAATCACACCTGCACAAATATTATTGGAATGAAAAGAGAGCTTGTTTACTTAGCTTATATGCACTTAACCAAACTTCGAGGGCTAATCCTTTGCTGAAGAATGCAATAGACACAATTAAAGGTATGACGCCAGCTTTACTTGATTACTGAACTGTTACTTCGTATGCCGGGCTAAAAAACTATTTAAAACACAACATTAACATGTTTAAATAGAATGCATTTTCTGGAATATTAATTTGAAAACATTAAAAAATAAATCTTTCTAAAATGATAAATAGTATTTTATATACGTCTACAATTAAATTGCACAACATAAAACGCATGTCAATTTATAAATAGTTTCATTATTATAAAGCATTAAATGAAATACCCATTTTAGTTCAATTTTAAAATCATAACTTATTATTACTATGTTAGAACCCTTAAAAACTAAACCTTTTTTCTTTTTTTTTTTTTGTAGTTTTGTTTTCGCTTCGGCTCTAGCTAAAATGATATAAAGCATAGATTTGTTTCGGTTCCAACTATTTAAACTTAATAGAAAATATTACGCAAAATTCAATTCAATCCATCCACAATAAATGTCATTGGTGAACGTATACTTCACATACAGTTAAGACGCCGAGTATCTTGATTACGCATTATTTACACATTAAATAGGATAACATTTAAACTTAAAAATAACTAATAAATAAATTAACATGAATAAAAAATTAAGTTTGTGAATACATGCTGTTGAGCTTCGACTTCAAAAAATGCCCTCTCACAAGGATTTAGTGACATAATTGACACTCTTCTGAGATTGACAATGAATTTTTTTTTTTTTTTTTATTTTTTTTGGTTGTTTTTTTATTTCCTCCTATATTTCATGGTCCAGGTTCAATTTATTAATCTTTCGGGGCACCTTGGTTTGAATTCAGAGTTTGCCTTCTTTTAGATAAGGATTTAGTGACATAATTGACACTCTTCTGAGATTGACAATGAATTTTTTTTTTTTTTTTTTATTTATTTTGGTTGTTTTTTTATTTCCTCCTATATTTCATGGTCCAGGTTCAATTTATTAATCTTTCGGGGCACCTTGGTTTGAATTCAGAGTTTGCCTTCTTTTAGATGACTAGCCAGTCCCTTTCATCCGGGATGCTTTTGATATTTATGCCACATTTGGCTTTCGTGGGGATGAACTCCAGAACACCAGCTATTTGGTGTCCTTTTATACACCATAATAATAAATTATTTATTTTTTTTTCTTTCCACTCAAAATAATAAATTTGTTATCAATCATTTGTTACTTTATTGTTGTTGTTTTTTTTTACTGAGGGTGGGAAGTAACAATTACATCAAAATGTTTCACTTGTTCATTAAAATATATTCACCACTGCCATATGTACAAACGAACAGGCTTTTCAAAATATATCGTCATTTCCAAAAACATTTCCCCTTAAACATTTTTGTTGACGCGATCGACTCACATGATTCAATATGGATAAAGGCTTGGTAATAGCACCAACTCCAGGCCGATACCTAGACAATCCCCAGAAAAACACGTAATGCTTAAGTAATTATGAAATAATAATAGCGTGGTACAGGGAGTCATTTTCTTAACAATGTTTCTATCATGTCAATCATGAGGATTTAACATAGTCTCTGTTAAAATATCCTTAAGATACCATATTCGTTGTCTACCTATCCCCATTCTAAGATTGTACATTTTAGTAATGATTGAGGTGATCTTCCGGACGAAGGTAATAGTTTCATTACAAAAGTAATTTGATGTACACTTGTTGTTATCTCTCCTGATTAAAAAAATACAAGGTACAAATAATTTCACAATAGTTGTTTTAAGCCTCAACTAAAGTTTTAAAAAGAAGAAATACTTTCGAAAAAAAAAATTATTTATTTTTCAGAACTTCGGTTTTGTAGCTTTCCGAAAATAAAAAAAAATATATTAAGAATAAATTTATTTTAAAAACATTAATTTATGATAAAAAAAATAATGCTATAAAACTTGTGTATCAATTGAATAAAATATTATGTGAACAATTGTCTCAAACCTACAACCTTTGACATATTATTTTTCTTGTCTGCACATTTACTTTTTTATTGCAAGGTTAAAAACACCACTTGCAATTAACGGAACCACTGTAGATATAATTCCATATCCAACTTCTTTGATCCAATCCCACGTCGAATTGTCTCTAACCTCCAGAAAATCCTCTTGAACTTTCTCCGAATCGTCTTTCAGGTCTTTAGCAATACTGTCCAGCTTCTCTCGCCTCTTAACTTCCTCTCGTTCCATCTCCTCAATTTGTTTATCCAGTTCAGCACGCTGCTTGTCTTCCTCATCCTGGCGTTCCCGATCTCTCTCCGCCTTCAACTGGTCCATTCTCTTACGATGGTCGTCTCTCATGTCTTGTATCTTTTTGGCACTGGTCATCATTTCTACCTGGTGTTTAATGCACCTCACTATATCTTGGCTGTTTGTAATTATAGCCCTGAGTGCACCAGTCCCTTTGTCCTGTTTCTTGATGCTGTCCAACAAATTTTCGGCTCTCGCTTGAAGTCCTTCCAAGAGCTTCAACTGTTTCTCAGGTTCACCCAGCTGAATGTTTCCAAGTTGTTGAATGATCAGACTTGCCTCTTTCATGCTTTCCTCCTGAATGAGAGGCATCTTGGCTTCCACGAGGATCTTCTCACGTTTATGTTGAGCCATTTTAAAATGATCATCCGTGTACCTGAGTCCCAAAATACTGAGCTGATCCACCATTTTTATCAGTTTGTCGATTTGCGACCTCATCACTGCTTCGTCCTTGGATTTATTCTCGAATAATACAACCCTGTTACGGCACTCTTCTAGCAATAGTTTAAAGGCGTCCTCTTGTTCAAACAACCAATCTACCAGAGAACCTATTCCTGTTTCAGCTGGATCGTAATCTCCAACCCGTGTTACCACAAGAATACAGAATTTATTGACAAACTCTTCACCGAAAATTTGCTTCAGAACATGGATGGTCTGTACGTCTTCTTCGGTGAATCTACCGCCGAAACGAAGAACCAGAAGGAACGCGTGGTAGCCTTTAGGATTAGCGGCTATGGCGTGATTCATGGCGTTGATGACTAAAGTCAGGGCGTCATCTTTGGTAAGGTCAGTGTCTCCAATACCTGGCCCATCCACGACTTTGATAATTCGACCGTTGTAGTCAGAGTAATCGAACTGGGCATGTTTCGTCACGGATGAATAACTTGGTGAGCTTTTAAAGCAATTTCTACCTAGGATAGAATTTCCAGTGGCGCTCTTGCCATTTCCCGTTTTCCCAATAAGAAGAAGGTCCAGATCGGTATTCTTTTGTTACATATTCTTTTCGAATTCTTGGGTACTGAAAAAAAAATATTTAAAGTTTTATGATATTTTGCTTGTGTTTTCAAAAAATAAGATTTCAAATTAAAATCCAATGTATTTATATTTTTAGAACAATATTAATGGAGAGTTAAATAAAGAAATGGGTCGTGCTAAAACTTATACCTACATTATATAAACATATTATAGTGCGGATAAACGAATGTAAAATATGTGTTTATTAGAATTAATAAACCGATGTCAAAGTGTATACAAATTTCTTATTCTTCGTTTCTCCTCCCCTTTAACAACACGGAGGCATAGCTCAAACGCAAAGTTTGTGATCTTTGTGAATTTGGTGGGTGTCCATCATACATTCGATCTAACGCCGTCGTATTCTTCCTCTGGCACTAAAATCGGTGAGCCATCTAGTGCAAAACTGTAAATCAGGTTGGTTGACAGACATTCCGACCAGATGGCCGCACCAATTGATTTGCTGCTTCGCCACACACTGATTAGGTCGATAGGATCATGAACCTGTTGACTGTTATGCTATCAAATATTTGTCTTGTGTCCTTGATCCAAAAGTCGTTCTTGTTGGTTTTATCGGCTGATCGACCTCAACTTCTCATCTCGCAGCTCAAGAGATCCTTCTCAAGAGTTACTTGATGATCAAGGCCTGTCACTGGTAAGTGAAGGTTAAAATATAGACAGAATTCATGGTCTGGCTTTGGTATAATTTTTTATTTATGGGTGCCTTTTTGCCTGTTTATTTAGTTATAGCTGAATGCGTAGCCCCTTTGAACTCTTGTTATATTCTCTCTGTCCATATTTCTCTCTTCGTCAACTGTGCCTCCCAGGTAGTTAAGATCCTTCCGTTGTTCGGAAAGCTTACCAACTGATGAGCCTCATAAAACTTAAGACATAATAGTCTTAAGTTAGAGTTTCCCGAATGGTGGTCAACGAGCCCTACTTTGGCGGTCCGAAATAACATGGGCAAAAAAAAATAATAATCCGGGGAATACTAAAATGTTTGTGACTCGTTTCAAAAGTCAGGGAAACAGAAACAATGTCTCTGATCAAAGTTTTAATTGAAATGTGAAACCTATCATTTAAAATTTCGGTGAAAGATCAAAGCCAAACAAGTTCGTTAGACACATTGTTGTTTATAATGAACATGCTTCAACTTGCAACTCAAAGTAATGTTTCTATGATCAAAGTGGGATGCTAGGTAACAAGCATAATATTGGTACAATGAGTGCACTACTATATTATGTAGAGTTAGGAAACCATTACAATTGCTTTCTTTAATCATGGAATGGGGGGAACATAACACAAAATCAGTGCACAAAATTGAGTAAGTTTTTATTGCAATCATATTTGTAGTCCACGGTCTCATTTAAAGGTCATAAGAAGGCAATGGACTTATTTACCAGCCATAAGAAGGCAGTGAACTCATTTACCAGTCAGGAGAATCAATGAACTCATTTACCAGTCAGGAGAATCAATGAACTCATTTACCAGCCATAAGTGGGACATGGAACGTTTCTTTAAAATGCATCTATGAAAATTTAAAAAGAAACCACAATCTTTGGTCCCTATTATTTTTCCAAGGAACCCTCTAGGGGTTTATGGAACACGAGTTAAGAACCCCTGTCCTAAAACTAACCTTCAATAAAGAGATCCAGCGGCACAGCTTGAGACAAGTAAACCATTCAATAAAAACACAACGAACTATTCATTACACAAAGCCCTTACGCCAGTCATTAGAGGTCATTACATTATTTCTAAGTGACTAAAAATCACCAATTGTTTGTTTTTGTAATTATTTTTTTTTCTGTAGAAGACATTTAAGTGTGGAGGCTAAAGAAGGGTTGGCCATATTTAATCTGAGGGCATCGACAACCCGCATTTTTTTAGAATCCCTGCCTTTCCTCTTAATTCATTTTTTTAAAGAAACATGTGACGTCCCCATAACTTTAAACAATTATTTAAAGGTCATTTTTCATGAAATAGGCTAAAGTGTGTTTATGTATACTTTTACATTGCGTGATGATGCTAATAGTTAAGTCTTACCTAAATTGGATTCATAAAATCATAGGTTAAAGAAAGCTGCACTTTGTCACTGATACAATTTTCAACAGTCCACTCTAGTACAGCGCTTCTCAGCCTGTGGGTCGAATGACCTTTACACAAGGGTTGCTAAAGTCCATCAGAAAACACATTTATGAAGTAGCAACCAAAAAATGTGTATGGTTGGGGATCAGCAAAACATGAGGAACTGTCTTAAAAGGGTTGCGGCATTAGGAAGGTTGAGAAACACCCCTCTTGTAAATTTTGTTTAAAGCCGTGTCATCTCAGTGGCTTAGTCTTTGAAACTAAGAAAAAAAAATAGATATATCAATACAGTATTTAAATACAAATACACTATGGTTCATCACTTATGGCCTTGCCATTATAGCACGTATATAGTGTTAGGGATGGAATCTTTAATTAAATAGTCGAAGACGTTGTTTCTACAGATCTATATACCTCATGAAGACTGATTTGTGATCTGTCTGTAGTAAAATTTTCACAATACGTGTGTGTGTGGCATTGCAGGCCGTAGCGCTTTTACCAAGAAGCTTTCACAGCCCAACAGTGTTGTGGAATGTGACCTCGGGTTATGTGACAACAGCGACTACGAGCGCAATGAAATAATGGTGGGGGTGAAATAAAGGTTAACAGCAGGCAACCGTTCCTATTTCAGCCTACACAAGCCTCTTAGGATGCAAAAACTTCTCAAGGGGAGCAAAGAAGACTGTATACACCACTGTCGTAAGACCAGTAGTAAGTTACGCTAGATAGATTTGGACCATTACCAGAATAGCAGAGAACCTGCTCAATACATGGGGGGGGGGGGGAAATCCCCGGAAAAAATGTATGGGCCTGAGATAGACAATGATGTCTCGAGAATACGTGCAAACCAAGCTCTATACCAATTGTAAAAAAAAGACCTACCCATAGTCGCAACAATAAAAAAAAATGCAGACCAGGCTGGGCAGGACATATTGAAAGGATGCTGTATTATGGATCAGCAAAATTGATAAACAGGCAGACGCACTGGGGCAGAAGACTCGCCGGCCGTCCAAGACTGAGATGGATCGATGATGTAGAGAAGGATTTACACCAGTTGGGGGGTTCATGCATGGAGGCGGGAAACCATGGATCGATCCGAATAGAAGGATGTGCTGGAGCAGGCCAGGGCCCTACATGGGCTGTAGCGCCACTGATGATGATGATGATTACGTTACAACAAAATAGCATGAATATTGTCTCCCCCATCTCTTAGAATACTCAAATATAGGAAACAACCATGTTTGCTGTTGGTATAAGTTCAGCATTTTTTTTCTCTGGAATCCTAGGGAATAGTGATATGACTTATTTTGTGTCAGAAAGTATTATTTTTTTTGGTTATATTTTAGTATATTTGCAAGTCTGCATCTTTAGAGGATATTGTAATATTAAGTAATGAAGGGAGATTTCACATTGAGACATGGGGGACCCAACACGTTCTCTCTAACATATCTCATGTAAGTAGAGGCTAATACGTCTTTATGTGTCTGTGTTTTTAGAATGAAATTGTTAGGTGTTAGTAAAAGAAGATTTATGTTCGTCACTTATATTAGGAAGTGTTTTAATCCCTTGTTAGCTCGGTCAATTTGACTTGTAGCCATGATATTGTAATTGCTGAACATACAGCTGTCCACTGAATAGTTATATGGAATTAGATACCAGCGTGTACGTGAGCCTAAAACACCAACCCTTATGTCGTTCTGGTTACATATACCTCAATGTGCTTATAAGCGATTGAAACAACAGTAGCCAAACAGCGTAAAATACGTGTAGTAAGCTAACTCTCAAGCCTTGTGCTAAATACCCATATTGGAAATGGTGCATATGGTACGATAATATGACCAGCTATATTGAATAGTTGGACATTCTGCAGCACGCTTGAGACCTGCCATGGGTGCATCTTACATAGACACCATACATGGACGACCGTACAATAGCAGTCTGTAGACCTTTATGTTAGCCCTCACATCCCAATCTGATTCTTAATGTAAGACGGTGAACGTGCTAAGAGTTAGACGTTGCGAAGTGATTTAGTTTATAAATAAAAGATTTTTAAAAGAATACAATTTCTATTGCCACTTGTACAAAGGGTAATACTTTATTATTCGTTAAGTATATTTTGCCTTAACGTGTTGTATTAAGAGTTATTGGACCTGTTAATCGTTAGTCAGGATATTGTGAACCGGTACTATTTGTATCTTTTCAGAAATTGTTCCTTTTTTATGCTCTTTCTTAAGATTGTCCCTCGGACACTGTTTCTAATTTTTTAAAATTAAAATATACCTCTCCTGTTTATACAACACTGAAAGAACCAAATAAAGTCTGTAATCCTCAAATTGTTAGCCAAGCCTCATTAGCCCCACACGTCTTCGTGTGCTTTTAGTAAAGGGCATATGCTTATTGAGAAGAAAATCAGACCGGTCTTATATCATGCAGACATTATGGATGATACAATGAAAAATATGGACAGACAATTAACACAAGCTGTCTCAAATTTTCAAATGAGACACAATTATTCATTAATCTTGCCTCGAAAGGGAATTCACAGGCCAATATATACATGTACGGACTATAGAGTTTAAAAAAAAAAAAATTCACGCAAAAATTATATTATGTTGTATTATTGAGGCTGGTATTATTGCTATCAGCTCTCTTCCCCCCCCCCCCCAAC
>CAXITT010000060.1:1932742-1948082 GCA_964033795.1 Lymnaea stagnalis
GCATACATTTTTTTGGTTAAAATCATAGTAGTAATAATCAAGAGTTACATCTTGCAGGTTAGAATTATATTACCATTGATCTGTGACAAAAAATCTTATTAAAATTTTTAAAGATTCTCTACTCTAATGCAGTTGTAGTTAAAGTCTTGCACTGAGCTTGACTTAACCATTTTGAAGGTTTTCTTTTGTTCATTTAACACCACCTCCCTAAATACTAAAGAGCTTGAATTTAAAGAGCGTGAATACTCACTAATTCGAATAGTGGTTGGACTTATTTAATAGATTAAATAAACAAAGCTATTCAACTTTCCCTTAGAGAACCAGGAATTTTTTGTCAAAACACCCATGTAAACATGGCTGGTGTAAAGCAATGATTACACCAAGTGTGTGATTAATTTTTTTTGTACTTTTTATGATGGTAACTTTCAGGTTAAAAGGGTTCATAGGATATTGTCTTCATATTAATGCAAGCTTGCGCTCTAATATAATAAAGTTTCTGTCTTCTACTAATTAATGTATTATTTTACTTCCAGGTTAAAGTTGTTGTTTTCTCAGAGATCGAGGCATGGCTCGAACATATCAGATGTGAAAAGTTGTAGAGGGACAGACATAGACTCAGACCACATGCTTGTTAGAATCAAATATTAGCAAAGAATTTGCAACATCCACAATAAACAAGAGAAACAGTACAATAGTCAGAAACTTAATAGGGACCCAAAAATTACTGAGGAATATCAACAGAAGATTGAAACTCAACTAGAATTATCCAAAAGAGAATCAGGCAGCAATATTGATATAAACCAGCAATGGGAAAAGATGAAGCAAATAGTCACAAGTGTAACAGAGGAAACGATTGGATTTAAACCAGCAGTGAAAAGAACAGGATAGTATGACGCAGAATGCAAAGAACTTATAGAACAAAGAAACAAAGCTCGGCTAATGATGCTGCAAAGGGAAACTAGAAGAACACGACAATTATATAATGAAGCAAGAAGGGTGGCCAGCAAAATTTGCAGAAAGAAAAAACGTGTTTGGGAAAATAAAAAATAGTAGAGATAGAAGAGTTGGCAAAATAAAGAGATGTGAGGGGAATGTACCTGAAGATAAAGCAGGAAAAGAATGGCTTTCAAGCAAGATCACACATGTGTGAAAGCACGGATGGAGAATTGATCACAGAGCAGTAGAGTACTAGAGAGATGGGCACAACACTTTGAAGGCTTACTGAATGGCTCAGGTGGAGGAACCAATGAGGATTACGCCCCGCCACAAGGAGGACCGGACCCACTGGTCAACCAACCAACTTTAAATGAAATAAAAGATGTAATCTCCACCATGAAAAATAACAAAGCCCCAGGAATAGACCTTATCCCTGCAGAACTCATAAAGCTAGGTGGTAGCGAACTGCATAGGCAAATACACAAACTTATAACCAGAATCTGGCAGGAGGAAGAAATGCCAACTGAATGGGACACGGCACTCATAATCCCAATCCACAAAAAGGGATCTAAGTTGATATGCTCAAACTATAGAGGTATCTCCCTTCTTAATGTAATGTACAAAATCCTCACAAAACTTATAGCGAGAAAATTGGAAAAGTACAGTGAACAGATCCTAGGGGACTATCAATGTGGATTCCGGCAGAATAGGTCAACCACGGATCATATTTTTACTATACCAACCAACTTTAAATGAAATAAAAGATGTAATCTCCACCATGAAAAATAACAAAGCCCCAGGAATAGACCTTATCCCTGCAGAACTCATAAAGCTAGGTGGTAGCGAACTGCATAGGCAAATACACAAACTTATAACCAGAATCTGGCAGGAGGAAGAAATGCCAACTGAATGGGACACGGCACTCATAATCCCAATCCACAAAAAGGGATCTAAGTTGATATGCTCAAACTATAGAGGTATCTCCCTTCTTAATGTAATGTACAAAATCCTCACAAAACTTATAGCGAGAAAATTGGAAAAGTACAGTGAACAGATCCTAGGGGACTATCAATGTGGATTCCGGCAGAATAGGTCAACCACGGATCATATTTTTACTATCTGATGTCTCCTGGAGAAATGCTACGAATATAACATCCACATACACCAACTATATGTGGATTACAAAACAGCATACGATAGTGTAAACAGGAATTACTTATACAATGCTTTACAAGAACTTGGAGTCCCTAACAAGCTTACTCGGCTCATACACATGACAATGGCCAACTCCAAAAGCAGAATCAAGATTCAGGGAGAATATTCTAGGGAGTTCATAGTTAATCGGGGCCTCAGACAAGGAGACTCACTATCATGTATCCTGTTTAACATCAAGCTAGAAAAAGTTATTAGAAGCATTCACATTAGCACCAGTGGAACCATAACAAAATATTTCCAGAGAGATACTACAGAGCAACGACCATCAGGAACCTTATATAGCCAACCATTGCAGTACCTGGAATATGCAGATATGGGCTGTAGTGCCATTGATGATGATTTCTCAGAGATCACTTGAAGGCCCCCATCACTGCCAGAATTCACAGCTGCTCTTATGATGAATTTGCAGGAGGAATCATGACATGCCAGGACAATGACTGGTCAACATTTTACTTCAGGTAAATCCAGTCCTTTTTATTCTATTTATTTTTCATTACCCATGCCATAATTTTAAAAAAAAATTTTTGGTTTTATTTTTTTTACATTTTAACTTGATGCTTGATTTATTACACTGGGTAATAATCTTGAGGTAACTTGCCATTATTGGGATCTTGGAAATTTATTCCCAATGGATCATAAGCCGACCACAATCTTAGTTTTGGCCAGGAAAACCCTGACAAGTGTGTAATCTGCTTATTAGTGTACTCTTTCAGTTTTGGCTGGGAAATTATTTTAAATGATTTCATCGAAACCTTAAAAATAATTGCTTATTAAAAAGACTTAAAACTATTAAACATTCAGTATTATCTATAACAGCGACTCACTTCACTTTTCTATATATGTATACTGTAACCACACTGAACAGAAACAGTCATATGCTCACACACAGACACAATCTTATTGTTTTCTATAATAGAATCAATGTACCTGGTGAAAACCCCCTGTGATCGACTCAAAAGCCCACTTATACCATTGAAATACTTTTTGTGTAAATAGGTCTTTGAATAGGGATCTACAGTACATGCTGAATTTTGATTTATAGCCATGTCTAGACTTAATTATGTGTTGATCATTCTTAAACATCATCCAAAAATTCAAATTAAATAATTATAATAATAAGTATGCCGCTAAATGGGAGAAATAGAGATAGATAAACAGATCAATTTGTTAATGCTGATCATTAGTAGGGCCCTGGCCTGTTTCACCACATCCTTCCATTCAGACATCATCATAGGTGCTACAGCCCATCATATGGGCCTGGTCTGCTCGTCTGCTCTACAACATCCTCCCTTTTAAGCTGATCCATGACTTTACACTTGCAGGTGACTTTAGTCCTTTACAACTCAATCCATATCAGTCTTGGTCTACGGATGAGCCGTTAACCCCCAGGCTTCGTTCTATAGATCACTTTTGCTGCTCTACAATCTAATAACCTCTCAATGTTTCTTGCCCAAAGCAGCCTGCGCCTTTAAATTGCAGCAACTACGGATGGTTCCGGTACTGAAAATGTTCATTAGGAAATTGCATCAGCGGGCTGTCGAGATAGTACATTAGCTCTTTATGCCCTTCCCAAAGCACACACACCCTCACTCCCCAAGCCTGAGTTATCGGGCTGGGAAGCGGAAAGTTGGAGATTTCCCTTTGCCAGGACAGCCCCAGCCTGCACTCACTCCATCGAGTACCAGTGGAGGTCACCCCAACACAAGGACATCCGGTAGGCCGGTGACGCTTCTCTCACAGCATCAGGAGTCGGGATGGTGTATTTACATCCTAAAATCTTACCCTGCCCATCACTGGGAACGCCGGAAGCCGTTGGATACAGATTTCTTCAGTGGGTTTCTACCTTGAAACTAATTTACAAAGCAGCTGGGAAGAAACGGTTGCCTAGGTACAACTACTTTAACTGCTATGTAAATAGAACCATTGGCATGAGTTGCCACTACCCACCTCATGCCTCGTATCCTTAAAGGGCAACATGTAATCATGCTCCCTACCCTGTTTCTGCCGTTTTATTTCCAGCTGCAGATTTTCCANGTTTTTGGCAGGTTCTTGAAAAAAAAAATTTGGCTCTCAAATTTTAATTGCCCTGCTGGTGGTTTTTTTTTTTTTTTTTTTTACTGAGTTTGCACACCACTGGACTAAAGCGTGTTAACGGAACAAATCAGGCGCCTGTTGGGTAGGCGACGGCACAGTTTTTTCCCCGTAATGAGGGTGGGGGATGGTTGGAAACAATTACGTCACAGCACGGAAAGACGTGTTGTCACCATATTACCGCTACAGTGATTTCTTGATGAAAACACAAAGCATTAGTAAACGATAACTGCGAAAGATTGTGGTGAAGTTTTATAGCCTTAATAATTAATAATGGGCCTAATTGGAATTCATGGCCTTCACATATTTTCAGGTGACAGTTGGCTCCATATGAAGCTCTATATTTGTCTATGCAGTTCTTTTTCACTTAGTTTTATAAGTTCCACAGTGATAAGGTCGGTTCCTGGGGCTTTATTATTTTTCAAGGTAAAGATCACGCTTTTTGTTTCATAGTTGGTTGGCTGACCAAAGGGTACAGTTCTTGTGGTAGTTTGTAATCCTCATTCACTCCACCATAAGAGCCATTTAGCATCCCTTCAAATTGTTGTTCCCTTCTAGTACCTTTTCTGTGATCAGTTCCTTATCTATAATGGTGATAGGATTCCTAATAAATGCTGCTAGATTTGCTGTATGCATGAATAAACAAATCCATGTCTTAATTGAAAGCTATTTTTTTTGTAAAAAAAGTGTGATAATTAAACATTTTTATCTTCCCTTATTATAGTATAGGCTATATTTTAGAATGAAAACCTAAAAACATGTTAAAGTTTAGTCTGTAGTGATTTGAAGAAGTTGTTTACCGTTAGTGCTGGTCGTCGCTGTCCATCATATACATTTGCCTTTGTAAAACATATAACACAGTATAGCTAAAATTTCTTTTAAAACTTTTTCACAGCACTCCCATGTATTTCCAAAAATCTTGTTAAATCTGGACAGGGGGGGGGGTGTTTAAGCCAGCCTTAGTAAACAACACGACTATATTTTTTTAATTTTCTGAAAAGGGGATGGCAGCGTAACAATGCATCTTTTTTCAGGTTAGCTCAGTTCCTTTTACCTAATCTGATTGCTACCGTTTTAATATTTCTTTGCTTGTCTTGCGCTCTCTAATCTTCAAACAGCACCAAGTTGGGTGTCACCTTGTGATGTGTATGCATAATGTGGAGGTGTGTACATAAGGTGGGTTGTACGCCCCACATTGGAAAACAATTCCATTAACCAAAGAGATGTTTTAGAATAGATTAATTATGTAAGCCTACAATATTATAATTCATCATAAAATCACCTTTCTCTTCTAACTTGTAAAATTAGTGTAAATCTTTTGTTCCAATGCAAGTGAATAAAAAGCAAAAAAATATAAAGTATGTCATTCAACACAGCTCCTCAGGAATAATCATTCATTTTGAGCATCTTCTAAATCTTAATTTACTGTAGTTGCTGCAGTTATTAACTCTCAAAAAACAGCAAATTTTTCAATTTGTTGATATTACAACTAACTATCAAAGTGTCTCATAGGTGTAATTTTGTAGCTAAAGGTAATTGCATGCTCTTTAGTTGATATTAGGTGTTTGTTCAAAATATACTTTCCAAAATAGATTTATTATTATTTTTAGGCAAAACAAAACATTTTTTAGTCGACAAAAAACATAGCATCACAGCTTTACAAAGAAGGAAAAAAAAATTGTTTCCAATTATATTAGTTAAATTTATATTTTATATTTTATTACCAAATACTCAATACTACTATTACTACAACAAATATTCATTTTTCAAAAGAATAAAATCCCTTTGTGGACAACGTATCAATCAAGGAATTAATGTCACAAAAAGTCACAATTATAATTTAAAATAAAATAATTTTCAAACATATGCATGTAATTATCACTTAAAAAATTATTAGTAAGAATTAAATAAAAATAAAAGCTAAGAAAAAAGGTACATTTTTATTTTTTATTTTATATCAGAGATATCGATCAGATTATCTAATTGGTCATCCAGATGATGCATATACATTCTTGAAAACAATTTCTTTCTTTATTAAAACATAAAAATGTTTCACAAACAAAGGATCTGATATATACTCTGACCCTTTTACCCTTGTTTTGGAAATGCAATTTAAGTTTTGTTTGTTATTGTCATGTTGCAGCGCACATGTAAAAATGTCTGACTTTAAAGTAACCGGTACATTGTCAAAGATAAGATAAGATTCTGTTATTGATCCAAACAAATGGAAATGTTTTATGATTGCATTGTACAATTTCAGCACATATAAAAAACAATTTGAACACAAGACATTTGTAATAAATTTTTCACTAGCAGCCATTCAGTGAGTTCTCTTAGCCATATCAGGGATTTATTAGTTCTTATTAAGATTTGTGACTTAAGGGGGAGCACGCTGGTAAATTCGTACAGATTAGGGAACAAAAGAATTTTTGTATTTTTCAGTCCTTGCCGTGATGGAAAGAATTCGTACCGAACGGGCCAATCCTAAGTATCTGTGATGAAGAGGGTGGGTTGTATCATCCAAAATGTGTTTAATTTTACAATAACATCTTTCTTCAAATAGTTCTTCCAGTGAAAGATGTTTAGTTTGTGTTATGTTCCTAGCTTTCTTGATAAGTTGGTTTATGTGGTGTTTAATATCAGACGTTGAATTCCCACACCAGCAGGTAATACTGAAATTGAGCAGGCTTCCAATTGTTGAACTGTAGAATAAGTTTACGCCGAAATTGTACAGTTTTTTGAGGAAGGTGAGTCTTTCTGAATATACAGCATTTGGCCGTGCTCCTGCCATGTTAGCTTATTATTAATGGTGACACCTAAGTACTTATATGCATCTACTTTCTCTCCACTTTGATTTTTTATGTCGAGATCTGTAATCTGGTGTTCCTCCCTCTTGAAATCAACAACCTTTCCTTTGTTTTTGAGACATTCAGCGGGAGAAAATTTTCATCGCACCAATTGATAAAGCTTGTTACTAAGTTGCGGTATAAGCCTTCTCCTTCAGATAGTAAGCCAATGATGGTGGCATCATCAGCAAATTTTAAGATTGGAACGGTGTCGCTTGAGCTTTGAATATCATTGGTATATATTGTATAAAGTACAGTGGAGAGAACGGAGCCTAAATGTCATAAAGTCCTATGTTCCCTAAAGTGTTCATTAATTGCTACATTTTCATGATGCTGATACAGTTCTTTTTATTTTGCATTAAGGAACATAAGAGTCTCCCAATTTTGCACAGCTTGTTTCCTTTATTTTCAGTATCAGAAACTTTTTGGAAACTCAGTATGGCCATGAATCTGTCCTTAGTCATATTTCATCAAATAAGGATTCCTGGACCACAGTCTTATAAAAAAAAGTACTTAAAGAAGTACTGTATTCATTTATAAATCCTCTTGGTTGATAAAACTCTTCAATGATGTTATGCCAATTTTATAAAACAGAAAGTTTCTTTGGTCCATTGTCCTGCACATTGCATATGCATAATATATGCAACCAAATTTGCAGTAAATTAGAGTTTGAAAAAGTCTATTTGCTTTTGAAATCTCCTTATATCCCTCTTGTTTAAACATTCATCAGTAAGCAGTATGCTGAAAAGGGAACTCAACTGATGGTTTCATCTCTATAGCCAAGGATACAGCATTGTTTACATTTGACATTGGGCTAACTGAAACATAATAATATAACAATCATATCATATATATAAAAGTGAAATTTTTTTTGTGGGTTTGTTCCACAAAGGCTTTTACATGGATTGATGGATCTTGACCAAACTTGGCACATATATCCATCATTATCCAGAAGGAAATCTTAAGGGGTTATGAACTTTTTAAAACATTCCATTCGTTTTTTTCCTTATTTGAGCTATATAAAAATAATTAGAAACAAATACTCCTACATGAGTAGATGGATATTGACCAAAGTTAGTACACATATACTTTATTATCCATATTCAAATACCGAAGGGTACTGAACTCATAATATCAATTTCTGGGGCCGGGGAGCCCAGTTCAATTTTCCTTATATAAGCTATATGAATATCAATAGGGTTAGACAACGGTATAGGTTCTATGTGAATTAATGGACCTAAGCCTAACTTTGTTCATTACGCTTTTTATTCTGTATTAAAATNCTTTATTATCCATATTCAAATACCGAAGGGTACTGAACTCATAATATCAATTTCTGGGGCCGGGGAGCCCAGTTCAATTTTCCTTATATAAGCTATATGAATATCAATAGGGTTAGACAACGGTATAGGTTCTATGTGAATTAATGGACCTAAGCCTAACTTTGTTCATTACGCTTTTTATTCTGTATTAAAATATCGGTGGATTTAAATTTAATAATATCCGATCTAGAATTTTCCAGAAAGTTCGATAATGTTAAAAAGCTATATCTATGACATTTTAACGGAATTTAATGGGACAAATTTTAAATTTTAACCCAATAATTTATCTGAATGTATTTTATAGCCCGCCCCCCGCCCCCCCGTCTCAGACATAACTAAAAGGGGAAATTTATTAAATGGGCACCCAATTTTAATTTAAATATAGTTTATATAGTAGAGAAAATTAGTTGTATAATATCTGTATTTGAAAAGTAATTTTTTACAGGTTTCTTGGAGCATATTAAATTAAATCTAGAACCTTCCAGAAATTTCTGTAATGTTCTAATGGGATGTATAATATGATCTAAAAGCTTATTCGAAAAAAAATCACACTGAGCATGATCCCATCAGAAAACGGGATTGCGTCAGATCGGGATCAGAGTCCTAATGCAATCCCGTGCAAAGCCGAGTATATTTGCTAGTAATTTTATAAATACAAATTAGTTTAAGTTAAAAAAAGATAAATAATGCATTCTATTTTTTTTATAACCATTTACGAATTTTATACTACTGGAATGTGAAGAAAGCTAATAATAGGGCTAAGAAGTAGATATCACAGTATGAGTTGAGTAGAAATGAAAAATGTAAACAAACCTTATTTATTATTATTATAAAGGTTTAGAAATGTGTTTGGGGGGGGGGTGTAATTAATGTTAGATGGGACACTTTTTCAAGGTCACTACACTTTACTGAGACCTTAGCATGCCTCAAATTTCAAATATCCAATACTTTTTTAATGCTTTTTCTATAAGGGAATATGGGAGTCAGTGATATGAAACCTTTTTGTGTGTTCAGATAGGGAGTGGGGCAAAAATGGTTGTGAAGAACTGCTTAAGTGGTGGGGATTGTACAATATCTTAACAATAATGATAATCATTGGTCAAAACTAACAACCCTCCTGGTTAAAAGAAAAGTTTAACTTTATTTGAATAAGTTTGAGAACCACTGTGCTAGTGTGTTAAATGTGAGGTAAATTTTGATGGGTAAAAGGAGTTCGAAATGATACTAATACACATGCTAAATTTATTAAGCATTCCTTCTTCATGATCTGTAATAATTCTTCAACAGGAGTGAATGGTCAAGAGCAATCACAAGATGAATAGTCAAGGGAAACCACACCTCAACTGGACATGTTCCAATGATCTTCCATCTCACAGAAATCAATCCATTAAATGACAACTTTGGACCATAAGGTATGTGAACTTTTACTATGAAATGAATGAGCATGATAAGTTGGGCCGCCTGGGTATAGCAAATAGTAAATGTATATATAGGAAATGTTCAACATTAATACAGCAAAATATTTTGAAAAAAAATAGCTTTAGTGAAAACTTGCGCTTAAACTAAAAATAGTAAATATAAAATGAGCAATAGTTTTTGTTATTTAAGATTTTATTAAATATAATGAAACGAGCAATAGTCATTGTTACATGTATTTGTCAAATTAAAAAATGAATCAAATTTCATAGTCATGATAAAAAAAATATGGTTATTTAGAGCAGTGGTTCTCAACCTTTCTAATGCCGCGACCCTTTTATATAGTTCCTCATGTTGTGGCGACCCCCAACCATAAAATTATTTTCGTTGCTACTTCATAACTGTAATTTTGCTTCTGTTATGAATCATAATGTAAATATCTGATATGCAGGATTCATTTTCATTGTTACATGTAGCATGGGTAACAGTAAACTACTTTGCTACATTTTGCGACAGTATGCGTAAAAGCCAACGTCAGTGCGAAGGTTGAGATTGCTTCTTTCTTACCAGATCAGAAATGCTCGGGGCAGTCTTTGCAAGAGCACAATGAAGATGATCTTCCACAACAAGTCTACTTCTTTCTTTTGGCTTGATTACCAACAAGCTGGAAAACCTTGATTCACGAAGATATGTTGTTAGAAAGGAAGAGGAAAGCGCAACACAGACAGAAAAGGGTATGACTGCAAACACTTGATCCAGAATTTTGCAACTGCCATTGTAGAGAGAAATCATTTCTCGCTGTATCGCTGTCAATAATTTCAATGAACTCCTCTTGACTCAGGAAAATCTTCAACTTTGACTGTGAATGGACTTCTGGCAAGTGCAAATGGGGTGTGAGGCAGATTTGGAAAGTGCGATGAAATTTCGTCTGTAAGCATGTGCAAGTGTTCCTTCACAGGGTTTATCATTGTAATCCCTTTGTCTGGTTCAATGCCATGAAACAAGATAATATGGGCAACGCATACATTCTATTTTCATCAAATTTTTTTGGCCAAAGCTGAAATTAAAATTTAAATGATCACATCTTTTTCGGGAAATTGAGGGATGTTGCATTTGGTCCTTGGAGTGATAAATTTAACTCATTCAAGATGGCAAAGATGTCAACCAAGTAAGCTGTTTTCTGCAGTTCATCTTTATCACTAAAAAGAGCTTCAAACTGCGAAATTGCTTTCTGATTTAAAAAAGTTTTGAGTTCATTACGAAGCTCAAAAACACATTTTAAAATTGTTCCTTCCAACAACCATCTCATTTCGGTGTGAAATAGCAGAGCATTGTTCGACACATCAACTCGTTGCACAGTTGAATTTTTAAAGTGCTTGCCTTTACAAAATTGACAGAACTTACGACACTTTTCATTACTTCTTTTAACTCTTGTGACGGCGTCTTCGTTACTAATATTTGCCAATTAATCAATCAGTTAGTTCCGATGACTTTTTGTGACTCATTCAATATTAAACGTTGAACCATTATCGACCTCCTAGTATAGCTCGAGCACCATCTGTGCAAACACCACAATACCTTTCTCAAGAGATCTTATGTTGTTGTTGTTGAGCCTTCTCGTCCATGAGGGGCATCCACCAATCATCGTCGGCGTCTGCCGTTCCTCCAAGGGCATAGGCCACCTACGAGAGACCTCCAGGCATCTCTATCCTGGGCCAGCTTCTCCAGGATCTTCCATTCATGGCCAATTTTCTTGATGTCTGTCTCCAATTCTCGGCGCCAAGTGTTTCTTGGACGGCCTCTTTTCCGCTTACCCTGTGGGTTCCATTTCAGGGCTTCCTTTGTTGTGTTAGAAGCAGGTTTTCTTAGTGTATGATCAATCCACCTCCACCGCTTCTGGAGAATCTCTTCCTCAATGGGTTTCTGTTTTGTCCGCTGCCACAGTTCTTGGTTGCTGATTTTGTCTGGCCAGTGAATTCTGAGAATCCTTCTTAAACAGTTGTTGATGAAGGACTGGATTCTGGTCAGGTTTACGGCCGTTGTTCTCCATATAGCAGCACAGGTTTTACCATAGCGTTAAAAATCCTTACTTTTAATTTGTGGCCTAAGTTGTTAGAGACCCAAACATTCTTGAGTTGTTGGAAGGCTGCTCTTGCTTTTCCTACCCTTATTTTGACGTCCGCATCTGTACCACACAAGAGATCTTATGATCTTTCACACAAGAGATCTTATGATCTTTCAGAAATTGTGTCAAATACATCACGTGCACTAGTTGCAGTTTCAAGAGTTTTGCAAAAAAGAAACTCATCTTAAAGTCACCATCATTAATATACCTCACATGGACTAGTAACAGCAAAAAGTTTGCAACGTCTGTAGATTCATCAAGCCTGATACTAAATATTGGAAGTTGGGCAGATTTAATTTCCTGGATTACCTGATCAAGAATACCAACAGACATGTCATCTGTTTTTCTATGGACAGTGTCGTTCTGACATTTCTGTTTTTTTAGCCAGACCAAATCAATGGGTTTCTAAGACCATCGGTATCGAAAATGTGTGTTTTCCAATGGTCTGAGGCGACCCATAGGTTGAGAACAGCTGATTTAGAGGATAACCTTTTAATTATAATATCTGAAAAATTTCATGACAGTCACCATGGTCACCGTAGCAACAGTCGTATTTTTATGGTATTTTCCTATCCATCCCTAAACTTCATTCCACTCAGAACTGATGCTTTTATATTTCCATGCTTGGATTCCCAACTGCAGTAGATCTGAGAATGAAAATTGTGCTCTTTGTGAGGAAAAATGCTTAATCTAACATTTATCAATGTTCGTGCTCCCATCAAAGATATGGAAGGTTGGGAAAAAGATCTACAAAGAGGCACCACGACATTATATTAAAATAGTGATTGACGACTTCAATGCCAACTATATTGGCAAGGTAAAGTCTGCATAAAGAATCCAATGGCAATGGGATCCGACTCATAGACTCTGCTTCCATAAAAGAGATGTCAGTTAGCAGCACCAAGTTTCCACTAAAAAATATACAAACATAAAGTTACTTGGAACTCACCAGATTGAATTACCCACGTTTTAATCAATAGTTTTAATGATCAGACATACTAGATGTAAGAAGCTATCAAGGAGCAGATGCAGACTCTGACCATCTACTTGTAAGGCTTAAATATAAGCAGAGACTAAGCATTATTCACAATGGCCAAAATCAAAGAGAAAAGTGATTGCCAAAAATTTTCCAAAAATGATGTAGCAGTACAAGTAGAAGCATCACAGTAGGAAACAGGGAAAACAACATAAATGAACAGTGGGATAGGATTTTAAAAAATGCTGTGAAAACATCAGAAAAAGTAGGAGGATTCCAGCAATCTAACAATAGAGTAGTCTGATTTGATAATGAATGCAGACAGACTGTTGAAGAAAGGAACAAAGCCAGAGGAAAGCCCTAAAAATGTGTAGGAAGAAAAAGAGGACATGGGAAAAAGCTAAATGAAAAAGAAGACTTATCAAGGGAGGGAAACATCAGAGCAATGTACATAAAGATGAAAAGAATGGATACCAAGCTAGACTGCAAATGTGTGAGAGTCAGGAGGGAGAATTAATTAAGGAAAATAGTAAAGTACTGGAGAGGTGGGCTGAACATTTTGAGGACATAAGTGCAGACAATAGACAAGATGAAGATTATCAACCACCAAATGGAGGACCAGACCCTTTAATAAACTAGTCAACTCTAGAAGAAACTTCAGAGGTAATCAATTCTATGAAAAACCACAATAAATAACTCAAAAAGCAAAATCAAGGTTCAGGGAGAATATTCAAAGGAATTTCAAATTAGACGAGACCTAAGCAAGGAGACTTACTGTCATACATGCTGTTTAACCTAAAACTGGATAGAGTTATAACAGTGGTTCTCATGTTGTGGTGACCCCCCCAACCACAAAATTATTGTCGTTGCTACTTCATAACTGTAGAGTATGTGTGTTTTCTGATAGTCTTAGGCAATCGCTGGGTCTTTAGCGCTGAGTTATAAGAAGAATAGATATTGACATTTGAGGAAAACCCAAGACCCACTCTCTACAATCAACCCTTTCAGTATCTTGCATATGCTGATGACTTTGTCAGCACTGTAAGGGAAAAGTAGTAAAGATATATCAAAAGCCTTTATTGAATTAGAAGAATTAACTCCAATAAAATTAAAGCATCCCCGTTCACTCTCGCGATGATAAGGCTTCGAGCATAAAATCACTATAAGCAGGGTTGGAAGTTAACCAAAAAAACAAAATACATGACTATAATAAGAGAAGAATAGATGGATGAAGTCATTAAAATTTAAAAAACACACTTTTGAAAAAGTAAATGAATTCAAATACCTAGGATCTTTATTAAATGAAAGAAATGAATTACTAATATAAATAAAAGAATATCGGCAGGAAATAGGGCATAATTCAGTAGTCGGAAAATCTTTAAAAGTAAAAAGATAAAGAGACCAGTTGTAACATAAGCAAGTGAAACTTGGACCCTTACAAAACCGACAGTAAACCACTGCTCATGTTAATGAAGTAATCCAAATGTATTTATATTCTATCATTGGTTATTTTACGAGAGTTAAAATTTTCTGCATGGCTGATAAAATTATCTGATTGAATGCAAAGGGATCATTGGTGATCCTGTGATTGTAGATATGTACCGGTAGTATTAGAAATGTGTTTAAGCATATTACAAGCCAGTGACCAAGGAAGTGAAGTTCAGTTGAACCCATAAACTTTAATTGCTGAGGGATATTATCAGTAAAGTCACTGAAGGAAATTCTAAATTACGTAACGCAATCAAAATATTTATTTTAATTTTGCTGTATTTAACAACGTAACAAAAACAAGAGATGTACTGATAAATGTGGTTAAACAAATGCTTGAATTTATTTTTATCATATTATAATTGACTTGATTTATGTATAATAATTGAAAATGCTTTTCATAGATTTAAAACGATTCCTTTTTTAGCTTTAAGTATGGTAGTAATTAATGATTTATCCATTTGGATCCATAGATAAGGAGAGGTTATTTTACCGATAACAAATTGTGTCAATAGAAAAAAAAAACAATATAAGTTACGCTTTAATAATTATACATTATACACAATTAAACGTTTCGGCACATGACCTAAAACAGAAAAAATATAGGAGAGGGCGCTAAAACCAGACAAAAACAAAATAAAGAGTAGTAGAAAGGAAGTGATTTTAACATACTTGTAAAAACCAAACAGCAAAAAGACATGCCAGCTAAGTAAAATTGTGGATTTGGTTCAATCCATATGGAGACAACGTACCAAATCTAGTTATTAATTTGTTCTGCATATAGATTCTATCTGCAGTGTTACTGGTATAGAGTATACCAGTAACTGCAATGTCTGAGATACCATCATGGTTAGGGCTATTGAAATGTTTGGAGACCGGACAGAGAGCGTGTTTATTTATGTTGTAGAGGTGCTCTCTGAAACGG
>CAXITT010000061.1:5887-68615 GCA_964033795.1 Lymnaea stagnalis
AAAATCTGAAGTGCCCCCCCCCCCGAAAATCTGAAGTGCCCCCATGGGGGAAAATTTCTAAAAGAAACACTGCTTGAGTTGTTTCCCTTCCCCCTTTTCTTTCTATACATTGCTACATTGATAATGTGTAAAGGCAAAGCATATTAAAACGTGACCTCATTACACCTATGTATAATATTATTTTTTTTTTAAATGTGCGTCCATTGTCACGTGGCCTCATTTGCCTTTTGGTCAAGGCGTAATGCATGACCACAACCCAGAGTGACTAAACTATGGTAGTTAATAAAAGGACATTAACATGACCACAGTCAAGACTAAATAAACTATGGTAGTGAGTAGAGGGTACTAACAGGGCAACGGCCGATAGTGGCTTAAGTAGAATAAGGGTACAGGGCACTAACAGGGCAACGATCGATAGTGGCTTAAGTAGAATTAGGGCACATGGCACTAACATGGCAACGGCCGATAGTGGCTTAAGTAGAATAAGGGTACAGGGAACTAACAGGGCAACGGCCGATAGTGGCTTAAGTAGAATTAGGGTGCAGGGAACTAACAGGGCAACGGCCGATAGTGGCTTAAGTAGAATTAGGGTACAGGTCACTAACATGGCAACGGCCGATAGTGGCTTAAGTAGAATAAGGGTACAGGGCACTAACAGGGCAACGGCCGATAGTGGCTTAAGTAGAATAAGGGTACAGGGCACTACAATGGCAATGGCCGATAGTGGCTTAAGTAGAATAAGCATACTGGGCACTAACATAGAAACGGCCGATAGTGGCTTAAGTAGAATTAGGGTACAGGGCACTAACAGGGCAACGGCCGATATTGGTTTAAGTAGAATAAGGGTACAGGGCACTAACATGGCAACGGCCGATAGTGGCTTAAGTAGAATAAGGGTACAGTGCACTAACATGGCAACGGCCGATAGTGGCTTAAGTAGAATTAGGGTACAGGGCACTAACATGGCAACGGCCGATATTGGTTTAAGTAGAATAAGGGTACAGGTCACTAACATGGCAACGGCTGATAGTGGCTTAAGTTGAATAAGGGTACAGGGCACTAACAGGGCAACGACTGATAGTGGTTTAAGTAGAATAAGGGTACAGGTCACTAACATGGCAACGGCTGATAGTGGCTTAAGTAGAATAAGGGTACAGTGCACTAACATGGAAACGGCCGATAGTGGCTAAAGTAGAATTAGGGTACAGGGCACTAACAGGGCAACGACTGATAGTGGTTTAAGTAGAATAAGGGTACAGGTCACTAACATGGCAACGGCTGATAGTGGCTTAAGTAGAATAAGGGTACAGTGCACTAACATGGAAACGGCCGATAGTGGCTAAAGTAGAATTAGGGTACAGGGCACTAACAGGGCAACGACTGATAGTGGCTTAAGTTGAATAAGGGTACAGGGCACTAACATGGCAACGGCCGATAGTGGCTTAAGTAGAATAAGGGTACAGGGCACTAACAGGGCAATGGCCGATAGTGGCTTAAGTAGAATAAGGGTACAGGGCACTAAAATGGCAACGGCCAACAGTGGCTTAAGTAGAATAAGGTTACAGGGCACTAACATGGCAACGGCCGATAGTGGCTTAAGTAGAATAAGGGTACAGGGCACTAACAGGGCAACGGCCGATAGTGGCTTAAGTAGAATAAAGGTACAGGGCACTAACAGGGCAACGGCCGATAGTGGCTTAAGTAGAATTAGGGTACAGGGCTCTAACATGGCAACGGCCGATAGTGGCTTAAGTAGAATAAGGGTACAGGGCACTAACATGGCAACGGCCGATAGTGACTTAATAAGAATAAGGGTACATGGCACTAACATGGCAACGGCCGATATTGGCTTAGTTAGAATTAGGGTACATGGCACTAACAAGGCAACGGCCGACAGTGGCTTAAGTAGAATTAGGGTGCAGGGCACTAACATGGCAACGGCCGATAGTGGCTTAAGTAGAATAAGGGTACAGGGCACTAACATGGCAACCGCCGATAGTCGCTTAAGTAGAATAAGGGTACAGGGCACTAACATGGCAACGACCGATAGTGGCTTAAGTAGAATTAGGGTACAGGGCACTAACATGGCAACGACCGATAGTGGCTTAAGTTGAATAAGGGTACATGGCACTAACATGGCAACGGCCGATAGTGGCTTAAGTCGTATAAGGGTACAGGGCACTAACATGGCAACATCCGATAGTGGCTTAAGTAGAATTAGGGTACAGGGCACTAACATGGCAACGGCCGATATTGGTTTAAGTAGAATAAGGGTACAGGGCACTAACATGGCAACGGCCGATAGTGGCTTAAGTAGAATAAGGGTACCGGGCACTAACAGGGCAACGGCCGATAGTGACTTAAGTAGAATAAGGGTACATGTCACTAACAGGGCAACGGCCGATAGTGGCTTAAGTAGAATAAGGGTACATGGCACTAACATGGCAACGGCCGATAGTGCCTTAAGTAGAATTAGGGTACAGGTCACTAACATGGCAATGACCGATAGTGGCTTAAGTTGAATAAAGATACAGGGCACTAACATGGCAACGGCCGATAGTGGCTTAAGTGGAATAAGGGTACATGGCACTAACAAGGCAACGGCTGACAGTGGCTTAAGTAGAATAAGGTTACAGGGCACTAACAGGGCAACGGCCGATAGTGGCTTCAGTAGAATTAGGGTACAGGGCACTAACATGGCAACGACCGATAGTGGTTTAAGTAGAATAAGGGTACAAGGCACTAACATGGCAATGGCCGATAGTGGCTTAAGTAGAATTAGGGTACAGGGCACTAACATGGAAACGGCCGATAGTGGCTTAAGTAGAATAAGGGTACAGGGCACTAACATGGCAACGGCCGATAGTGGCTTAAGTAGAATTAGGGTACAGTGCACTAACATGGCAACGACCGATAGTGGCTTAAGTAGAATAAGGGTACAGTGCATTAACATGGAAACGGCCGATAGTGGCTTAAGTAGAGTAAGGGTACAGTGCACTAACATGGCAACGGCCGATAGTGGCTTAAGTAGAATTAGGGTACAGGGCACTAACATGGCAACGGCCGATATTGGTTTAAGTAGAATAAGGGTACAGGTCACTAACATGGCAACGGCCGATAGTGGCTTAAGTAGAATAAGGGTACAGGGCACTAACAGGGCAACGACTGATAGTGGCTTAAGTTGAATAAGGGTACAGGGCACTAACATGGCAACGGCCGATAGTGACTTAAGTGGAATAAGGGTAAATGGCACTAACATGGCAACGGCCGATAGTGCCTTAAGTAGAATTAGGATGCAGGGCACTAACAGGCCAACGGCCGATAGGGGTTTAAGTAGAATAAGGGTACAAGGCACTAACATGGCAACGGCTGATAGTGGCTTAAGTAGAATAAGGTACTGGGCACTAACATGGAAACGGCCGATAGTGGCTTAAGTAAAATAAGGGTACAGGGCACTAACATGGCAACGGCCGATAGTGGCTTAAGTAGAATTAGGGTACAGTGCACTAACTTGGCAACGACCGATAGTGTCTTAAGTAGAATAAGGGTACAGTGCACTAACATGGCAACGGCCGATAGTGGCTTAAGTAGAATTAGGGTACAGTGCACTAACTTGGCAACGACCGATAGTGTCTTAAGTAGAATAAGGGTACAGTGCACTAACATGGAAACGGCCGATAGTGGCTTAAGTAGAATAAGGGTACAGGGCACTAACATGGCAACCGCCGATAGTGGCTTAAGTAGAATTAGGGTACAGGGCACTAACATGGCAACGACCGATAGTGGCTTAAGTAGAATAAGGGTACAGGGCACTAACAAGGAAACTGCCCATTAACGTCGGTCAATATAAAAAAAAAAAACTGTGACGTCAGAGTGACCGCGAAAACGATTTAAAAATTTTGATTGTGAAAGCTCTTCAATCTTCACTTCAGTAAATAGAAATGGTCGTCCGCCATGGGGTACAATGACCCGTGGGGTACATTGACCCGTGGGGTACAATGACCCGTGGGGTACCATGACCCGTGGGGTACAATGACCCGTGGGGTACCATGACCCGTGGGGTACAATGACCCGTGGGGTACAATGACCCGTGTGCTACTCTGTCTAACAAGACTTCAGCAACAGTAACATTTAAAGAACAAAGATCTGATTTTAAAGAACAAAGATCTGTTTTTAAAGAACAAAGATCTGATCCCAACATTAAATCTTACCGTCAAGTAAGTCAAGAGTAATCGATACATAATTTATTGACATCTAATCGGGTTATATCCAAGGGGAGAGAACCAGAACTGACACATGTCAGCCAGATTATCTGCGAATTTTGTACCAATTCGTTCTATTTTTAGCCCTTTTGAAAAAAAATGTCCAATAAAAAAAAGTATATTAAACAGGAAGCTATAGATTATCACAAACTGAGATAATCTTCCTTCTCCTGTTACCGCCTATGATTCGCTACTGACTTGTGCTTTGAAAGAAATGTTTACTCTTAACGTAAAGAGTACAGTGCACACAAGTTAAACCGTTCTATACTCTATCTTAACGTAAAGTATACCAGTGAAAACAAGTTAAACCATTTCTTTTTTTCAACTCTAACAAACAACTCTACACACTTTTATAAAAGAACAAGTCCCTGATTATTTTCAAACAAGTTATGAAACCTTTCTTTGTAAGTGATGCTACGACGCAATGCGAATGTTGCCAGTCAGTTGACGGTGACAGAACACTTTTTATACAGCATGTGTTAGACCGTTTAGCTCTGCTTAGTGTGACATCCGGCAATCTTATGGAACACAAAGCAATGTTTTATAAGTGCCACGTGGATTCGTTCTGGAAAGATGTTTGTGGAAAACAATCCATGTTAGAAGTTCATGACCATGGGGGTCAAGAAGATTATTGCCTGGGAGAGCTGCACGTGCAAGCAGAGATTGATCATGCCGACGTTCACACTGACGTGACACTGACGATCTCATTGATGTGAAAGCTGACACTCACACTGGCTTGACACTGATGATCACACTGACGTGACAGCAAGGAGCATACTGAATTGACACTGATGATTACGCTGACGATCACACTGACCTGAAACTGACGCTCACAGTGACGTGACACTGACGATCATACTGACTTGGCACTGTATATTAATCTGACGTGACATTGACGATCACACTGACATGACACTGACGATCACACTGACGTCACACTGACGTGACACTAACGAGCAAACTGACGTGACACTAGCGATCACACTGACGTGACACTAGCGATCACACTGACGTGATACTAACGATCACAATGACGTGACACTAACGATCACAATGACATGAAACTGAATATCACTCTGGCGTGAAACTGAAGCTCATACTGATCTAACACTGAAGATCACACTGATGATCACACTGATGTGACAGTGACAATCACACTGACGTGACACAAATGATCACACTGACGTGGCACTAACGATCACATTAATATAAATATTATTCTTGTATTTACTTTTTAAAAACATGCTTTGTAAATATTACTGAAATAATGTTATATCAATATCCGTGTTTATGATGCAATTTCAGTGTTTAGTAGGCAATGTCAGTGTTTGTTAGGCAATATCAGTGTTTGATAGGCAATGTCAGTGTTTAATAGGCAATGTCAGTGTTTATAAGACAATTTTATTGTGTGTGAGGCAATGTCAGTATTTGTGAGGCAATGTCAGTGTTTACGAGGCAATCTGAGTGTTTGTGAGGCAACGTCAGTGTTTTTAAGGCAATCTGAGTGTTTGTGAGGCAACGTCAGTGTTTTTAAGGCAATGTCAGTGTTTATAAGACAATATCAATCTTTGTGAGGCAATGTCAGTATTTGTGAGGCAATGTCAGTGTTTGTGAGACAATATCAATGTTCATAAGACAATGTCAGTGTTTAATAGGCAATGTCAGTGTTTGATAGGAAATATCAGTGTTTATGAGGCAATGTGAGTCTTTATTAGACAATGTCAGTGTTTATAAGACAATTTCAGTGTTTGTGAGGCAATGTCAGTGTTTGTGAGACAATGCCAGTGTTTATAAGAAAATGTTAGTGTTTTTAGTCAATGTCTGTGTTTGTGAGACAATGTCAGTGTTTGTGAATCAATGACAGTATTTTTGAGGCAATATCAGTGTTTTTGAGACAATGTCTGTGTTTGTGAGACAATGTCAATGTTTGTGAGTGAATGACATTATTTGTGAGGCAATGTCATTGTTTGTGACGCAATGTCAGTGTTTGTGAGACAATGTCAGTGTTTGTGAGTGAATGGCAGTATTTGTGAGGCAATGTCAGTGTTTGTGAGTGAATGGTAGTATTTGTGAGGCAATGTCAGTGTTTGTGACGCAATGTCAGTGTTTGTGAGGCAATCAGCATGTTTGTGAGACAATGTCAGTGTTTTTTAGACAATGTCAGTGTTTGTGAGACAATGCCAGTGTTTGTGAGACAGTGTGAACCTTCGACTAAGAAGATGTAAAAAACGGAGAGTCTCAAATTGTGTGTTCACAGACTCCAATAAAACAAATTAAAGTTTTAAAAACACGCAAATTGTTTTTCCTTGTATTCAAATTTCCCAAGGTCATGGTCAGAGTTTATTTTGTTTTTCTTGATTATTAAAACATTTTTATCAACATCCTGAGTTGAACCCAACTAGTTGTTGGTTGTATTGTAGCTTATTTTTTTTAAAGATGAAGAGATCAAGTAGATTCAGACGATCTCAAATTTGTCCTGTTAAATCCTGTGTACGTCCTGACAGAACAGACCAAAATAATTTAAACCTGTTAGTGCAGGGGTGGGCAAACTACGGCCCGCGGGCCGCATGCGGCCGGCAAATGGTATTATGCGGTCCTCGAAGGCATTTTTAAAAGTTATTTTGTTGAATTTTACAAAATTCGTGAACCGTTAGGAATATTTTAACATTTTTGATAAATTTTCTTTCTTCTTTTCTATTGTTTTAAACGTTCCTTGACGTTTGTCATGTAATGCTAAAATGCGAATTTACCGATTTGAATAGAGAGAAATGATTATCGTCGTAAAAATTGGACAAATATACATGCAGTATATGCCCCCCGCCCCCCATAGCTTTACATTTGTCAATGTGGCCCTCAGCACAAAAAGTTTGCCCACCCCTGTGCTAGTCTGTTGTGTAAGATCGGGTGTTTAACTCTCCAATAGACGTTTTTCGACGTACACAAAAGAAAGCCCACTAGTCGCGCCCAAGGGTTGCCTGAAAGGACCAAGTGTACGCTTGAAGTGTGTCGAAACACTTGGCCCAGTCTTATCATCCAACGTACGTTGCACATAGAGGGTCACGGATCGACGGAAACCTTAGAATTGTTTCGGTCCTTTAAGCAAATATTTCCAAATGAAACTTTTTACAACCGGGTTGACATTAAAATGAAATCATAAATGACTACACACATTTGATTGGAGTGCAGAGGACGTGCTTTCGTCATTGGAAGATCAGGATTATTCAGAGCTTGCGGCTGTAATATAACTGTTAGTGGAAATTGTTTTTAACTTAAAACGGATAAATTTAAACCTCATGAAGGCTGTAAAAAATATTCGTTGGAGATTAACGCCGATGATGTTGAAACATTAAAATAATCAAACAAGTGACGTAATGTAATCTAGAAATACGACAGACACGACATTGCCTCGCTATAGAAGTAATGTGTTTATTGTGTTGTTGATTCCTATAGTGTACAGGAACGGTGGGATTGATTTATTCAAACTTGGAAGTTCAAGGTCTTATCATATTGTTCCAGTTACAGTAGGAAGCCTTAACATGGTCATCTTGCGAGATAACACACTAAGTGCACATTAATATTATGTGAAAACATAACTTTCATTTCACAAAGCTGTCTCTTGTATTTCATTCAGTCTATATAATAATCTTAGACTGCCTGATGCATTTTTAAATATTTCTGTCAACCTTTGTGCTTCATTCTATCGGGTTTGTGGGGTTAAAACTGTTTTATTTATAGACAATGAATCTATTTAAATAATTTATTAGAAGTCTTCTATGTAGAATGTAGACAATTACTGAACAAATGCTCTAAACTTCAATGATCGAAACTCCATTTATTTGTTGAAGGTGTTAGATAGGTGTCTAGGCGGTATCTAGTAGGGATGTCTAGAAGGGGTGTGTAGGATGGGTGTGTAAGAGGGGTGTGTAAGAAGGGTGTGTAGGATGGGTGTGTAGGATGAGTGTATAGGATGGTGTGCAGGATGGGTTTCTAGGATGGGTGTGTAGAATGGGTGTCTAGAATGTGTGAACGATGGGTGTGTAGGATGGTGTGTAGGATGGGTGTCTAGGATGGGTGTGTAGGATGGTGTGTAGAATGGTGTGTAGGATGGGTGTGTAGGAGGGGTGTGTAGGTTTGGTTTCCAGGACGTATGTGTACAATGGGTGTCTAGAATGGGTGTGTAGGAGGGGTGTGGACGATGGGTGTGGAGAATGGGTGTCTAGGATGGGTGTGTAGGATGGGTGTCTAGGATGGGTGTGTAGGATTGGTTTCCAGGACGTGTGTGTACAACGGGTGTCTAGAATGGGTGTGTAGGAGGGTTGTCTAGGAGCAGTATCTAGTAGGGATGTCTAGGATGGGTGTGTAGGATGGGTGTGTAGTGTAGGGTGGGTGTGTAGGATGGATGTCTAGGATGGGTGTGTAGGAAGGGTGTCTGGGACGGGTGTCTAAAATGGATGTGTATGATCGGTGTCTAGGATGGGTGTGTAGGATGGGTGTCTAGGATGGGTGTGTAGGATGGGTGTGTAGGAGAGGTGTTGAAGTTAATATGTTATGAATGCAATATTTCAGATTACGTCATGCCATCTCTGAGCAGACGACCAGGATTGGGTGACCGTTGCAGACGAAGGATGGACAAAATGTGTATTGCTGTATTACTTCTCAATGCCATCATATTGATCTTTTACAATCGAATGGGTAGTTCGATACAGTTGATTGGGGCAGGTAAGAAAGAAAACTTTGAATGTATTCACTATTCTGATATTGTTTGTTAGTTTTTTTTTAAATATTCTTTATGTTAAATTCGCTTTTATTGGTGGCTGGCTGGCGCCTGACTGGCGGACTGGGTGGCGGACTGGGTGTCTGACTCGGTGGCTGACTCGGTGGCTGACTGGGTGGCTGACTGGGTGGCTGACTGGGTGGCGGATTTGATGGTTGACTGGCTGGTTGACTGGCTGGTGGACTGGCTGGTGGACTGGCTGGTGGACTGGATAGTGGACTAGGTGGTGAACTGGCTGGTGGACTGGATTGTGGACTAGGTGGTGAACTGGGTGGTGGACTGGATAGTGGACTAGGTGGTGAACTGGCTGGTGGACTGGATTGTGGACTAGGTGGTGAACTGGGTGGTGGACTGGATAGTGGACTAGGTGGTGAACTGGCTGGTGAACTGGTTGGTGGACTGGGTGGTGGACTAGATGGCGAACTGGGTGGTGGCTTAGGTGGTGGACTGGCTGGTGGACTGGCTGGTGGATTTGCTGGTGGACTGGCTGGTGGACAGGGTGTTGGATTGGGTGGTCGATTAGGTGGCAGACTGCCTGGCGGACTGGCAGGTGAACTAGGTGGCGGACTAGGTGGCGGACTGGCTGGTGGACTGGATGGCGGACTAGCTGTGGACTGGCTTGTGGACTTGCTGGTGGACTGGCTGGTGGACTGGCTGGTGGACTTGCTGGTGGACTGGCGGGTGGACTGGCAAAATCTTGGGATGGCTAATGGACCCGATTCCCGTCTAGCTCTCGAGCTGAAACTTGGCACATAGATTCTTATCCGATAACAACACATTGTATCGAATGTTCAATCCCAACCTCCAAAAATCACCAGTTTTCCAAAGGATATGGACGAAATGGGATGCCGCTGATTTCGTGAAATAAAATTTCCGTTAACTGTGCTAAATTAAATTCTTTTTTTTTTTAATATCGCAAGTGCGTTTGGTGGGTAAAATATTTTTTTTCTGAAATATTTGGTTAAAGAAATCAGCAATGTCAAAGCGGGAGGGTCATTAGAATATTAATATAATTCAGGGGCGTGGAAAAAATGCTGTAGCAAGCCTTGCAGGAGGGGGGAGCACTAATTGTAATTCTTATGAAGTGTGTTACTTGCATTCATGTTTTGTCAATTTTTAGCCCCCTACCCACACACCCACAAAAAAAAGGGGGTTCGAAATTACTTTTTATAAATATTTATATGAAAAACTTTGTTTTTAGGGTTTTTTTTATTTATTCTTTTTTTCGTAATCATCTTCAATACGTTTTAAGCAGTTAAAACTTGTGGACCCCTGCTACTGACAGCTTATTCTTACTAAACATTTATAATGTATCCCCATTGGACTGAGTGCTCGGAGGCAATGTCATCGAGACAACGAAAAACAATACCAGCAATCCATTGGATGTGACTCGTTAGGCAAACTATGAAATCACACATCAAAACGGAGTCCCACAGGCAGGCTGACATTGAGCACAGGGAGATACACGAGAAAACTTCTGGTCGTCTACTGCATCGTGGTCTATTTCCAGTCTTCATCACAAGTCTTGCCTTTGGGTCAAATAAGCAAGGAGGAGAGAGTGATGCTGACGAATTGAGTAATGATCTCCCTTGAATCAAACTACAGCTCACTTTAAGGCTTCTACTCAAGTCGAACATTGATTTGGTCATCTTTCCGCGCGAGGGACGAACAATAAAAAATAATTATCAGACATTTGATGGACAGCTTAGTCTTACCGGACATTGTATTATATTCCCGTTTTCAATTATCTTCAATGTACATTATCTGATCTACATGCATCTAGGTGGCTAAAAGATAGAGATATAGATATAGGTAGTTAATAGATAAATAAATACACACACACACACATATATAAATATACGGGGTGACCCAAAATAGTGAGAACATCTGATAGCAAAGGTTTATTTCATAAAATTGAATTAATACAATGTTTTGTCACTTATGGCCACCTGAAATTGTCATGATAATGACACCATAAAGTTATGTAGGTACATAAGTAGATCAGTGAATGTATAAAGTTAAGAAATGTTGATATAATTATATGACATTGTAAGAGATGTTTGCAATTTTTCTGGGCCCTCCTGTATATGTAAAGGGTTTTTTAAAGAGATCTTGTTTGATCTAGGTTGTTAAAAGATGTTTTTGATCTAGGTTGTTAAATATCTATATTTATCTCGGTCTAGGTCGTGGCATGAAAAAATCTGCACCCGGGCCATATCTTTATGTCACATCTTTAAGCCGCCTCCCTGATTTAAAAAGATCAGACAGTTTACTGTGGTCTTATCGTGACTTCCTCATTTCAAGACAACAATCATTTCATTTCTATATTTATATAATATTTTCATTGGACTCCAGTGCATATAGTAATGTGCTTGCTCAAACCCATGCTTGCTGCCGATACATTTAGATTAAGGAAAAGTGTCCGATCCTTTCATAAACCTGAAACCTTTCCGTTTGTCATCAGACACAGCAAGCTGTCAAAACCTTATCCTCAAATGGCGTCAAGGGGTCAGAGGAGGCCAGCAGGACTTTGGCAGACGTGACGAGGTCAGCGACCTTCTGAAAGACGTCATTAAGGGTTGGGAGGATGTGAAAAATCGAATCGATGACGTCATGAAAAGAGACGCTGCCGTAAATTATCTTAATAATGCATCCAAAATGGAGACCGTCAAAGGAGGAAGTGACGTCAGAGATGTTAGACACGAGGAATCACTGGAGAGAAATGACCACGAAAGACGAGACAAAATATTGGAACATTTCCAAGAACAACAAGAAGTCAAAGATTTGTGTCCCCTTGTGTCCCGAGGACTTGGTGAGTGTGGTGCCTGTTATAATAAATGTTGTATGACATCAAATCTATTGCTGTATGACATCAGATCTATGGCTGTTAGGCCTCAGATCTATTGCTGTCTGGCTTCAGATCAAGTGTTAATGTTACATGACCTGAGATCTAGTGCTTTAACTAAATGTTGTATTGCCTCAGATCTAGTGTTGTAACTAAATGTTGTATTGCCTCAGATCTAGTGTTGTATCTGAAGGTTGTATTCCTTCAGATCTAGTGTTGTAACTAAATGTTGTATTTCCTCAGATCTAGTGATGAAACTAAATGTTATTTTGCCCCAGCTCTAGTTTTGCACCGTACCAGCACGTGTTACACTATTAATTGTCTCATTGGTACGACTCGAAACATATATCACTGTATCCATCCAATCCACACTATTTTCAAAACTATTTTACACTAACGTGCCCAACCCAATGATCCCGTCTAATCCTAAAAAACTAACTAATATTTCCAGAGGGTAATCCTAATAAACTTTCTTATAATACAAGAGAGGAATTCTAACAAACAATCTTATATTTTCATAGAGTAATCCTAACAAACTATCGTATATTTCCAGAGGATAATCCTAACTAACTTTACCTGATAGTTCCTGAAGGAAATCCTACAAAATATCTTAAATTTCCATAGGGTAATCCCAACCAGCTAATTTAAATTTCCAGAGGGTAATTCTAAGAAACTATCGTATATATTTCCAGAGGGTAAAACTAACAAACACGCATAATATATTTCCAGAGGTTAACACTAACAAACACTCGTATATTTCCAGAGGGTAATCTAAGTTGTAAGTGTGAACCTATCACACCAAAGGAACTGCAGACCCGTTTCCCTGAGCTCAAAGATGGCCGCCTCATGCCTACTGACTGCATCGCCAGGGAACGGCTTGCAATAATCATACCTTACAGGTAAATTATGGGCTGTAATCATTCTATACAGGTAAATTATGGGCTATAGTTCTTCTATACGCAGGTAAATTATGGGTAATAATCTTTTTATACAGGTACATTATGGGCTATAATTATTCTATACACGTTCGTTATGGGAAATAATCAATCTATACAAGTAGATTATGGGCTTTCATCATTCTATACAGGTTATTTATATGGGGGGAAATCATTTTGTGCAGATTATACAGATATACTATCATGTCCTAATACAGATATACTATCATGTCCTAATAAAGATATAGGCCTACTGTCATGTCCTAATACAGATATACTATCATGTCCTAATACATATATACTATCATGTCCTAATAAAGATATACTGTCATGTCCTAATACAGATATAATATCATGTCCCAATAATGCCTACTTATGTGAATCTGTATCACTTCTCCCTGCCTACTAATGTGAATCTGTATCACTTCTCCCTGCCTACTAATATGAATCTGTATCACTTCTCCCAGGGACCGCTTCTCACATCTCCACGTATTACTTGACCAGCTCATACCAATCTTAAAAAAACAACAGGCTGACGTCACATTTTTCGTTGTTGAGCAGGTAAAACAAGTATTACCTTTGATGCGTTTCACCAATATGTGAGTCATGTTAAGACCTTTGTGAGAATAATGGCTGTGTTTTATTTGGTACTTGATAAGTTACATATACATCTATTTAAACACTTGGCAACATCTATTTAAACACTTGGCAACATCTATTTATACAATGGGCTAAAATAATTTATACACTTGGCTATATTATTTATACACATGGCTACAATGATTTATACATTTGTCTACACCTATTTATACACTTGGCTATATTTATTTATGCCCTTTGCTACATCCCTTTATATACTTGGCTGAAGCTATTTGTAGATCCGCTACTTGTGATTACACAACAAAACACTGTCATTTCATTTCCAAAATGCTGTCATTACATATTCACAACAACGTGCTGTCATTCTATAGCCATAACAAAATACTGTCATTCCACCGACACAAAACAATGATGTCATTTCTTGTCCACAACAAAATGCTATCATTCCATACTCACAACAAAGTGCTGTCATTCATACAATGTTTTCGTGGTGCCTACTCATAGTTTGATTGATGGAAGTCATTAGCTTGGTAGATCTTTGCAATGTCCCCCCATGTCTTCTGTCGCCCACTCAGGCAGGAGATGAACCTTTCAACAGAGCCTTGCTGCACAATGTCGGCTTTTTGGAATCTGCGAAAGTTGGCAGCTTTGACTGCTACGTATTCCATGACGTCGACCTCGTGCCAATGAACGACAACAATTTCTACAGATGTGCCGCCAACCCTCGATTATTTGCGGCAGCTATTCAACGCTATGGTAAACGTAAACCCAGGTTAGGAAGTCAAGATGTGACTCAGATCAGGAGTTCTTGGCTTGTGGTCCACGGACCCCTTTTTTACAAGGTTTTTAGGGGTCCTTGAGATGCATTGCCTTTGTAATTGTATTATTTATTTGTTCATTTCTTGTACTAAATAGAGGTCAGTTGCCTTTGTCTTACTGGCCAAATTGTCCATGGATCAAAAACAAACAAAAGAATTAAGAACTCCTGATCTAGATACTTCTCATTTGATGGACACATATTGTAGCAGTAATATTGATGTTTATGTTCAGTTTAATCAATGTGGGTGTGCATATGACAGTGATGCACTAATAACGATGCACTAATATTTGACTTATCCCCCCCCCCCAAGGATCATGTACCACGGTTATTTCGGCGGTGTTGTGGGGTTCTCCAAGGCCCAGTACCTGGACGTCAACGGCAACTCCAACTTGTACTTCGGTTGGGGAGGGGAAGATGATGATCTCTTGTTAAGGTAAATATGTGTACCACTGGTGCACGGAAAGGTAAATATGTGTACCACTGGTGCACGGAAAGATAACTATGTGTGCCACCGATGTACATAAAGGTAACTATATGTGTACTACTGGTGTTTGGAAGGTAAATATGTGTAACACTGATGTACGAAAGTGTCACATAAGTACGGAAGTGTACAATATCTCACTTAACATTCATGATCTATGGAACACTGAACAAGGCAACTAATAATAACATTCATGTTTTTTTTTATCTATAGAACACTGAACAAGACAAATAATAATACATTTGATGTTTGTTTGATCTATAGAACACTGAACAAGGCAAATAATAATAATATTGATGTTTGTTTGATCTATAGAACACTGAACAAGACAACTAATAATAACATTGATGTTTTTTTGATCTATAGAACACTGAACAAGGCATCTAATAATACATTTGATGTTTGTTTGATCTATAGATCACTAAACAAGGCAACTAATAATAATATTGATGTTTTTTTGATCTATAGAACACTGAACAAGGCAAATAATAATAATATTGATGTTTGTTTGATCTATAGAACACTGAACAAGGCAACTAATAATACATTTGATGTTTGTTTGATCTATAGAACACTAAACAAGGCAAATAATAATAATATTTAAGTTTGTTTGATCTATAGATCACTGAACAAGGCGACTAATAATAATATTGATGTTTGTTTGATCTATAGAAAACTGAACAAGGCAACTAATAATACATTTGATGTTTGTTTGATCTATAGATCACTGAACAAGGCAACTAATAATAATATTGATGTTTGTTTGATCTATAGAACACTGAACAAGGCAAAAAATAATAATATTGATGTTTGTTTGATCTATAGAACACTGAACAAGGCATACAAACACGTGAGGTTGAACACTCAAGTTTACCACTATCGAATGTTGAAACATGAGCGGAATGACAGGAAGAGAGGAAACGTGGACAGGTGAGAGAGGAATGACAAGAGAAAGGGTCACGTGGATAGGTGAGAGAGGAATGACAAGAGAAAGGGTCACGTGGACAGGTGAGAGATGAATGACAAGAGAAAGGGAAACGTGGACAGGTGAGAGAGGAATGACAAGAGAAAGGGGCACGTGGATAGGTAAGAGAGGAATGACAAGAGAAAGAGAAACGTGGACAGGTGAGAGATGAATGACAAGAGAAAGGGAAACGTGGACAGGTGAGAGAGGAATGACAAGAGAAAGGGAAACGTGGACAGGTGAGAGAGGAATGACAAGAGAAAGGGTCAGTGGATAGGTAAGAGAGGAATGACAAGAGAAAGGGAAACGTGGACATGTGAGAGAGGAATGACAAGAGAAAGGGGTACGTGGATAGGTAAGAGAGGAATGACAAGAGAAAGGGAAACGTGGACAGGTGAGAGAGGAATGACAAGAGAAAGGGTAACGTGGACAGGTGAGAGAGGAATGACAAGAGAAAGGGGCACGTGGATAGGTAAGAGAGGAATGACAAGAGAAAGGGTAGCGTGGACAGGTAAGGGAGGAATGACAAGAGAAAGGGGCACGTGGATAGGTAAGAGAGGAAGGACAAGAGAAAGGGTAACGTGGACAGGTTAGAGAGGAATGACAAGAGAAAGGGGCACGTGGATAGGTAAGAGAGGAATGACAAGAGAAAGGGTAGCGTGGACAGGTAAGGGAGGAATGACAAGAGAAAGGGGCACGTGGATAGGTAAGAGAGGAAGGACAAGAGAAAGGGTAACGTGGACAGGTTAGAGAGGAATGACAAGAGAAAGGGGCACGTGGATAGGTAAGAGAGGAATGACAAGAGAAAGGGTAGCGTGGACAGGTAAGGGAGGAATGACAAGAGAAAGGGGCACGTGGATAGGTAAGAGAGGAAGGACAAGAGAAAGGGTAACGTGGACAGGTTAGAGAGGAATGACAAGAGAAAGGGGCACGTGGATAGGTAAGAGAGGAATGACAAGAGAAAGGGTAGCGTGGACAGGTAAGGGAGGAATGACAAGAGAAAGGGGCACGTGGATAGGTAAGAGAGGAAGGACAAGAGAAAGGGTAACGTGGACAGGTTAGAGAGGAATGACAAGAGAAAGGGGCACGTGGATAGGTAAGAGAGGAATGACAAGAGAAAGGGTAGCGTGGACAGGTAAGGGAGGAATGACAAGAGAAAGGGAAACGTGGACAGGTGAGAGAGGAATGACAAGAGAAAGGGAAACGTGGACAGGTGAGAGAGGAATGACAAGAGAAAGGGTCACGTGGATAGGTAAGAGAGGAATGACAAGAGAAAGGGAAACGTGGACAGGTGAGAGAGGAATGACAAGAGAAAGGGAAACGTGGACAGATGAGAGAGGAATTACAAGAGAAAGGGTCACGTCGTCAGGTGAGAGATGAATGACAAGAGAAAGGGTAGCGTGGACAGGTAAGAGAGGAATGACAAGAGAAAGGGAAACGTGGACAGGTGAGAGAGGAATTACAAGAGAAAGGGTCACGTTGTCAGGTGAGAGATGAATGACAAGAGAAAGGGAAACGTGGACAGGTGAGAGAGGAATGACAAGAGAAAGGGTCACGTGGATAGGTAAGAGAGGAATGACAAGAGAAAGGGAAACGTGGACAGGTGAGAGATGAATGACAAGAGAAAGGGAAACGTGGACAGGTGAGAGAGGAATGACAAGAGAAAGAGAAACGTGGACAGGTGAGAGAGGAATGACAAGAGAAAGGGTCACGTGGATAGGTAAGAGAGGAATGACAAGAGAAAGGGAAACGTGGACAGGTGAGAGAGGAATGACAAGAGAAAGGGTAACGTGGACAGGTGAGAGAGGAATGACAAGAGAAAGGGAAACGTGGACAGGTGAGAGATGAATGACAAGAGAAAGGGGCACGTGGACAGGTAAGAGAGGAATGACAAGAGAAATGGAAACGTGGACAGTTGAGAGAGGAATGACAAGAGAAAGAGGCACGTGGATAGGTAAGATAGGAATGACAAGAGAAAGGGTAACGTGGACAGGTGAGAGACGAATGACAAGAGAAAGGGGCACGTGGATAGGTAAGAGAGGAATGACAAGAGAAAGGGTAGCGTGGACAGGTAAGGGAGGAATGACAAGAGAAAGGGAAACGTGGACAGGTGAGAGAGGAATGACAAGAGAAAGGTAAACGTTGACAGGTAAGAGAGGAATGACAAGAGAAAGGGAAACGTGGACAGGTGAGAGAGGAATGACAAGAGAAAGGGAAACGTGGATAGGTAAGAGAGGAATGACAAGAGAAAGGGGCACGTGGATAGGTAAGAGAGGAATGACAAGAGAAAGGGTAACGTGGACAGGTGAGAGAGGAATGACAAGAGAAAGGGGCACGTTGATAGGTAAGAGAGGAATGACAAGAGAAAGGGTAGCGTGGACAGGTAAGGGAGGAATGACAAGAGAAAGGGAAACGTGGACAGGTGAGAGAGAAATGACAAGAGAAAGGTAAACGTTGACAGGTAAGAGAGGAATGATAAGAGAAAGGGTCACATGGATAGGTAAGAGAGGAATGACAAGAGAAAGGGAAACGTGGACAGGTAAGGGAGGAATGACAAGAGAAAGTGTCACGTTGATAGGTAAGAAAGGAGTGACAAGAGAAAGGGAAACGTGGACAAGTAAGGGAGGAATGACAAGAGAAAGGGAAACGTGGACAGGTAAGAGAGGAATGACAAGAGAAAGGGAAACGTTGACAGGTAACAGAGTAATGTTGATATTGACACAGTAATGTTGATGTATGGATGAATTGTGTCAATTTTTAAATTTTTTTTAATTTTTTTTTTGGTGTGTTGGGGGTATCATTCTACAGATGTTAAGATCGCAATGTTGATTTCTGAACTGTGATACTGATGGTTGGGTGATGCGATGATGGTAATGGTGATACTGATGGTTGGGTGGATGCAATGATGGGAATGGTGATACTGATGGTTGGGTTGATGCACTGATGGTAATGGTGATACTGATGGTTTGGTGGATGCAATGATGGTAATGGTGATAGAGAATGCATGTTATTCCATAGCATAGAAATTGATTGATATGGAGTAATATAATGAGCCAATAAAAACGAAGCTTCCTTCGTGAAGACAATAGTTGTGTATAAAATCATGATCACTGAAAGCATTATCAAAATGATAAAAGTGTCAACGCTGACTGACACAGTTCTAACCATTGAATTGTTATACAAACATCCATAAAAGTGTCAACGCTGACTGACACAGTTCTAACCATTGAATTGTTATACCAACATCCATAAAAGTGTCAACGCTGACTGACACAGTTCTAACCATTGAATTGTTATACCAACATCCATAAAAGTGTCAACGCTGACTGACACAGTTCTAACCATTGAATCGTTATACCAACATCTATGCAGAAAACTCTTACTGACGACCGCAGAGGACCGCCAGGACATGGAAGGACTCAGCACCACAAAGTACAAACTAAACGATGCACACTACGAGCCTCTCTATGTCTGGATTAATGTGTCCATGAATGTAACCGAAATACTCCAGGTGAGAGCAGGTGTGAGTGTAAGATATACTCCAGGTGAGAGCAGGTGTGAGTGTAAGATATACTCCAGGTGAGAGCAGGTGTGAGTGTAAGATATACTCCAGGTGAGAGCAGGTGTGAGTGTAAGATATACTCCAGGTGAGAGCAGGTGTGAGTGTAAGATATACTCCAGGTGACAGCAGGTGTGAGTGTAAGATATACTCCAGGTGAGAGCAAGTGTGAGTGTAAGATATACTCCAGGTGAGAGCAGGTGTGAGTGTAAGATATACTCCAGGTGAGAGCAGGTTTGAGTGTAAGATATACTCCAGGTGAGCGCAGGCTTGAGTGTAAGATATACTCCAGGTGAGCGCAGGCTTGAGTGTAAGATATACTCCAGGTGAGAGCAGGTTTGAGTGTAAGATATACTCCAGGTGAGAGCAGGCTTGAGTGTAAGATATACTCCAGGTGAGAACAGGCTTGAGTGTAAGATATACTCCAGGTGAGAGCAGGCTTGAGTGTAAGATATACTCCAGGTGAGAGCAGGTTTGAGTGTAAGATATACTCCAGGTGAGAGCAGGCTTGAGTATACCAAATACTCTAGGTGAGATCAAATGTGAGTGTAAGAAATACTCCAGGTGAGAGCAGGTGTGAGTGTAACAGAAAAACTACTTGTGACAGTAGTTTCCAATGGTAATTTCCAATAGAAATGGTTACCCGGTACACATATAAATGAATTAGAAGTTACCAGGTTTGGTATATTTTAACCTGTGTATGAATGAACACCTCTATAATGACGTAGACATAATCTCACCTTTACCCCTCCTCTCCCCCCCCCCCAAAAAAAATCGTTGAAATGCAACCAAAGTTAAGTTTATTTTTAAATTAGTCTTACACGTTGTCAGTAAAGTAACTTGGGTCCTGTAATAGTTTGGGCTGAGTGGGTCCTGCAATGCCTGTGACTGCAGTGGTTACTGCAATACCTTTGACTGCAGTGGGTCCTGCAATACCTTTGACTGCAGTGGGTCCTGCAATACCTTTGACTGCAGTAGCTTCTGCAATACCTTTGACTGCAGTGGGTCCTGCAATACCTTTGACTGCAGTGGGCTCTGCAATACCTGTGACTGCAGTGGGTTCTGCAATACCTTCGACTGCAGTGGGCTATGCAATACATGTGACTGCAATGGGTTCTGCAATACCTTCGACTGCAGTGGGCTCTGCAATACCTGTGACTGCAGTGGGTTCTGCAATACCTTTGACTGAAGTGGGCTCTGCAATACCTGTGACTGCAGTGGGTTCTGCAATACCTTTGACTGCAGTGGGTTCTGCAATACCTTTGACTGCAGTGGGCTCTGCAATACCTGTGACTGCAGTGGGTTCTGCAATACCTTTGACTGCAGTTGGCTCTGCAATACCTGTGACTGCAGTGGGCTCTGCAATGTCTTGGGTTTCAGTGGGCCGCAGTTAATTAACGGGCCCGTTTTTTTAATGTGGAAATCAATAATAAAAACTGTAATTGTCTTGACCAGTTAAATATGTGGCTGTTGTGGCATGTCATTGTCTTGACCAGTTAAATATGTGACTATTGTGACACTCTATAAAATTACTTTTCAAAAAAAAACCCACGAGTTACCAAAGCAACAGATCATCCTGACAAGAACATTTTCATGTTTGAAATAAAACGTTTGTTGAAAATGGGGAGGGGGGAGGGGGGTCAACTTTCGCATACTATTTCTTGCCCCTTATCGTTTCTTAGTAACGAAAAAAAGATTTAAAACGTCCTGTTTTTTAAATCGTTGCTTATATTTTGAATCAGCCAGGAACTAGAAAGCAGGAGGCGAAATGGGTCGACACTTTCCATGATGAGCAAGACTTTATTTAAGATTAACTTAAAATAATGTCTTTTATGCATACAAATGCAAGCACAGTTTAATTATAGATCAAATTCAATCATCCCCTAAAAAAATTTAAATGTTAATTTCAATTATTTATTTCATTGCGCCGCTAAAGGTTTGCTACTTATAACAAATTAGTTCAAGAATGAAAGTGAGCTCCCACTGGTGTCAGTAGATTGGATCTAAAGTGCTTTATCATTTAAATGGTCGATTAGAAAATACAGTTGCGAGACCAGTTGTTGTGGTGTTTTGACTTTTAAAATAATAAATTAAGGGCAATCCTCCGAAGTCCGGTCCCAAATTATTTCGTATGAAAAAAAATTGCAATGTACAGTGTCTATTGTTAGAAAACAGCAGAAATGTTAGTCATAGCTTTTGCAAATAACTGTCACCTTACAAACCAGTCAGTAAAAACTAAATATTGTATTTGTAATTGGCACATGACATTTGCAAATAGCAGCCGGAAACGTTCTGCTTGTGACTGTTGCGACACTGAAGGCTCCAAGTAGCTGGCAAACAGACTGCGACTAGTAACACTCTGATAGCGACTAGTACCACTCTGATAGCGACTAGTACCACTCTGATAGCGACTAGTACCACTCTGATAGCGACTAGTACCACTCTGATAGCGACTAGTACCACTCTGATAGCGACTAGTACCACCCTGATAGTGACTAGTACCACTCTGATAGTGACTAGTACCACTCTGATAGCGACTAGTACCACTCTGATAGCGACTAGTACCACTCTGATAGCGACTAGTACCACTCTGATAGTGACTAGTACCACTCTGATAGCGACTAGTGTCACTCTGACAGCGACTAGTACCACTCTGATAGTGACTAGTACCACTCTGATAGCGACTAGTACCACTCTGATAGCGACTAGTACCACTCTGATAGTGACTAGTACCACTCTGATAGCGACTAGTACCACTCTGATAGCGACTAGTGCCACTCTGACAGCGACTAGTACCACTCTGATAGCGACTAGTACCACTCTGATAGCGACTAGTACCACTCTGATAGCGACTAGTACCACTCTGATAGCGACTAGTGCCACTCTGACAGCGACTAGTACCACTCTGATAGCGACTAGTACCACTCTGATAGCGACTAGTGCCACTCTGACAGCGACTAGTGCCACTCTGATAGTGACTAGTACCACTCTGATAGCGACTAGTACCACTCTGATAGCGACTAGCACCACTCTGACAGCGACTAGTACCACTCTGATAGCGACTAGTACCACTCTGATAGTGACTAGTACCACTCTGATAGCGACTAGTAACACTCTGATAGTGACTAGTAACACTCTGATAGTGACTAGTAACACTCTGATAGCGACTAGTACCACTCTGATAGCGACTAGTACCACTCTGATAGCGACTAGTACCACTCTGATAGCGACTAGTACCACTCTGTTAGCGGAGTTTACGTTTCGCTTGCATCCAAAGTCCTTCAGTAGTTTCTGTGTGAATGTCCTGGTCTACTGTCTACTGGATCAACAAATACCCGCGCGTGCACAGTGACAGCGTGAACATAACCTCCGTTGTTGAGCTGAGCGACATGTTGATATCCTCGCCAAGCGTCCGTGACGATAGCTGTCCCTGGTAACACATGATGAGTGATAATGCGCTCGAGTGTTTGTGCATCTCGACGGCCGGCAATCTCCATCCAACATCGTCCACTAACGCAAACATGAATTTCAAAACAGAATGATGCCCAAGACTTTTAAGTAAGGAGTAATCATTGGAAATAATTTGGGACCGAAAATCCGGAGGATTGCCTAAATTAAGTATCCTTTACTAACAATATGCTTACGCTACGCATATTGCCGTGTGTGAACCCATCATAGCAATCATACTGTACACAGGACCAAATCCCATAATTGCCGTGTGTGAACCCATCATAGCAATCATACCGTACACAGGACTCATTATCGCATATTGCCTTGTGAGAACCCATCATTCCAATCATACCGTACACAGGACTCATTATCGCGTATTGCCTTGTGAGAACCCATCATTCCAATCACACCGTACACAGGACTCATTATCGCATATTGCCTTGTGAGAACCAATCATTCCAATCATGCCGTACACAGGACTCATTATCGCATATTGCCTTGTGTGAACCCATCATTCCAATCATACCGTACACAGGACTCATTATCGCATATTGCCTTGTGAGAACCAATCATTCCAATCATGCCGTACACAGGATTCATTATCGCATATTGCCTTGTGTGAACCCATCATTCCAATCATACCATTATTTGCTTTAATAAATCCACTAAATTGATGGAAGTTGTCACAAGCAGCAAAGATTGCTGTGTTCCTCCATGAGGTCACCATCAAATAATTTGAAATGTTACACTTTGTAAAAATTAGTTACTAACAAAAAATAAGCTGATCAACATTTTAAATGATGGGGGCCCGAAACCAAGAAGTGGCAGATGTCCTCATACGTCACAGTATACGGCTCCGGTTATCCTTGAACCATGACCTCTTTCACAAAATACGATTCTACAGAATTATATATCAATAAATATTTTAAAATTAATATCAATAAACATGTTCTAAATTATATATTGATCAAAATGTTATTTCTTTACAAAATAGACTGCGCCAGATTTCACGATGGACGTTCTGAAGCCACGACGTCCTGACAACGTGGCAAGCTGAGAGAACTCGTGTGATCATTGTTTGACACCGGACTATGATAGACGAGATGGACACAGGAGAATTTTACTGAGAAAAGAGAATAACATTTTCGTTGTTTGTAAATGACAGTTAACCATTGGCGTTGGCAAATAATGTCACTGGTGATCAGAAATGTCACTCGTCCTATATAGCATTGACCGTTGACCGGGCTGTCTGTTTAACGTTCTACACATGCGTCATTCCACTCATGCGTCATTCCACTCATGTGTCATTCCACTCATGCGTCACTCAGTCTTCTAACGCCAAATGGACAAGTCAACAAAGAACAAACCAGTTGAACATTGACTTCAAAGGCCAACTTTCTGACAACATTTAGAAGATATAACACATTCAAACATACTCATGGCCAGGGGCATCTACACCGGGGTGGGGGGGGGAGCAGTTGCTTCGAATCTGAGTTAGGGAGGGGGAGTAGCCCCCGCCCCCTTCCTGTCTCTTGAATTTCCCCTGGTAACAAAATTAACATGGGAAAGAAAACAAAACAACTTTACAGTGACTAACATTTTTTTTTAATGTTCTCGGGTTGGGGGGGGGGGATTGAATCAAATATAATCGATGTCAGTTGTCAGTATAACGTGGGGAGTTGAACTCCAACCCTGCGGCATGGACCAACTTACGTTGAGACCGCACTGCCATCCTCACCTGAGACCGCACTGCCACCCTCACCTGAGACCGCACTGCCACCCTCACCTGAGNGGGGGGGGGGGGATTGAATCAAATATAATCGATGTCAGTTGTCAGTATAACGTGGGGAGTTGAACTCCAACCCTGGAGCATGGACCAACTTACGTTGAGACCGCACTGCCATCCTCACCTGAGACCGCACTGCCACCCTCACCTGAGACCGCACTGCCACCCTCACCTGAGACCGCACTGCCACCCTCACCTGAGACCGCACTGCCACTCTCACCTGAGACCACACTGCAACCCTCACCTCTCCACTGATTGAATTTTAAGAATAAAAACCAGAATAAAAATCATAGGCCTCCGAGAATTCCTTTTTAAAAAAAAAATAATGCAAGCATTTGATAATTAAATTGTCTTAAAAAAGGAAATAGTTTGTTTTCAACATTGTTATTGAAGAGTCAGCAATGTTCGAACCATTTTTTAATGTAAATTTTTGTAATACTAATATTAATAATGAACCACCGAATGAAACAATAATACCATGGCTGGCATGACCACATTACAAAGTTTATATCAATGAAAGGACTGCTTTACCCTGTCCAAGGTCGGGGGGGGGGGGGCTAGGGTTTTGCTTCCACCACTCGGTTTGGGGTGTTGCTCAATGGATTTTATGTTTTAAACATTTTTAATGTAAATTTTTGTAAAACTAAAATTAATAACGAACCACCGAATAAAACAATAAAACCATGGCTGGCAGGACCACATTACAAAGTTTATATCAATGAAAGGACTGCTTTACCCTGTCCAAGGTCGGGGGGGGGGGGCTAGGGTTTTGCTTCCACCACTCGGTTTGAGGTGTTGCTCAATGGATATTATGTTTTAAACTAGTACTGTACAGGTTGGGATCATATATTTGAAACCAATACTGTACAGGTTGGGATCATATATTTGAAACCAATACTGTACAGGTTGGGATAATATATTTGAAACCAATACTGTACAGGTTGGGATCATATATTTGAAACCAATACTGCACAGGTTGGGATCATATATTTGAAACCAATACTGTACAGGTTGGGATAATATATTTGAAACCAATACTGTACAGGTTGGGATCATATATTTGAAAGCAATACTGTACAGGTTGGGGTCATATAATATTTGAAACCAATACTGTACAGTTGGGGTCATATATTTGAAACCAATACTGTACAGGTTGGGATCATGTATTTGAAACCAATACTGTACAGGTTGGGATCATATATTTGAAACCAATACTGTACAGGTTGGGATCATATATTTGAAACCAATACTGTACAGGTTGGGATCATATATTTGAAACCAATACTGTACAGGTTGGGGTCATATAATATTTGAAACCAATACTGTACAGTTTGGGGTCATTTAATATTTGAAACAAATACTGTACAGTTTGGGGTCATATATTTGAAACAGTAATGTACAGGGCTGGGGGTTGGGGGGGGGATCAGTGCTGCACAGGAAATTGTAGGAACGTTACAATTAAATTAATATTTTATTCGTTTATTATGTATGTCAAAATCCAGTTCAAAATCTAATCACCTTCCTCATCATGAATGTGTCCCCATAAAGAATGTGTCCCCATAATGAATGTGTCCCCATAAAGAATGTGTCCCCATAAAGAATGTGTCCCCATATTGAATGTGTCCCCATATTGAATGTGTCCCCATAATGAATGTGTCCCCATAATGAATGTGTCCAAATAAAGAATGTGTCCCCATAAGGAATGTGTCCCCATAATGAATGTGTCCCCATAATGAATGTGTCCCCATAATGAATGTGTCCCCATAAAGAATGTGTCCCCATAAAGAATGTGTCCCCATATTGAATGTGTCCACATAAAGAATGTGTCCCCATAAAGAATGTGTCCCCATAAAGAATGTGTCCCCATAAAGAATGTGTCCCCATAAGGAATGTGTCCCCATAATGAATATGTCCCCATAAAGAATGTGTCCCCATAAAGAATGTGTCCCCATAATGAATGTGTCCCCATAATGAATGTGTCCCCATAAAGAATGTGTCCCCATAATGAATGTGTCCCCATAATGAATGTGTCCCCATAAAGAATGTGTCCCCATAAAGAATGTGTCCCCATATTGACTGTGTCCCCATAATGAATGTGTCCCCATATTGAATGTGTCCCCATAATGAATGTGTCCCCATAAAGAATGTGTCCCCATAAGGAATGTGTCCCCATAAAGAATGTGTCCCCATAATGAATGTGTCCCCATAAAGAATGTGTCCCCATAAAGAATGTGTCCCCATAAAGAATGTGTCCCCATAATGAATGTGTCCCAATAATGAATGTTCCCCATAATGAATGTGTCCCCATAATGAATGTGTCCCCATAATGAATGTGTCCCCATAATGAATGTGTCGCCATATTGAATGGGTCCCCATAAAGAATGTATCCCCATAAAGAATGTGTCCCCATATTGAATGTGTCCCCATAATGAATGTGTCCCCATAAAGAATGTGTCCCCATAAAGAATGTGTCCCCATAAAGACTGTGTCCCCATAATGACTGTGTCCCCATAATGAATGTTCCCCATAATGAATGTGTCCCCATATTGAATGTGTCCCCATAATGAATGTGTTCCCATAATGAATGTGTCCCCATAATGAATGTGTCCCCATAAAGAAAGTGTCCCCATAATGAATGTGTCCCCATAATGAATGTGTTCCCATAATGAATGTGTCCCCATAATGGATGTGTCCAACTAAGGCCTCTATCATTTCAAAAAATGTATGCAGACTTAAACAACTAAATTGTCAGTGCTAGGAATCTACTAAGAATTCTTTTTGAGCCATAAAGTTAAAGCAGAATTTCCTCTAATCACGAACCCAGCATGTCAAATCTCAAGTGTAGCATTTGACAATTTAAAAGCTTATTAACCTACTTTGAATGTCCCCAGCTGGTCTGATTTCAATACTCTGAATGTATCCAGCTTGTCGGATTTCAATGATCTAAATGTATCCAGCTTGTCGGATTTCAATGGTCTAAATGTATCCAGCTTGTCTGATTTCAATGGGTGTAAAATTATTTTAAAAACAAAGGTGGATAATTTAAATTAAGGAAGTCTTTATTATATATAGGTTTTTTGTGTGCATCCCTGACACATGTATTGTTTTAACCTAAGACCTTAAAGATGCTCATTTTGAAGGGCCGTTGATACAATATAAAAATGTCCTCACTGATTGTTGCTTGATTTAATTTCAAACTTTTCCAACTAAATGGTGTTTGATCCAACTTCAAAGTACTTCATTGTGTAATCTAGGTTTTATGGATCATCTCAATGTCCTTGATCCTGGACACAACTTATTGTATGCTGGATAAAACCATTATTGTACTATAGGCGTACATTCATGCAACCCTCATTGTTATACAGGCATACATTAAATTTAATGCAACCCTCATTGTTATACAGGCATACATTAAATTTAATGCAACCCTCATTGTTAAACAGGCATACATTAAATTTAATGCAGCCCTCATTGTTATACAGGCATACATTAAATTTAATGCAACCCTCATTGTTATACAGGCATAAATTAAATTTAATGCAACCCTCATTGTTATACAGGCATACATTAAATTTAATGCAACCCTCATTGTTATACAGGCATACATTAAATTTAATGCAACCTTCATTGTTATACAGGCATACATTAAATTTAATGCAACCCTCATTGTTATACAGGCATACATTAAATTTAATGCAACCCTCATTGTTATACAGGCATACATTAAATTTAATGCAGCCCTCATTGTTATACAGGCATACATTAAATTTAATGCAGCCCTCATTGTAATTGTAATATTATATAGGCGTACATAAAAAACGCAATGTGCAATAAATAATCTATGACTTAGACAAACATCTAATCACATTGATGTACACACTAAATAAGCACTAAATAATGTGATATGATCACAATGATGTAAGTATTAAATAATGTGATATGATCACAATGATGTAAGCACTAAATAATGTGATATGATCACAATGATGTAAGTACTAAATAATGTGATATGATCACAATGATTAATGCACTAAATAATGTGATATGATCACAATGATGTAAGTACTAAATAATGTGATATGATCACAATGATGCAAGCACTAAATAATGTGATATGATCACAATGATGTAAGTACTAAATAATGTGATATGATCACAATGATGTAAGCACTAAATAATGTGATATGATCACAATGATGTAAGTACTAAATAATGTGATATGATCACAATGATGTAAGCACTAAATAATGTGATATGATCATAATGATGTAAGTACTAAATAATGTAATAATGATAACAATGATGTAAGTACTAAATAATGTAATAATGATCACAATGATGTAAGTACTAAATAATGTAATAATGATCACAATGATTAATGCACTAAATAATGTGATATGATCACAATGATGTATGCCCTAGGTCTTGAAAATGAAATAAAACTGTAAATTAACATTAATAGTAATCTTTAAAATGTTTGGAACACTGTCATCACTGATTACATTGGAAAGTCTGTCGTTAAGTTAATATTCGGAAGTCTATCATTAAGTTGTTAGTATTGGGAAGTCTGTCATTAAGTTTTTAACATTAGGAAGTCTGTCATTAAGTTGTTAATTTTGGGAAGTCTGTCATTAAGTTGTTAATTTGAACAAGTGATTTGTTTGTTTCTAAAAGAATGATAATTATTTACCAAAATTTTATATATCTAACGTTTTCACTGCTCAAATATTTTTAATGTGATGGATGCTAAGTAAGTGAGTGAGTGAGTAAATGAGTGAGTGAGCAAGTAAGTGAGCAAGCAAACATTGAAATTGAACTAAGTAAAGGAGTTTACTTTTTGATCTCAAATTTTTTGCTGAAATTTCTTTGGCTATTTCCATATGACATTTTATGACATTTCCTTGCTTTGAACAAAACTGAATGACTTTTTTTTTAAACGTTCCACAAGATACAATGATTAGAATGCAATGAGGAGGCTTCCTATCTGCCATGCAGATTGTGATAAAATATTTCATACTGTAACCAAAACTCAAAAATAAAAAGTCAATTCTATATATGTATAGCATATCCAGATGGTAGCCACACCCCCAGAAAAACACAGCCACAACTCCAGACTGACACATCCATATCTCAGGACTGACACTGCACAAAGTGAGCAGTGTGAATAACTAGTCCAGAGCACACAGGATGCTTCAATTTTAAAGTGTGCACGGGATGCTTAAAGTTTAAATAGTCCACTGGATGTTTTAATTTAAAATGTGCACTGGATGTTTAGTTAAAATGTGCACTGGATTTTTAAAGTTAAAGCGTGTTCTTGATTCTTAAAGATAAAGTGTGCACTGGATGAGCCTCATAAACTTAGTTAATAAGTATGTCACAAGAGCTGCTATATGAATTTAACAAGAAATTATTAAAGTAAAAAAACACAAAGAATGAACAGTTAAAAAGACCTTGGACTTCTTTATGCCACCATGTTGTGATTATGATGTTTATATGACAACAAACTAACATCACCAATTAACACAGCCTAATTAACATCACCAGTACTTAACTTATTAATCCCCCAATTGCCTGATATGATATCTATATTAGTTACTGAGGACACCATATTTTAGCTATCTCCTCCAACCAGAAGTCTGTGAGATGTCATCAGACATGACTTACAAACTCACTAAATCGTAAACTAATTTTCTAGCTTTACCAATAATCAAAAGACATTATCACTAGTATAAAATGCTATTTTAAATTTAATATAATACAGTTCTTATAATTTTATTATATTTTAATATGAACAAAGTATGAAGGAATAATTCCCTTAAAATTTAAAAATAATTGAGATAAAAAAAAATTCAAGACCAAATATCAATAATCAAAGGTTTTAAGTATTTATTTTACAAACTTTTATTTAGTAACACAGATCAAAGCAAAGTTCCCTGTGGCAAGCATAACATGTTTCATATCTAATATAAATAAATTATTTTACCAAAATTTTCTAACAAACCAAATGCATGGGTCAGATCCAAAAAGAAATAAATTATTTGACCAAAATTTTCTAACAAACCAAATGCATGGGTCAGATCCAAAATAAATAAATTGTTTTACCAAAATTTTCTAACAAACCAAATGCATGGGTCAGATCCAAAATAAATAAATTGTTTTACCAAAATTTTCTAACAAACCAAATGCATGGGTCAGATCCAAAATAAATAAACTATTTGACCAAAATTTACTAACAGACAAAATGCATGGGTCAGATTCAAAGTAAATAATTTATCGGACTTAAATTTACTAACGGTGAAGTGGGGTAACTTTGCCTATAATTAGCCTTTATGAATAAATTTCAACATGTTAACTGATCTAAAAACCAACACAGAGGTGCTAATGTACAGAGTGGGTACCCGCAATTTTTTATTTTGGTTGAATTAATTCATAGTTTTATCAGGTTAAGTAGATAAGTAAAAATTTTTTCAACCCCAAAAAAATGGGGTGACTTTGCCTTTTTAAAGTGAAAGACATCATAATACATGTAGAATTCATAAATACAAACAAATAAGTCATTTTCTTTTCTATATTTATACTTTTATCATATTTTATTGTAATGAAAGATGGGGGGGGGGGGGGGGGGGGGGGGGTGTGGGGGATAATATCACCAGTTTAGATCAAAAATGATTCTCATTGATCTTTTCTTTCGAGGCAAACCTTCATCATCGTAATTGGCATTGATGCCATCTAATGATGTTGTAGCTTCAATTTGTGAACATGTCTCTAACTGTAAAGTCTTTCCTGTTATCTCAGCTTATATATATGGCAAAACAAATCCTGAACTCATTTAGTCATCCATCCATCCATTCACACAGTCATCCATCCATAGACCGAGTCATCCATCCATTCACAGTCATCCATTCACCCAGTCATCCATCCATTCAAGCAGTCATCCATACACCCAGTCATCCATCCATCCATTCACCCAGTCATCCATCCATTCAACCAGTCATCCACCCATACACCCAATCATCTCAAAGTGTTATATCCTTGAATCATTTCATCCCAATTTCGCCTTTGTCAAGATTGGTCCATAATAAAAAATGTAGGCCCAATGTCAATTTTTTCTAGTTGAGACATTCCTAAGTCATTTATTTGACTAACAATAAAAGACATGCATCATATCCAATATAAATAAATAACTCATTTTACTAACACAAAAATACATTATCAGATCCAATATAAATAAATAACTTATTTTACTAATCAACAAAACCATGCATCAGATTAATTAAAAATAAATTATTTTACAATTACAATTTAAATAATTTACAAACATTAGATTTGAAAAGGTTTGTAAAATCTTTTTACATCATTAAATTATGATGATAAAAATGCAGTTCTTGCCCTTTACTTTTATTTTTATCCAAGTCGAGGGAAAAAAGGGTGTGTGTGTGTGTGGAGATATGACATTTATTACATTTCATAATTTTAAAAGTTTAATAGTTCACTGTAAAACATCCTTCTGTAGCCCAGTTATAGTGTTGCCTACCACACATCTCAGACTCAGAGGTATAACAAGCAGAGGTCAAGACTACCCTAAACCATATAACTTAAGTAAAAACTTTCACAGGATGCTAAACAAGGTGACAGTACTTAGCTGAACTTAGCGGTACTGGGCAATCTTGACACACAAGGTGGTGTAATGCATGCATGCACATGGCTGTAATCTCCACCCCTATGAGTTAAGGCTAGTAGGTCTTGTTTGGTGGGGTACCTACCTTTCCTTAAACCATCCATAATCATCCATCCAATATGAGCTGAGGCTAGTACTAGTAGTTCTAAAGGGAGAATGCGTCCCTACCTATGCCCTCAATAATCCATCAATATGAATAAGTACCCAGAACATTGTTTTATATGAAAAAGGTGTAGGAACTTAAATTTCTTTGATTTAATTTTTTTTTTATTTAGATAACAATAACTAAGTTAAATTCTGCCAAAAATAGGTGCTGGAAAAACAATTCTAAGAATAATCTTCAGCATGTGATCACATATTTATCTACAAAAATTATTTTTTCTAGATTGTACTTTTGGCTGTAGAAATATTGATGAGTTTTTTTTATATGTTAAAAGTTTATTACATTTGTAGAAGACTTTTCAGGCTTACACTTGTGGCGACCTAGATAGGACTTCTGAGAAAAAGCAGTACAACAAATGTCACATTTATATGGCTTTTCTCTAGCATGCAGCCTTTTGTGTGCACTCAGATTTGCTTTAGATGAAAAAACATCAGAACAAACATCACATTTGTAGGGTCTCTCTCCTATGTGCACTCTTTGGTGAACAACTACGGTTGATTTGTGAGCAAAGCTTGCACCACAAAGGTCGCATTTAAAAGATCTCTCACCAGTGTGCACCATTTTGTGTTTACCTAAATCAGATTTTGTAGCAAAAATAGCAGGACATAATTCACATTTAAAGGCTTTCTGTCCTGTGTGCAATCTTTGGTGTTGTACGAGTTTTGATTTTTGAGCATAAGCTACCAAACAGATATCACACTTATGTGGTTTCTCACCTGTGTGCACTCTTTTGTGTACTTTTAAATGTGATTTAGAAATACACGTAGCAGAACATAAATGGCATTTGTAGGGTCTCTCTCCGGTGTGCCTTCTTTGGTGCAAAACCCATGTGGATTTGTTGGCAAAGGCTGTACCACAAATGTCACATTTATAAGGTTTCTCTCCAGTGTGCACTCGGGTGTGATTATCCAGAGAGGATTTTGCAGAAAAAGCAGCAGCACAAATGCCACATTTATAGGGCCTCTCTCCAGTGTGCACTCGCTGGTGCACTTTTAAATCTGCGTTGCAAGGAAAAGCTGTACTGCATAGTTCACATTTAAAGGGCTTTTTTTTATTGTGGCCTCTTTTGTGTCGCGCTAGATCTGACTGTAGAGCATACGTTGCCGAGCAAATGTTACACTCATATGGTATCTCTCTAGGGTGACCTCTTTTGTGTACAAGAAGTTCTGACTTTTTAGCAAAACACGATGAACAAATGTCACATTTATATGGTTTCTCTCCAGTGTGTAATAATTTGTGTTGAGTAAGGTCTAGTCTTTGAGTAAATTGTAACAAACAAATTTTACATTTGTAAGGTTTCTCACCAGTATGAAATTTTTTGTGTGTAACTAGACTTGATGTGCTGGCAAAAGCGGCAGGACAAACATTACATTTGTATAGGTTTTCTCTTGTGTGCACTCTTTGATGTATGTTTTGTTGAGCTTTGGAAGCAAAAGTTGCAGGACAAAAGGTACATTTATAGGGTTTTTCTCCAGTGTGAATTCTTCTATGCAAATTAAGATGTGGTTTTTGAGCAAAGGCTGCAGGACAAACATCACATTTGTAAGGTTTTTCCCCAGTGTGAATCCTTTGATGTGTATCCAAATAGGCTTTGCGAGAAAAACTTGCTTGACAGATATTACAACTATAGGGTTTCTCCCCAGTATGCTTTCTGTTATGTCTAATTAACTGTGATTCTCGAAAAAACGCTGCCGGGCAAATGTTACACTTGCAGGGTCTATCTCCAGTGTGCACTCTATGATGACTGCTTAAAAATGACTCCCGAGAAAACTGTGCAGAACAAATGTTGCATTTATAAGGTTTGTCAACCGGGTGTTTTCTCTTGAGAGGATTTAGAGTTGATTCTTTTACACAAGAAGCAATAGAAATGACAGAGTAGCCATTTTTCACTTCACTTTGCACAATTTGGTTATTAAATAAAGATGAACTCAGAGCACAATTGATATTTCTTGTCTTATTTCTTTTTGAATGACACTCTGGTTTATCTTTACTCTTGATTATTTCATTAAATGATTGTGGCAAAGGCATTCGTTCTGTCTGTATCTCGTCATTTACTGCAGCACCTAAAGACTTGACTAAGTTTGTTGGAAGAATGTCCTCCTCTTTATGATTATTGCTTAAAAGTTCATTACATTGACCAGGGGAATATTCCTGTTTGAAACCTTCTATGTTTGGTACAATTTCAACTTCTGTATCAATCTCTATCTTTGGCTTAACATCTCCATCTTTTTTTAAACATCTTGTATCAAGTTTACAATCTTCAAGCTCTTCCAGGTCTTCCATGTTGTCCAAATTGTTCTTTTATTTTTAAATGTCTTTTTTAAAGGAAAAAATTCAGCAAAATATAATATTTAAAACTTTCTTTCAGGCTGCATTCACTAGAACCAGCAATTAAAGTGTCAAGACATTTCTGAAATAAAAATAAGTATTAATTAGTAATTAGAGAAATTTAACTAATAATATATCTATTTTTAAGTTTAATAATATTAATATTATAAAATAAATACTGAGTCTGAGTGATTTGTCTGATTCTGGTGAGTGTGAACATTTTAATTGTAGACTAACAGTAAGGGTAGTGTTAAAGTTTGGACCAGTGGTTTTCACCCTTTTTTGCATCACAGACCCCTTATCTATGACTATGACTAATATAGACTATACTATGACGTTAAGTTAAGATTCTGGTCAAACTGAAAGCTATGAACTGTGAACCTTTCTTTAATAAAAAAATATTTAAAAAAAAAAAAGCCTATGACTCATGACAGAAAGACCATGGAACCCTGGTTAAGATTTCCTGGTTAAAAGAATGAAGCACATAATTGAGTAACTTTGTTGAGTAGTAAGTGTATAATAATTTAAATTAAGTAGGGGGCCTACTATAACTATGACTATGACTAAAACTATAAGTACTATAAGTATAAGTAAGTTAAATAAGGCGCTAACCGCTAACCACTTAGTAGGCAGGCATTAGTCAAGTCATTCTTAATTATTAAGAAAGTTAAATAATCATGAAGACATGAATATCATTATCAAATTATTTATACAAACTAATACTTTGGGTTACTAATACTTTAAATGTTGTTCAATTTTTCTAACCCTGACGATAGATATTTATAATTACATTTCTATTACAACTCTTTGATCTATATTTTATTTGAATATCGTGACGGCAGGCCTGTTGAGTATAAGGTTAAACACAAAGATGGCAATCATTCCGTCGTGTATTTGAGGCCACGGAGGCTGTTCGGAGCTCCTTTCAAAAAAAAAAAAAAAAAAAAAAAAAAAAAAAAAAAAAAAAAAAAAAGTTAAGATAAAAAAAACTATATCTACTTGATTTGGCTATAATTATACTAATTTTGTGTAATTTTTGGTGTTTGACAAGAAGGGTTTTTTTTCAATTGAAAAGTATAAATTTAAATTCCTTTATAATTGATAAAGAATTGTATACGATCGTCTTCAAATTATGTGTTTCGAATCCCCAAATATTTACCTGTGTGCCTCAGATATCTCATACTCGTGTTATACATATATACATTTTTTATACCTATGATATTTCTAAAACTTAACTTATCCCTAAGTCTTAGTCAGCCTTAGTCTTAGTGTGGCTTAGGCCTAGTAATACATTATTTCTAAACTGAACTTAAACATTAAAATGTAATCATAAAGGACCAAAGAATTTAGTGAGCTTTCCTTATAGGGTTAGTTAGCACAGTCAAAGTACATAGAGAAATTTAATTACTGGACAACAACAACCTACAACAAACTATTAATGTACCATCATTAAATGTTCAAATTATGTCTTTAAAAAAATGGGAAGACACCATTAATAAAAGAAGGAAAAAGTGGGAAAAGTACCGATCTCCCCGATGACGAGCTTTTCCCGTTTCATGGGGAACGCAAATCCAATTGATTGGACACTACCATCTATTCAATCCAAAGCTTTACACTTGTATATAAGGAGCACGGTACATGACATCAAGAACCTCTCTTTACCTCCACTCTGGACTTAAAATGCAAGGATGCCTTTTGGCTCATACTTCAAATTGGTTTTTGATCATAAAATTATATTGTGCGTCTCATTAATTATATTTATTGTCGTTGCTTTTGACCACAAGCAGCCAGACACACACACACACACACACACACACACACACCCACAAGCACGCACACACACACACACACAAGCAGTCGAGGCGCGAAGCGGGACCCCACCCCCCTCCTTTTCCTTCCTAAGCTAGAGATATGGGCCTAGTTACCATAATTTAGTATAATTAACGAATTTGGCGCACACCTGAGGATTTCGCCAGGGGTGTCACCCATAAGAGCATCCACTTTGCATGGCCCTTGCTATGGCTCACTATATCGGCTGTACGGCCCTTGCTATGGTTCACCATGGTATGACTCACTATGACTCACCTTGCTATGGCTCATCTTGATATAGCTCACTATGTAGTCTGCAAGGCCCTTGCTATGGCTCACTCTGGCACACTCTGGCTCACTATAAATCTCCATAACTCACTATCCCTCACTATTGCTCACTATGACGCACTATGACTCACTATGACACACTGTGGCTCACTATGACTCACTATGTGATGCTTGAATATGTCTTTCCCACCCTCCCATTAGAGTGATATTTCCCACCCTCCAATTAGAGAGACATTTCCCACCCTCCCATTGGAGAGACATTTCCCACCCTCCCATTAGAGAGACATTTCCCACCCTCCTATTAGAGTGATATTTCCCACCCTCACATTAGATTGCAATTTCCCACTCCCCCATTAGATTACTATTTCCCACCATCCCATAGATCAGCGGTTCTCAACCTGTGGGTCGCGACCCCTTTGGGGGGTCGCACGACCCTTTCCCAGGGGTGGCCTAAGTACGGCGATATTATTTAATTTAGTGAGTTTAAATAGCCACAGACTATTTTTGAACATAGATTTGTTCAATCATATTTAAGAACACAATATTTAGACATTTATTAATTTAAATTTATTTTGCGCACTCTTAATTATTAACTTAATACCGGTAGCCGGTAGATGTTAAGATTGCATTCGTAAAGTTGATTTTAGTTTGCGTTTGATAGTTAGATTTAATTGTTCTTAGATTAAATCGATCTTCTCTATTATGTTCAGCATCAACTTTTTAACTTTTTACCGAAATGCAGATTTATAATATTAAATTAGTGTAAATTGTATCATAATTAATATTATTTTTATTATTTATTATTATTTAGAAATATTTTCCAGGATGTAGTCGAACACTCTTGTCAACGGCAAGCAGGAAGTGCTGTACTTCTCAGTGGGAGAAAAAGTCGGAAATCTGACAGAATTTGTCCTGGTTCATACTTCCACACTCAAGTTTACCCAGCAATTTGGATACTTTTTTTTATGATAAATTCTCATTATCAAGTAAGTTTATTTTTAACCAAATGATTTTAGGTGTTAGGGAGGCTACTACAATGACTGAAACTGAATTAACCTAAGACGGCTAAGATAACCTACCTGAACCGAAGTAAGTACCTGGCCTAACTTCTAACTAACTTAACTGACTTAAAAAAATTTGTAAGAGTTGAGTTAAAAGGTCTGTAAACTGTAAAGTCATTCAGGATTTTGACCCTATCGGAACCAGGAACAAAACACGTAAATGACTTCAGGGTGCTATCTTTCCAAATTAGCATTATACAAAGTTAAGAAATACTTTTCACTCTATTATTTAGATACTTTGGTCAAAAATGTAAACATTTTTTAAAAATAAACCAATGGCACAGTTGAATAGAGCTAATTTTAAACATAATTATAACACCAAAATCATATTTTTAGCTGTTGTAGTTTTAAAGTTATGAATTTTTAAAGTACGACTTGGTTTGTCCTTTTTTAACATAGACTGCATCTCCACATTCTGTGACCTCATTCCGCTGATCGCGTCATGCGCAATGACTATATAGTTTATATAAGGCAACGTATTCCCTTATCACTAAAATACTGTTTAGGGTCGACTTATTTTAAACTTTCAACTTTGGCACATGAATAATTAATAAAAGCTTTCCCTTACCAATGGTTTAGTAGCTTTTGCACACGGAAAACTCTTATGAATGAAACTCTGAGATAGTACTACAACGTAGCCGTTATGCAAGTGGCTGTGAATGGTTGCCAATGACAACGTGTTGCACACGGAAAATTCTGATCATTTATATTATGGACTCTGCAGGGTTTTTAAAGCTCAAATTAAAACATTTCCAGTTTAAATGTCTTCAAAATGCATTCTGAAACACAAATTATAAAATATTTTGATGTATATAGTGGTAATAATTAAATATTTCCTAAGTATCGGCAACTTCCGCCATTAAAAAGGGGGCGTGGCCCAAGCCATGTCGAAATTAGGCTGAGCCACCTTATGGTGATATGGGTCACTGTGACAAGTGTAACAAACGTGGGACACGACCTACATCAATGAAACTTGGCACAGATATAGATCAATATCTAATGCTCATACAGATTTAATAAAAAAGGACCTTATCTTAAAATTAGGCTGAGCCACCTTATGGTGATATGGGTCACTGTGACAAGTGTAACAAACGTGGGACACGACCTACATCAATGAAACTTGGCACAGATATAGATCAATATCTAATGCTCATACAGATTTAATAAAAAAGGACCTTATCTTATTATTTCACAAAAAATTTTGTATGCGAAGATGCCTTATATATACCAAAGATTTTCAAGATAAAGTTCGATTGAAAAAAGCAAAATAGCTGGCTAGAAATGTAGGCCAAGATGTCTTCCAAATTATAAGGCCGGAAACGGAACTCAAATATATGTGGAAAGAACTTTATTTAATAATAAATAGACACACACATCGGAAAATTAAAAACTCGGATTTTTCGGCGCCGACGCCCATTTCCGATACAAAAAAAATAGTAGTCTCCCTTCTTTCATCGAAGTATCTACTATTATTATTATATTAGTCTAATATTATCATATTACTCAACTGAATCTAGATACTTTGGTCAAAAATTTAAACATTTTGTAAAAATAAACCAATGGCATAGTTGAATAGAGCTAAATTTTTACAGAATTATAACACCAAAATCATATTTTAAGCTGTTGTCGTAGTTTTAAAGTTATGAATTTTTAAAGTCTTGGTTTGTCTTTTTTTAACATGGACTGCATCTCCACATTCTGTGACCTCATTCCGCCGATCGCGTCATGCGCAATGACTATGTAGTTTATATAAGGCTAAGGCATTCCCTTATCACTAAAATACTGTTTAGGGTCGACTTATTTTAAACGTTCAACTTTGGCACATGAATAATTAATGAAAGCTTTCCCTGACCAATGGTTTAATAGTTTTTGCACATGGCAAACTCTTATGAATGAAACTCTGAGATAATACTACGATATAACCATTATGCACGTGGCTGTGAATGGTTGCCAATGACAACGTGTTGCACACGGAAAATTCTGATCATTTATAATATGGACTCTTGCAGGGTTTTTAAAGCTCAAATTAAAACATTCCAGTTTAAATGTCTTCAAAATGCATTCTGAAACACAAGTTATCAAATATTTTGATGTATATAGTTGTAATAATTAAATATTTCTTAAGTATCGGCAACTTCCGCCATTAAAAAGGGGGCGTGGCCCACGCCGTGTCGAAATAAGGCTGAGGCCCCTTATGGTGATATGGGTCACTGGGAGAAGCGTAGCGAACGTGGGACACGACCTACATCAATGAGAATTGGCACAGATATCAATATCTAATGCCTTACACGATTTAATATGAAAGACATGTCCCTTTTATTTCATAAAAAATTTTGTATCCGAAGATGCCTTATATATACCAAAGATTTTCAAAATGAAGGTCGATTGAAAAAAGCAAAATAACTGGATGGAAATGTAGGCCAAGATGTCTTCCAAATTATAAGGCCGGAAACGGAACTCAAATATATGTCAAAAGAACTAATCTAATAATAAATAGACACACACATCTGAAAATTAAAAACTCGGATTTTTCGGCGCCGACGCCCATTTCCGATACACAAAAAGTAGTAGTCTGCCTTGTTTTATCGAAGTATCTACTGAATCTACTTTCCAATATTATAATTAGCCACTTCGATGAGATGCAGGAATTGCCGAAAACCGGGTATCGCGATTTCGTTATCAAAATGGCGACCTCCACTTTTTAATTTACCGAGAGCCTCGTTGTTTACGATTTTTTTGTTAATTATAGCCCAGCAAGCACATTCTATTTCCGCCCACAACTTTGAGTAGACATGTTGTTTTATGATTAGACACTTTTGTTCTAAAAAATATTTGAGGTCTTAACTTTGAAAATTGAAGGTAAAATAATGCTTATTTTACTCATTCATATTTTTTTTGGAAAGGGTGTCTTTCTTAAATAAAAAGACGACGGGAGATAATAGCATAAATTACAACATATAAAAAATTCAAAAGGTTAGCACCCAGTTCAATGGTCAAAAAATGCCTACCAAATCTTTGTCAAGTGTGTCCCAAAATGACCTATTATCGATAACGATTTTTAATAATAAAAAAAGAAAGTAAATAACTTGATTTACAGTGGAAATCCAGCTTTTTACTCCAAAATAAATCATTCAAAAACAAAAACAAATAATTTAATAACACAGATACCTATTTTAACAACATAAATATATATTTTTAACTTGTTTTGATGCTTTTATTGAGGGTTATTGACTTGGCTAGTGGGTTAAACTGAATTTATTATTAGCCTCATTATTATTATTATTATAATTAATATATTAAATATAACAGTTTAATATATATACAGGTCTAGAAAAGTATAGTATTTTGAGTATAGGCTTAGCTCCATCCCAACTCATTATTTGTGTGACACATTATTTGTTATTTGAAATGATATTTTAATGAATATTATGATTCTTAATGCATAGATTAAGCAAAAATGTAAACAAAAAATAGTCACTTACCTTTCATATTGAAATATCCTATATTTAATCACATATCATAATATTTCACAAGAGAATTATTACATAATCCTTGGTATTCTCAAAGAAAAAAACACACTTTCTGCCACAATAGTCCAAGAATTACTTAAGATATTATTAATAATATTAAAGAACAATCATAAAAACTTATACTTACCACAAGCAATTGACTAGAACTTATTTTAAGTTTGTATAAACCACCAAATTTGATTCTATCAATGCATGTTAATTTGTGAAACAAGATTACTAACTTGTAAAAAATGACATACTATTTTTTTGTCATATTCAGACATTCATATGATATGGGACTAAAATACGTATATAGAAAATGGTAAAATAAATAGTTTAATCGTAAATTTTAACTAAAAGAAACAAGTAATCCCATTATTATTAGTTTATACTTATAAATGTTGAACAATTCCACAGAAAATTTGAAATTTATATCTAAAGAAAATTATTATTATTATGATTTTAGGGAAATTTTAAAAAAAAAGTTTAAACAAAATTAATTAATTAATTTCAAATAATTGACGAGTCAGCATATTTATACATATTTTATAAGGAAAAAATCAAGATTTTTTTTTTAATTTTGGCGGAATATTAACAAAAACTAACTTATATTTTGTGGCTTTATTTAGAAGTACTCTTATTTAACTATGTTCCCTGTAAATATATTTTTGTCTCATTTTACAATAAAGTTATAGGCATTCAAAAAAAGCAAATTGAGGGTCACGAAATGTGGAGGAAAATCCCATAGCAAAAAAAGTGCCTTTGAGGTCCCTACTGAAAAATTCATAACTTTTGAACCACTTGAGCTAAAAAGTTGATCTTGGTGTTTTTGTAATCTATTCTCCAGGTTCTATACAGCTGTAGTATTTTTATATTTTTAAAAATGTTTTGAAATTTTAATAAAAGTGCCTAATTATAAGTTATATATTTCAGACTGCAATTCTTGCATCTTACTTCTATTGCTATCTTTTGTTGGGGGGGGGGGGGGTCATAGGTTGCAGGTGGAACAAATAGCTGAAGCATCATACTCATATTCAAAGGAGCCTAAATTTTCATAAATAAACGCACATTACCTATTAATACAAACTTAGACTTTCCCAGTTTTTAGGGGGGGGGGGAGGTCATAGGTTGCAGGTGGAACAAATAGCTGAAGCATCATACTCATATTCAAAGGAGCCTAAATTTTCATAAATAAACGCACATTACCTATTAATACAAACTTAGACTTTGCCAGTTTTTAATATAGACATTCAACTTACTTACTTAAGTTACACTAAAATGGAATTTGGTATGAACCAAGTTGAACAAGACTATCTTGATAGACAGGACACATTAATTTTGACTTAACTGAGTTTAAAACCGGGTAAAAAAAAAAGTAATTTCCATGGCAAGGCTGTTAAACCCCTTAGTATCTACCCCATTCATGGCTATACACTATACTCTACTACATGATTTCTAACCTATTTATTGGAATGGAACCCTTTGGAGCATTTAGATTGATTGAGGAACCCCATGCAGTGATACAAGGGTTTGTTATATTCCAAAAGGGTCTCCTGCTCATGTGAATCCCATAGCCCATAGCTAAGTAATTGCCACTGTGCTGACAAACTTTAAGATTCCGATCAATGTGGTATCAGCTGTAGCGTCACTGGTCCAGAGTTTTAGTTTGTTCATCAGCTGTGGCATTTTCTATTTATCTGTTTTTAATAAATTGGTCCATGATCATGCAAAATCAAGTGTTATTAAAATTAATTCAAACTCAAAACTTTTATTTGAACAACAGAAACAGTAATTAAGACGATAAACTACGGCTAATTACCACACAGTGCCAGTACTGCCGACTTGGTCACTAGATCTTATTTTTATAATTTTACTGGTCCCTGGCGGAATCCCTGGTGTGCACAGAACCCTTAGCTTCCGCAGACCCCCCTGTTGAAAAACACTGATCTACTGAATTATTAGTGTTCTTATATATTGCGGAACCCCAGCCTAGGGCTGGGCTCACCGCGCTGTACATAAAAAGATATTTGTATTAGCAAGAGACATAATCGTGACATGAAAATAAAATCATTTATGTAACAAAGAACTGCTGTATAACAAAAAAACAATATGCTAGCATATTGGCAGATCACTGCTGGCATATTGGCAGATCACTGCTGGCATATTGGCAGATTACTGCTGGCATATTGGCAGATTACTGCTAGCTATTTCTACTGGCATATTGGCAGATTACTGCTAGCTATTTCTACTGGCATATTGGCAGATTACTGCTAGCTTATTGGCAGATTACTGCTGGCTTATTGGCAGATTACTGCTAGCTTATTGGCAGATTACTGCTGGCTTATTGGCAGATTACTGCTGGCTTATTGGCAGATTACTGCTAGCTTATTGGCAGATTACTGCTAGCTTATTGGCAGATTACTGCTAGCTTATTGGCAGATTACTGCTGGCTTATTGGCAGATTACTGCTAGCTTATTGGCAGATTACTGCTAGTTTATTGGTAGATTACTGCTAGCTTATTGGTAGATTACTGCTAGCTTATTGGTAGATTACTGCTGGCTTATTGGCAGATTACTGCTAGCTTATTGGTAGATTACTGCTGGCTTATTGGCAGATTACTGCTAGCTTATTGGTAGATTACTGCTGGCATTGGGTCAGATCACTATTTACATCATACATGAAATCATCAGTCTATGAATTATTTGGTGTTTGCCTTTGAAATGCCTGTTATCGGGGCCTCATAATAAATTTTCTTTTTATTATACCATTTTGTTTATTTTGAATTGACCAGTGGCGTAGCTAGTAGTGTGTCATGGAGAAGCAAATCAGTTACTTAAATTTTGAAATCAATCAAGATGTGACATGCAAAGTAGTACCCAGGAAAACTGGCCATTGTCAAACTACATGACATGCCTTATTAGTAGACATAATATTCTTTTTGCCATAAGACACAAATTGCTTTAAATTAGATCTAACTGTCAGTATCAGCATCCCAAACCTACCAAGACTCAGCATCCCAAACCTACCAAGACTCAACATCCCCCAAACCTACCAAGACTCAGTATCCCAAACCTACCAAGACTCAGTATCCCAAACCTACCAAGACTCAGTATCCCAAACATAACATAGAGTAATAATTGAATTCACTGCCCAATATATTTCAAGTCATCGCAGTGATTTATAATCATATGCTAATAATATCATTGACATCTTATGAATAACCTAAAGCCATGGTTTAAGAAATATAACACTGATTAAGCTTGTGCAGTTTTAATGGCTAGGAAATAACCAAATACATCTGAAGAGTTGTTTATTTCATTTCAAGCTCTTCAAGTCTTAAGAGCTCAGAAAGAAAACAAATGTTGTCATTTGGTGTTCAGTCATGGGGAAAAAAACATATATATTTGTGTACAAATTTTCTAAATTCCATTTAGAAATCCAAAATTTAAAATTATCTAGATTGAATCTAAATGTTGAAATCATTCTTGTTTAGCCAGCTAGCAGATTATTTGTAACAAAAAGCTCATGATAAATGTAAAATTGACAGCTTATTTGCCGATTAATTGGTGCAACCCTACTGACCACTCTAAGTGCAAATTCTACTGGTTATTTGTTTTAGGAACTATTAAGTATTCACAATTCAATCAACAATGGGCCAATTTATTTGAAAACTTGAAATACAAGGGTTATTAAAAAAGAATGGTAATTGGTTGTTATTACATTGAACATATTGTTTTCAGTCTTAAAAGTATTTTTTTAAATCTTGATTTTTGTGGAGGCACAGATGGTTTTAGCGCTCATTCTTTGTTGGTAGTAGTAATTATCTTTCATGTGTCATCCATATCACTCAACCAGTGAACATCATAATGATATTAGCCCCTGAGAACTCAGTGCCTTTTCCATTGATGTATGATTTTAGAATAAACATGTCTACATGGTCCATAGTTGTATCTAATGTAGAATAAAAAATAATTTTTAAAATTGAAAAGGCATTTCTTACCATTTTAAGTGCCAGACATTAACTACTACCTTTTTTACTTGTGGAGCTCTTTTTAGAATCAAATTGAGTGAGGTACCACCTTAAGTCTATCTTTATCTAATAAGTTGATGGTGATTTTTATTTCCTGGAGTGACCCCTGTTGATTGGCTTTCGTAACATTGATTTTTTTACATGGCCAGGTTGTTACCCCTGTGCATAACCATCTGGGGGGTTGCCCCTTACAGCTCTCTGGATAGTTGTCTTAGTTTTTGGGTAAGGTTCCCTAGCCTTTGTGGATCCCTCCACTTCTTACAAGGCAGTAGGTTCTGATTTTGGTCCGCCCCAGGTATTTTATTTCCCCGGTACCCTCCATATCTGGTGGGCTTTCTCCTATCCGCCACCTGGGGAGGCGCTTGATGGAAGATCAGTATCTCCGCACAGAGGAACAAAGAGGGTGCATCACCAATACCCCAGAGGAAAAAGGCTCAAAGGCTGACCTAGGCTTAGGTGGATAGATGATGTGGAAAATGATCTACAACAGTTGAAAGTCCTTGCATGGAAAAGAAAGGCATTAGTTAGGTCTGAGTGGAAGGAAGTGGTGAGGCAGGCCAAAGCCCTACATGGGCTGTAGTGCCACAGGGATGGATGGAGTGACCCCTGAGCCCCAGAGAAGTTCACACGTTAATGGTGATGTTTTATTTCCTGGAGTGACCCCCAGAGCCCCTGAACAGATTACACGTAAATGGTGTTATTTTATTTCATGGAGTGTCCCATGAGCCTTTGAGTAGATCACACATTTTTTTATCTTTTTGGGACTATTTTTTGACTGAGCTTTTTTGTGGAAGGGGCAGTAATAATACCCCCCCCCGGACACTAAACCTTGCTCTGCTCATCGACCGGGATCACAGGTTGGAATATTTACCAATTCTTAAAGAGCTGGCATCCATGAATACACCAACCTTTTCTAATACACCAACCAAGAGTTGTGAGAATTCGCTATCTTAAAGTGTGCACCTATCTAAGCTTTAATGATGTGGTGATTCAAAGAACTACAATAATGATGTAGTGATTCAAAGAGGTACAATAATGATGTGGTGATGCAAAGAGCTACAATTATGTTGTAATTATTCAAAGAGCTACAATTATGTTGTAATGGTTCAAAGAGCTACAATTATGTTGTAATGGTTCAAAGAGCTACAATTATGTTGTGGTGATTCAAAGAGCTACAATTATGTTGTGTTGATTCAAAGAGCTACAATTATGTTGTGTAGTTTCAAAAGCTACATTAATGATTTACAGCATTTATGTCCTTCCAATAGCGTTGGTTGTGATATACTATCACAATGATGGTTCACATTAGTCTTACCATGGGTTGTCTGGTCCCTTGTTATGAGATTCAGCAGACAGTCCCCTCTCCCCCCCCCCTTTTTCCCCCCAGGCCAAGATAACTGCAAGGTTACTAAGATCAGGTTGCTGTAAGCTAGCATGAAGAGAGCATCTTGCCAATGGGACTGTTAGCACCATCTGCTCCCCTGCACCATCTACTCCCCTGCCTGCACCATTTGCTCCCCTGGATCACTGATCCCCCCCCCGGGGTCATTGTTCTTTGGATTCTCCATCTACTAACAGTAATGAATGTAGTGACAAGGGTTCTCCATCTACTAACACTAATGAATGTAGTGACAACGGTTCTCCATCTACTAACACTAATGAATGTAGTGACAAGGGTTCTCCATCTACTAACACTAATGAATGTAGTGACAAGGGTTCTCCATCTACTAACACTAATGAATGTAGTGACAAGGGTTCTCCAAATTCTCATGTGTTTATAAATTGTGTTTATGGTCAATGGATATCAAAAACATGTGTTTGCAGTAGATTGTTCACATACCATTGTTCACAATTTTGTGTGTGTCTATATTGTTCTCAAACTCAAATTGAATTTTTATTATCTCATATTGCTTGTGTGAACTTCTTTGTATAGTTCCGATGCTTAATTGTTTCCCTGTATAAAATTTTTTGTTGGTGCTGACTTCCCTTATTTGTTGAGTCCATTAATGTATTCCAGAGGCTTTAGGGTGACATCTGTATTTGTTGAGAACAACTTGTGCTTTAACTTTGAAAGTTATCTCTGGTATGAGATATCCACTCGGCACTCTGTCTAAGGGATTTATTTAATTAGGCTTAATTACCACACAACATAATAACCTATATATATACATATAGACTGCAACGAAGTCTTTGTCAAATAACTGCAATTATTTATTCACGATGGGTATTTATATTAACTTTGTAGTTCACTCCTTTGTTAGAGAATATAATGTTTACAAAATGGAGTACAGAGAAATTCTGAATGTATTTTATTTGAATACGAGTGTCCCTAAAATACTGATAGTATCATCATTATAAATGCTCTATTTGCTCAAGGTCATATGTTCAGTCCTGGTGGACTTAGCCTTATATAGTTTCACAATTGATCTTGGCGGATCATTAAATGTTTCCCCCGTTACAGAAGGGTGTCCTCCATTCCTGTCTTCGAAGCTTTTCAAAGCGCAGGGAAGTAGGTGTTCCCGGTCGTAGAAGGCGACAACTCCTTGCTGCAAGAGTTTCCGTGTCCCTGGATCTCGAGGTCCTTATCGTAGCCGTAGGTAGTTTGGTGTGAGACGTGAAAACGGTCCCCTAGTTCCAGCTTCAAGGCACGTCCGTTCAGTAAGAATACAACCAGACTAAATGTGAAGTGATACAAAAAAGATATGAAGTATCTGGGAAATAGTCATAAGCTGACATGTCCCATTCCAATGAATTCAGATCGATGTATTGAAGATGACATAGCTTGTACATATACATCCAATTTTATTAAAGTACGAGACATTGAATCATTAACAATCATTAATTTTATAGGTGCATAATATACATATTTTCATCTTGTTAAAAGAGACATGGGCAAGGGGAAATAACAACCTACCATTGCCATGATGGGGTGCCTTTCCCATATGGATGTGTGTCGCAGCCGGCGATGCAGGCGTGCTTAAACACACTGACATCGAGTACATATTATTTACCAATCACAATCGAATCCTTGCTACATAATTTTACAAACATAATAAAATGTATTAGAAACATGGTTACGTACATATTAGTATTCTAGGTTGCAGCTAATGATCACGCTAATGAGCTCCTAAGTATAGTAGGCTACAGCGTTCACAACCATGTGACAGCATCATTAAAGACAGATTCTAATCTGCTCCTGCTATTAATTGAAACTGCAACGATTTTAGAATAGTGATTTAAAAGTTGCTTGTTTTCCCATCCAATGAAAATCAGTCTAATCTTATGGGGTTCCACATTCCACCCAAAGAATTATAGGGGAGAGGGGGTGAATACGAATACAAAATCATGATTTTGTTTGAGCTGTCGCAATGTCGGACTCCAATAATATCAAGGGAGATAACTCAGATTATCCTTCTGCAAGGGCAAACTGGGAGAAGGGGGATATTATTTGACAAGGGCGAGTTTATGGTGGAAGAATTGGACAATGTCCAGCCTCAAATCATATCAGTCCATTGAGTGATTCCTGTATTTGTTGAGTCAACCCCGTAGACAAGTGAGTGAGTCACCCTGTAGAAAAGTGAGTCACCCCTGTTAAAAAGTGAGTTACCCCCATAAAAAAAGTAAGTCACCTCATAGAAAAGTGAGTCACCCCTGTTGAAAAGTAAGTCACCCCTGTTGAAAAGTAAGTCACCCCATAGAAAAGTGAGTCACCCCTGTTGAAAAGTGAGTCATCCCTGTAGAAAAGTGAGTCACCCCTGTTGAAAAGTGAGTCAACCCACAGAAAAGTGAGTCACCCCTGTAAAAAAATGAGTGAGTCACTCCTGTAAAAAAAAGTGAGAGTCTCACCCCATTGTAAAGTAAGTCACCCCTGTTGAATAGTGAGTCAACCCTTGGAAAAGTGAGTCACCCCCATAGAAAATTGATTCTTCCCGTAGAAAAATGATTCAACCCATAGAAAAGTGATTCGCTGTTGTTGAAAAGTGAGTCATCGTTGTTGAAAAGTGAGTCAACCCATAGAAAAGTAAGCCCCCCCCCCCTGTAATAGTGTGTCATCAATGTAGAAAAGTGAGTCACCGCTGTAGAAAAGTGAGTCAACCCGTAGAAAAGTGAGTGAACCCATAGAAAAGTGAGTGAACCCGTAGAAAAGTAAGCCCCCCCCCTGGAATAGTGAGTCATCCCTGTAAAAAAATGAGTCAACACATAGAAAAGTAAGCCCCCCCCCCCCTGTAATAGTAAGTCACCCCTGTAGAAAAGTGAGTCGACCCATAGAAAAGTGAGTCAACCCATAGAAAAGTGAGTCACCGTTGTTGAAAAGTGAGTCAACCCATAGAAAAGTGTGTGAACCCGTAGAAAAGCAAGCCGCCGCCCCCCCCCCCTGTAATAGTGTGTCATCACTGTAGAAAAGTGAGTCACCGCTGTAGAAAAGTGAGTCAACCCGTAGAAAAGTGAGTCAACCCGTAGAAAAGTGAGTGAACCCATAGAAAAGTGAGTGAACCCGTAGAAAAGTAAGCCCCCCCCCCCCCTGGAATAGTGAGTCATCCCTGTAGAAAAATGAGTCAACCCATAGAAAAGTAAGCCCCCTTCCCCCTGTAATAGTGAGTCACCCCTGTAGAAAAGTGAGTCGACCCATAGAAAAGTAAGCCCCCTCACCCCTATAATAGTGAGTCACCCCTGTAGAAAAGTGAGTCCACCCATAGAAAAGTGAGTCACCGTTGTTGAAAAGTGAGGCAACCCATAGAAAAGTAAGCCCCCTCACCCCCTACAATAGTGAGTCATCCCTGTAGAAAAGTGAGTCAACCCGTAGAAAAGTGAGTGAACCCGGAGAAAAGTGAGTCAACCCGTAGAAAAGTGAGTCAACCCATAGAAAAGTGAGTCAACCCATAGAAAAGTAAGCCCCCCCTGTAATAGTGAGTCACCCCTGTAGAAAAGTGAGTCAACTCATAGAAAAGTGAGTCGACCCATAGAAAAGTGAGTCAACCCATAGAAAAGTGAGTCACTGTTGTTGAAAAGTGAGTCAACCCATAGAAAAGTGAGTGAACCCATAGAAAAGTAAGCCCCCTCACCCCCTATAATAGTGAGTCACCCCTGTAGAAAAGTGAGTCAACCCGTAGAAAAGTGAGTCAACCCATAGAAAAGTGAGTTAACCCGTAGAAAAGTGAGTCAACCCATAGAAAAGTAAGCCCCCCTGTAATAGTGAGTCATCCCTGTAGAAAAGTGAGTCAACCCATAGAAAAGTAAGGGCCCCCCATAATAGTGAGTCAACCCGTAGAAAAGTGAGTCATCCCTGTAGAAAAGTGAGTCAACCCATAGAAAAGTAAGCCCCCCCTGTAATAGTGTGTCACCCCTATAGAAAAGTGAGTCACCATTGTTGAAAAGTGAGTCAACCCATAGAAAAGTAAGGGCCCCCCCATAATAATGAGTCAACCCGTAGAAAAGTGAGTCAACCCGTAGAAAAGTGAGTCAACCCATAGAAAAGTAACCCCCCTCCCCCTAGAATAGTGACTCAACCCATAGAAAAGTGAGTCACCCCTGTAGAAAAGTGAGTCAACCCGTAGAAAAGTGAGTCACCCCCATAGAATAGTGATTCAACCCATAGAAAAGTGATTCAACCAATTGAAAAGTGAGTCACCGTTGTTGAAAAGTTATTCAACCCATAGAAAAGTGAGTCACTGTTGTTGAAAAGTGAGTCAACCCATAGAAAAGTGAGTCACCGTTGTTGAAAAGTTATTCAACCCATAGAAAAGTGAGTCACCGTTTTTGAAAAGTGAGGCAACCCATAGAAAAGTAAGCCCCCCCCTGTAATAGTGAGTCATCCCTGTAGAAAAGTGAGTCAACCCGTAGAAAAAGTGAGTCAACCCGTAGAAACGTAAGCCATCCCCCCCTGTAAAAAGTGAGTAAACCCATAGAAAAGTAAGGCTCCCCTTCCCCCTTGAATAGTTAGTCACCCCTGTACAAAGGTGAGTCAACCCTTAGAAAAGTGAGTCACCCCCATAGAAAAGTGATTCAACCCATAGAAAAGTGAGTCACCGTTGTTGAAAAGTGAGTCAACCCATAGAAAAGTAAGCCCCCCCCCCTCCTGTAATAGTGAGTCATCCCTGTAGAAAAGTGAGTCATCCCTGTAGAAAAGTGAGTCATCCCTGTAGAAAAGTGAGCCAACCCATGAAAAGTAAGCCCCCCCCCCTGTAATAGTGAGTCATCCCTGTAGAAAAGTGAGTCAACCCATAGAAAAGTAACCCCCCTCCCCCTAGAATAGTGACTCAACCCATAGAAAAGTGAGTCACCCCTGTAGAAAAGTGAGTCAACCCGTAGAAAAGTGAGTCACCCCCATAGAATAGTGATTCAACCCATAGAAAAGTGATTCAACCAATTGAAAAGTGAGTCACCGTTGTTGAAAAGTTATTCAACCCATAGAAAAGTGAGTCACTGTTGTTGAAAAGTGAGTCAACCCATAGAAAAGTGAGTCACCGTTGTTGAAAAGTTATTCAACCCATAGAAAAGTGAGTCACCGTTTTTGAAAAGTGAGGCAACCCATAGAAAAGTAAGCCCCCCCCTGTAATAGTGAGTCATCCCTGTAGAAAAGTGAGTCAACCCGTAGAAAAAGTGAGTCAACCCGTAGAAACGTAAGCCATCCCCCCCTGTAAAAAGTGAGTAAACCCATAGAAAAGTAAGGCTCCCCTTCCCCCTTGAATAGTTAGTCACCCCTGTACAAAGGTGAGTCAACCCTTAGAAAAGTGAGTCACCCCCATAGAAAAGTGATTCAACCCATAGAAAAGTGAGTCACCGTTGTTGAAAAGTGAGTCAACCCATAGAAAAGTAAGCCCCCCCCCCTCCTGTAATAGTGAGTCATCCCTGAAGAAAAGTGAGTCATCCCTGTAGAAAAGTGAGTCATCCCTGTAGAAAAGTGAGCCAACCCATGAAAAGTAAGCCCCCCCCCCTGTAATAGTGAGTCATCCCTGTAGAAAAGTGAGTCAACCCATAGAAAAGTAAGCCCCCCCCCCGCCCCCCCTGTTATAGTGAGTCAACCCGTAGAAAAGTGAGTCAACCCGTAGAAAAGTACCCCCCTCTCCCTTGAATTAGTGAGTCACCCCTGTAGAAAAGTGAGTCAACTCGTAGAAAAGTGAGTCTTCTTGTAGAAAAGTGATTCAACCTATAGAAAAGTGAGTCACCCCCGTAGTAAAATGCGTCACCCCCGTAGACAAAGGAGTCACCCCGTGGAAAGTGAGTCAAACCCAGCATGTAACTTTAAGTTGATTGCGTTGATGTTTGTTGCTTACATAATCTTATTTGAACCGGTGGTGTTAGGGTGAAGGTGGTGGTGGCGGAAGATCCAGTGGTGTAAGGGGGGAGGCAGAGGAGGCATTCCGCCCAGTCGGTACTTGAACCCATCTGTGAAGAGGTGACATCTGCTGTAATATTTTGCGTGGAAAGGGTCGGCACAAATTTTGGTTCATCCCGGGTGGCATTAACCCTGGCTACGTCACTTATCTGAACTCTGTATTTTAGTCCTGTCTAAGTCTGTATGATAAGCCAGCTGACTCAATGTCATCAATTACTATCAATATCGGTTACAACCTGTAGACCTGGTAGGTGTGATGTCAAGATATGTTACCACCTGTAGGGAGGTCGTTGCGATGACTAAGCTCAGGGGTTCTTCTTTATAAAATACCATTCACATGTGACAGTAACATCACAAATGTGACAAGCTATGTGTAGGATTGAAGTAAAATAACAAGTGTTGAGTGTAAGCTATGTGTAGGATTGAAGTAAAACAACAAGTGTTGAATGTAAGCTATGTGTAGGATTGAAGTAAAATAACAAGTGTTGAATGTAAGCTATGTGTAGGATTGAAGTAAAATAACAAGTGTTGAATTCAAGCTATGTGCAGGTTGAAGTAAAATAACAAGTGTTGAATGTAAGCTATGTATAGGTTGAAGTAAAATAACAAGTGTTGAATGTAAGCTATGTGTAGGATTGAAGTATATAAAACAACTGTTAAATGTAAGCTATGTGTAGGATTGAAGTATAATAAGTGTTGAATGTAAGCTATGTCTAGGATTGAAGAATGATAACAAGTGTTGAATGTAAGCTATGTGAAGGATTGAAGTAAAATAACAAGTGTTGAATGTAAGCTATGTGTAGGATTTAAGCGCAAGAACATGTGTACGCGATTTAACAATTAATCTAATCTGAAGCTTTATATTTATATATCTGCTATTGTAGTCTATTGTGCTACCATGGTGCAACATGGCGTCATACGATAGAATACATTGTGTATTCAAGTATACTTGTTTGAATAATCGTGATTGAGAATCCCCGGACTTGAAGATGATTTATTACGTAAACCTATCAGCCATCGTTGTGCTCATTAGTTGTAGTGGCAGTTTGCCTCATGGTGAGCAGGCTGTACTGACTCGGTCATATGAGAATGTCATCATTAGTAGTAGCGGCAGTTTGCCTTATGAGCAGGCTGTACTGACTCGGTCATAGGAGAATGTCATCATTAGTAGTAGTGGCAGTTTGCCTTATGAGCAGGCTGTACTGACTCGGTCATAGGAGAATGTCATCATTAGTAGTAGTGGCAGTTAGCCTTATGATGAGCAGGCTGTACTGACTCGGTCATAGGAGAATGTCATCATTAGTAGTAGTGGCAGTTAGCCTTATGATGAGCAGGCTGTACTGACTCGGTCATAGGAGAATGTCATCATTAGTAGTAGTGGCAGTTAGCCTTATGATGAGCAGGCTGTACTGACTCGGTCATAGGAGAATGTCATCATTAGTAGTAGTGGCAGTTAGCCTTATGATGAGCAGGCTGTACTGACTCGGTCATAGGAGAATGTCATCATTAGTAGTAGTGGCAGTTAGCCTTATGATGAGCAGGCTGTACTGACTCGGTCATAGGAGAATGTCATCATTAGTAGTAGTGGCAGTTAGCCTTATGATGAGCAGGCTGTACTGACTCGGTCATAGGAGAATGTCATCATTAGTAGTAGTGGCAGTTAGCCTTATGATGAGCAGGCTGTACTGACTCGGTCATAGGAGAATGTCATCATTAGTAGTAGTGGCAGTTAGCCTTATGATGAGCAGGCTGTACTGACTCGGTCATAGGAGAATGTCATCATTAGTAGTAGTGGCAGTTAGCCTTATGATGAGCAGGCTGTACTGACTCGGTCATAGGAGAATGTCATCATTAGTAGTAGTGGCAGTTAGCCTTATGATGAGCAGGCTGTACTGACTCGGTCATAGGAGAATGTCATCATTAGTAGTAGTGGCAGTTAGCCTTATGATGAGCAGGCTGTACTGACTCGGTCATAGGAGAATGTCATCATTAGTAGTAGTGGCAGTTTGCCTCATGATGAGCAGGCTGTACTGACTCGGTCATAGGAGAATGTCATCATTAGTAGTAGTGGCAGTTAGCCTTATGATGAGCAGGCTGTACTGACTCGGTCATAGGAGAATGTCATCATTAGTTGTAGTGGCAGTTTGCCTCATGATGAGCAGGCTGTACTGACTCGGTCATAGGAGAATGTCATCATTAGTAGTAGTGGCAGTTAGCCTTATGATGAGCAGGCTGTACTGACTCGGTCATAGGAGAATGTCATCATTAGTTGTAGTGGCAGTTTGCCTCATGATGAGCAGACTGTACTGACTCGGTCATAGGAGAATGTCATCATTAGTAGTAGTGGCAGTTAGCCTTATGATGAGCAGGCTGTACTGACTCGGTCATAGGAGAGTGTCATCATTAGTAGTAGTGGCAGTTAGCCTTATGATGAGCAGGCTGTACTGACTCGGTCATAGGAGAATGTCATCATTAGTAGTAGTGGCAGTTAGCCTTATGATGAGCAGGCTGTACTGACTGGGTCAAAGGAGAATGTCATCATTAGTAGTAGTGGCAGTTAGCCTTATGATGAGCGTGCTGTACTAAGTCGGCCATAGCAGAATGCAGGTTCATGCACATACTCCCTTTCAATGTTAAAATGACATTCGATCATTTATGCGCAATTGTGTTGACACCCTCACCCAGTGTAACAATTGTGTTGATACCCTCACCCAGTGTAACAATTGTGTTGACACCCTCAACCAGTGTAACAATTGTGTTGACACCCTCACCCAGTGTAACAATTGTGTTGACACCCTCACCCAGTGTAACAATTGTGTTGACACCCTCATCCAGTGTAACAATTGTGTTGACACCCTCACCCAGTGTAACAATTGTGTTGACACCCTCACCCAGTGTAACAATTGTGTTGACACCCTCACCCAGTGTAACAAGTGTGTTGACACCCTCACCCAGTGTAACAAGTGTGTTGACACCCTCACCCAGTGTAACAAGTGTGTTGACACCCTCACCCAGTGTAACAAGTGTGTTGACACCTTTAACCTGTTTAACAAGTAGGCTCTAAGTAACGCTGGTGTTCAATGTGAGAAATGGCCATTGTGGCGTCTGAAAATTTTAACATGTGTAGGTCAGATCAAAATGGACATTCTCACTACGACAAAGCTACCCAATGTGGGTGGCTGTGGTGGCGACCACAAAAAGATGTACTTCAGGGCTTCTCAATGCGGATCGTAGTGACAATCATATGATCGACAACATGACCATAAGAAGATGGACAACATGACCATAAGAAGATGGACAACATGACCATAAGAAGATGGACAACATGACCATAAGAAGATGGACAACATGACCATAAGAAGATGGACAACATGACCATAAGAAGATGGACTACATGACCATAAGAAGATGGACTACATGACCATAAGAAGATGGACTACATGACCATAAGAAGATGGACTACATGACCATAAGAAGATGGACTACATGACCATAAGAAGATGGACAACATGACCATAAGAAGATGTACTACATGATCATAAGAAGATGGACTACATGACCATAAGAAGATGGACAACATGACCATAAGAAGATGTACTACATGACCATAAGAAGATGTACTACATGACCATAAGAAGATGGACTACATGACCATAAGAAGATGGACTACATGACCATAAGAAGATGGAGTCCATGACAATAAGAAGATGGAGTCCATGACCATAAGAAGATGGACTACATGACCATAAGAAGATGGACTACATGACCATAAGAAGATGGACTACATGACAATAAGAAGATGGAGTCCATGACCATAAGAAGATGGACTACATGACCATAAGAAGATGGACTACATGACCATAAGAAGATGGACTACATGACCATAAGAAGATGGACTACATGACCATAAGAAGATGGAGTCCATGACAATAAGAAGATGGACTACATGACCATAAGAAGATGGACTACATGACCATAAGAAGATGGACTACATGACCATAAGAAGATTTACAACATGACCATAAGAAGATGTACTACATGACCATAAGAAGATGGAGTCCATGACCATCAGAAGATGGACTACATGACCATAAGAAGATGGAGTCCATGACCATAAGAAGATGGACTACATGACCATAAGAAGATGGACTACATGACCATAAGAAGATGGACTACATGACTATAAGAAGATGGACTACATGACCATAAGAAGATGGACTACATGACAATAAGAAGATGGAGTCCATGACCATAAGAAGATGGACTACATGACAATAAGAAGATGGACTGCATGACCATAAGAAGATGGACTGCATGACCATAAGAAGATGGACTACATGACCATAAGAAGATGGAGTCCATGACCATAAGAAGATGGACTACATGACCATAAGAAGATGGACTACATGACAAAAAGAAAATGGAGTCCATGACCATAAGAAGATGGACTACATGACCATAAGAAGATGGACTACATGACCATAAGAAGATGGACTACATGACCATAAGAAGATGGACTACATGACCATAAGAAGATGGACTACATGACCATAAGAAGATAGACTACATGACCATAAGAAGATGGAGTCCATGACCATAAGAAGATGGACTACATGACCATAAGAAGATGGACTACATGACCATAAGAAGATGGAGTCCATGACCATAAGAAGATGGACTACATGACCATAAGAAGATGGACTACATGACCATAAGAAGATGGACTACATGACCATAAGAAGATGGAGTCCATGACCATAAGAAGATGGACTACATGACCATAAGAAGATGGACTACATGACCATAAGAAGATGGACTACATGACCATAAGAAGATGGAGTCCATGACCATAAGAAGATTGACTACATGACCATAAAAAGATGGAATACATGACCATAAGAAGATGGACTACATGACCATAAGAAGATGGACTACATGACCATAAGGAGATAGACTACGGTGCTTCTCAGTTTGGGTGGTAGAGCCTCGAAAAGTGGAATCGGGTTCTGGACCCTATTGGACATGGCTTTGAAGCACTATAATGAGTACACTTTAATTTAATATAGAGTAAATATTTTATGAAAGCGTTGACGAATCCATCGTTGTGTGTGGATTACGATGGTCAGTTCACGATTGTCTTACATTGATGGTTTACGATGGTCAGTTCACGATTGTCTTACATTGATGGTTTACGATGGTCAGTTCACGATTGTCTTACATTGATAGTTTGCGATGGTCAGTTCACGATTGTCTTACATTGATGGTTTACGATGGTCAGTTCAAGATTGTCTTACATTGATGGTATCGTTTGAAAGTTTTTTGGCGATTCTTGTGTTACACGTCACAGCAGTTTTCGTGTTTACGTCTAAGATAGGGTAGTGCAAATGGCTTAAAATAGAACTGTGCATGGAATTCAATAATCCATGTAGGAGGGTTTGGGGAAGTGGGGGGGGGGGCGCACCAGTTCATCTCGACCTGAGCGAGGTTTGTGGTCTGTGTTTATCTGGGTGACTTCGCCGTGCCCGTAAATCTAGGTTCTCCTAAAAGGGGGGTTTGGGGGGGGGGGGGGGGGGGGGGCGCACCAGTTCATCTCGAACTGAGCGATGTTTGTGGTCTGTGTTTATCTGGGTGACTTCGCCGTGCCCGTAAATCTAGGTTCTCATAAATACATGCAACATGGGGACATTTAACAAAGGTGGCATTGTTTATGAAATTGATGCGACTCAATGGCTCATGGCACATGACTTGACCCCGATCCACCACTACAATCGGGTTCGTTCATCTTGCGTCTATTCCCACGGCTAATTGTGGACAAAGTGGCCTACGATGTCATGTACGGCTATTCCTACGGCTAACTGTGGAGAAAGTGGCCTATGAAAATAGCTTAAGCCATAGTTAAGCCATGAGTGTCTTATGAACTTGTCCTTGCTATTACAGGTACTGAGTTAAGCCATTAGTGTCTTATGAACTTGTCCTTGCTATTACAGGTACGAGTTAAGCCATGAGTGTCTTATGAACTTGTCCTTGCTATCACATGTACTGAGTTAAGCCATGAGTGTCTTATGAACTTGTCCCTGCTATCACATGTACTGAGTTAAGCCATGAGTGTCTTATGAACTTGTCCCTGCTATCACATGTACTGAGTTAAGCCATGAGTGTCTTATGAACTTATCCTTGCTATCACATGTACTGAGTTAAGCCACGAGTGTCTTATGAACTTGTCCTTGCTATCACATGTACTGAGTTAAGCCATGAGTGTCTTATGAACTTGTCCCTGCTATCACATGTACTGAGTTAAGCCATGTGTGTCTTATGAAATTGTCCCTGCTATCACATGTACTGAGTTAAGCCATGAGTGTCTTATGAACTTGTCCCTGCTATCACATGTACTGAGTTAAGCCACGAGTGTCTTATGAACGTGTGCTTGCTATCAGAGGTACTGAGTTTAACCATGAGTGTCTTATGAACTTGTCCTTGCTATCACAGGTACTGAGTTAAGCCATGAGTGTCTTACAGAAAACTAAAAGTGAGGATGTGCCTGACATCAACCTGGACAACCTGGATGACTTGTTGGGGGCCTTGACAGCAGAAGAAATTGAAGAGCTCAATGGAGATTTCGACCCAGATGTGAGTGACTATTTAATTACACTCTAAGACAGTTTAATGGCATGTTCTAGATATTCTAGTTTCTTATGTTAAACTAAAGTATAGCCCTGTGACCATAATGTTTGAGAACCCATGTCATGGAATAGTTGAAATGTGTGCTGTCCTGTAATGGAAACTTAAATTTATAAATATGTCTACTGAGTTTGAACATGCAACTTAGAAATTTTAGTATCTCACTTGTTTGTAAACCCTCTCTACAAACAGAGGAGCCAGAATGATTGTGGAGCCTCAGAATTTTGAGAGAAGTAGTAGTTTATGTTCAAAAAGATTCATATAAGAGAGGATGTTTATGTTCATAACAGTAACAGTTCATATAAGATAGGATGTTTATGTTCATAACAGTAACAGTTCATATAAAAAAAATGATGTTTATGTTCAAAATGATTCCAAAAAGAGAGGTTGTTTATATTCATAACAGTTCATATAAAGGAGGATGTTCATGCTCATAACAGTTCATATAAGAGAGGATGTTAATGTTCATAACAGTTCATATAAGAGAGGATGTTTATGTTCATAACAGTTCATATAAAGGAGGATGTTCATGTTCGTAACAGTTCATATAAGAGAGGATGTTTATGTTCTTAACAGTTTATATAAGAGGATGTTTATGTTCTAAAAGTTCATATAAGAGAGGATGTTGATGTTCATAACAGTTCATATAAAGGAGGAAGTTCATGTTCATAACAGTTCATATAAGAGAGGATGTTTATGTTCATAACAGTTCATATAAGAGATGATGTTTATGTTCATAACAGTTCATATGAGAGAGGATGTTAATGTTCATAACAGTTCATATAAGAGAGGATGTTTATGTTCATAACAGTTCATATAAGAGAGGATGTTAATGTTCATAACAGTTCATATAAGTATAAGAGAGGATGTTCATGTTCATAACAGTTCATTTAAGAGAGGATGTTTATGTTCAAAACAGTTCATATAAGAGAGGATGTTCATGTCCATAACTGTTCATATAAGAGAGGATGTTTATGTTCATAATGATTCAAATAAGAGAGGATGTTTATGTTTATAACTGCTCATACCTTGATTCACTGACAACAGTGGTTCTCAACATCCCACTGCAGTGGTTCTCAACATCTAGCATTTATGATTCCACCCTGTCCTCTCTTGATTTAACCACTGCAGTGGTTCCTGACCTTTTAATGACTGATATGCATATCAATAAAATCTTTCTTTTTTTTTTGTTTTCAGAATTCTCTTCTCCCCCCATCTCAAAGATGTCGTGACCAGACCAGCAAGACACCGACTGGTCAGTTTAGCCGTCAGAAACTACTTCAGTTCCTGGAGGAGAAGGCCAAACAAGAGAAGGACTGGGAGAATACTGTGCCATTTGCTAAAGAAGTCAAAGGTCAGAGGTTACAGGCTGTAATAATGAAGAATATAAATGCTTAGGTCATAGGTGGATCCAGAAATAGTATGTGTGGGGGTCACAAATAACTGTTGACATTTTTATCTGTTAGTTCTTTAAAAATAATAATGTGACACTATTAAATGTGTGTGTGTGTGTCAGGACAGTGTCCACAGAATAATTGAAAGTGACTACGGTTCCTTTGATTTGTTTACAGGGAAGAAGTTTATTGCCAAGGAACAAGAAAAGACAACTATAAATGATGATGATGCAGCTGTTGAGACAGAATGGGATGAAATCTTGACTGCAGCAAGTGAAGAGGAGTTGGTGGACCTTGCAGGTGAGAATATTTTGAAGGAGAGGAGATGACATGGGGTCTGGTAGATCTGGTATTTGAGAATAACTGGGCAGAAGGGGGGTATGAGATGGGGTCTGCTAGATGTAGGTGAGAATTGCTGGGGAGAAGGGGTATGACATGGAGTCTGATAGATGTTGTAGGTGAGAATTGCTGGGAAGAAGGGGTATGACATGGAGTCTGATAGATGTTGTAGGTGAAAATAGCTGGGGAGAAGGGGTATGACATGGAGTCTGATAGATGTTGTAGGTGAGAATTGCTGGGAAGAAGGGGTATGACATGGAGTCTGATAGATGTTGTAGGTGAAAATAGCTGGGGAGAAGGGGTATGACATGGGGTCTTGTAGATCTTTTCTGGTGAGACGAGCAGTGATCCATGTGACATAAGGCAATATCATCAGATGACATGACATGATTTACAGTGATCCATGTGACATGTAATTAATTAATTTCTCTATATAAACAATCATGTTATAAGCATTAACATAGTAAGATAGGATTTAGGTTTAGTGGTAACAGAAAAGTTATTGTGTGTTGAATGTTCCCATGTATTTGACTGTCTCATTAACATAATTTGTTGAATGTTCCCTTGTATTTGACTGTCTTATTAACATAATTTGTTGAATGTTCCCTTAATTTCACTGTCTCAGTAACATTATGATGTGTTAAATGTTCCCTTGTATTTGACTGTCTCAGTAACATTATGATGTGTTGAATGTTCCCTTGTATTTGACTGTCTCAGTAACATTATGAGGTATTGAATGTTTCCTTGTATTTGACTGTCTCAGTATCATTATGTGTTTAATGTTCCCTTTATAATTGACTGTCTCAGTAACTTTATGATGTGTTGAATGTTCCCATGTATTTGACTGTCTCATTAACATAATTTGTTGAATGTTCCCTTGTATTTGACTGTCTTATTAACATAATTTGTTGAATGTTCCCTTAATTTCACTGTCTCAGTAACATTATGATGTGTTAAATGTTCCCTTGTATTTGACTGTCTCAGTAACACTATGATGTGTTGAATGTTCCCTTGTATTTGACTGCCTCAGCATTGATATGATGTGTTTAATGTTCCCTTTATAATTGACTGTCTCAGTAACATTATGATGTGTTGAATGTTCCCATGTATTTGACTGTCTCATTAACATAATTTGTTGAATGTTCCCTTGTATTTGACTGTCTTATTAACATAATTTGTTGAATGTTCCCTTGTATTTGACTGTCTCAGTAACATTATGATGTGTTGAATGTTCCCTTGTATTTGACTGTCTCAGTAACATTATGAGGTATTGAATGTTTCCTTGTATTTGACTGTCTCAGTATCATTATGTGTTTAATGTTCCCTTTATAATTGACTGTCTCAGTAACTTTATGATGTGTTGAATGTTCCCATGTATTTGACTGTCTCATTAACATAATTTGTTGAATGTTCCCTTGTATTTGACTGTCTTATTAACATAATTTGTTGAATGTTCCCTTAATTTCACTGTCTCAGTAACATTATGATGTGTTAAATGTTCCCTTGTATTTGACTGTCTCAGTAACACTATGATGTGTTGAATGTTCCCTTGTATTTGACTGCCTCAGCATTGATATGATGTGTTTAATGTTCCCTTTATAATTGACTGTCTCAGTAACATTATGATGTGTTGAATGT
>CAXITT010000061.1:68853-157982 GCA_964033795.1 Lymnaea stagnalis
GGGGGGGGGGGGGGGGGGGGGGGGGGGGGGCGGCACATTATACAACTCACTTTTATATTGGGCATGTATAAAAAAAATTTTTAACTAGATAACAATATCTCCAAATCCAATCATATTACAAAGTTGAAATTTAAAGCTTTAAAAATAGAGCCATAATTTGTTGTATATATGTTCCAAAAAGTACTTTTCAGGGGCATAAATGAAGTTGGGTTAAGAATTCTTTAAAAATACGGAAAACAATTTTTTTTAATTTGTGCAAAATACAATCATGAAACAGTTGGATCAATTTTTATTAGATTAAAAATACTTCTAAAATCATAGTGCTGTTACAGAGTTGAAAACTTCTTTTTAGATTTCTGAATTCTGTGTTGTATGATTTTCTGATATTGTAGTTCAGGATCAAGGCATAATGCTGGGTTAATTTTTAATTAATATACTAATTCTCCAAGAGTTACAAGTTTTTAAAATAGTGCATATATTTATTATTTAATTTTATTGTTTTTAAAACTTTTGAAAAATATGTTTTCTTTGTATTTGAGGGACGTGAATAAAATATTCGTAGGCCGATATTATATATAAGCTTAACATTTTTCAAAACCCAATGATGTTTTAAACGTAAATATATATGCATAGAATTTAACGAATAAGGATTTTCCTTATATGTCTTTTATGTCATAAGAGACTTCCCTGTTGGAGGTAAAAAGTAATGCAGAATGCCTTCCATTATTACCCCAGTCTTATCTATCTGTTGGAGGTAGAAAGTAATGCAGTATGCCTTCCATTATTACCCCAGTCTTATCTATCTGTTGGAGGTAGAAAGTAATGCAGTATGCCTTCCATTATTACCCCAGTCATATCTATCTGTTGGAGGTAGAAAGTAATGATGTATGCCTTCCATTATTACCCCAGTCCTATCTATCTGTTGGAGGTAGAAAGTAATGCAGTATGCCTTCCATTATTACCCCAGTCTTATCTATCTGTTGGAGGTAGAAAGTAATGCATATGCCTTCCATTATTACCCCAGTCATATCTATCTGTTGGAGGTAGAAAGTAATGCAGTATGCCTTCCATTATTACCCCAGTCATATCTATCTGTTGGAGGTAGAAAGTAATGCAGTATGCCTTCCATTATTACCCCAGTCATATATATCTGTTGGAGGTAGAAAGTAATGCAGTATGCCTTCCATTATTACCCCAGTCATATCTATGTAAATAAAAGAATGAAAGTTCTTGGGTTAACCATCTAAATACATCTGTCCTCAGCTTAGAGTCCAAGTGAGTAGGGGTCAGTTGACCTGATCTACAGAATGCTTTAAGTGACAGGTTTATGTCTATTGCTATGCCACAAACAGATTTGAACAAAATTTGGTTATCTTGCTGTTCCATGAATGTTTCATGACTTTGTTACTGGTACATGTTTCATGAACTTATTACTGGTATGTTTTTCATGAACATATTACTTGTTCATGTTTCATGAAATTGTTACTGGTACATGATTTCATGAACATATCACTGGTACATGTTTCATGAAATGATCACTCGTACGTATTTCATGACCTTATCACTGGTACATGATTTCTTCCTAGGCTGTGCGCAGGCTCAGAAATTAAAGATTATCCCAGATGAAGCTCCCAATATGACAGATGTAGAGGAAAGCATTAAACAACTGCGGGACAACAACAAAGATCTCAAGTCTCTTAACTTAAACAACATCAAGGTATGTTTTAAACTAGCTAGATAGACATACGGGTCAACTTAAACAACATCAAGGTATGTTTTAAACTAGCTAGATACACACGGGTCAACTTAAACAACATCAAGATATGTTTTAAACTAGCTAGATACACACGGGTCAACTTAAACAACATCAAGGTATGTTTTAAACTAGCTAGATACACACGGGTCAACTTAAACAACATCAAGGTATGTTTTAAACTAGCTAGATACACACGGGTCAACTTAAACAACATCAAGGTATGTTTTAAACTACCTAGATACACACGGGTCAACTTAAACAACATCAAGGTATGTTTTAAACTAGCTAGATACACACGGGTCAACTTAAACAACATCAAGGTATGTTTTAAACTACCTAGATACACACGGGTCAACTGAAACAACATCAAGATATGTTTTAAACTAGCTAAATACACACGGGTCAACTTAAACAACATCAAGGTATGTTTTAAACTAGCTAGATACACACGGGTCAACTTAAACAACATCAAGGTATGTTTTAAACTAGCTAGATACACACGGGTCAACTTAAACAACATCAAGGTATGTTTTAAACTACCTAGATACACACGGGTCAACTTAAACAACATCAAGGTATGTTTTAAACTAGCTAGATACACACGGGTCAACTTAAACAACATCAAGGTATGTTTTAAACTACCTAGATACACACGGGTCAACTGAAACAACATCAAGATATGTTTTAAACTAGCTAAATACACACGGGTCAACTTAAACAACATCAAGGTATGTTTTAAACTAGCTAGATACACACGGGTCAACTTAAACAACATCAAGGTATGTTTTAAACTAGCTAGATACACACGGGTCAACTTAAACAACATCAAGGTATGTTTTAAACTAGCTAGATACACACCGGTCAACTTAAACAACATCAAGGTATGTTTTAAACTAGCTAGATACACACCGGTCGACTTAAACAATATCAAGGTATGTTTTAAACTAGCTAGATACACACGGGTCAACTTAAACAATATCAAGGTGTGTTGTAACATAGTTATATACACAGGGTCAACTTAAAAAATATCAACATATTATACACATAGTGTTAAAATTTGTCTCTTTTTGCCGGGCATCATCCATTTTTTCAATCAGTTAAATTTGTCTTGTATGAGTTATCCTCTCATGGCTATAATAATAAATACATTCTACTTAATAGTTAAAGTATTTTGTACAAAAAGACAAAGACATTTCATTGAAAGCAGATTCAAGTCAGATATGGTTAGCACCCAATGCACATTGAGAAATATTTAACACCCAATGCACATTGAGATATATGTAAAACCCAATGCACATTGAGATATATGTAGCACCCAATGCATTTTGAGATATATGTAGCACCCTATGCACATTGAGATATATGTAACACCCAATGCACATGATGTAGCTTTTCAGGCCTTGTGTGAAACAAAACAATGTTCGGACCCAATTTGAGAAAAAAATTATATAGTTACTTAGTCCATCGAAATCGATCAGTACCATGTTAAACATCAGATTGGTGCTGTTTGGGTAATCAGGCCGATTCTGGCATGAAATGTTAGTGTGCAGTAATTGGAAGGGATAGATGGGAAATGTTAGTGTGCAGTAGGTGGAAGGGGTAGATGGGAAATGTTAGTGTGCAGTAGGTGGAAGGGATAGATGGGAAATGTTAGTGTGCAGTAGGTGGAAGGGATAGATGGGAAATGTTAGTGTGCAGTAGGTGAAAGGGATAGATGGGAAATGTTAGTGTGCAGTAGGTGGAAGGGATAGATGGGAAATGTTAGTGTGCAGTAGGTGGAAGGGATAGATGGGAAATGTTAGTGTGCAGTAGGTGGAAGGGATAGATGGGAAATGTTAGTGTGCAGTAGGTGGAAGGGATAGATTGGAAATGTTAGTGTGCAGTAGGTGGAAGGGATAGATGGGAACACTGGCTTTTCTGGCTTGTCTTTTGTGCTCAGCGGCAGCTGTTTGGGTTGCGTCATGTTACATGAAGAAAGGAGCGTCACAAGTCTCATTCCTTTGCTGACTGTTCTCATGTGTCCAGGTTTATTTGAAACACTTTCACAAGTCTCATTCCCTTGTTGACTGTTCCCATGTGTCCAGGTTTATTTGAAACACTTTCACAAGTCTCATTCCTTTGTTGACTGTTCCCATGTTTCCAAATTTATGTTAAACACTTTCACAAGTCTCATTCCTTTGTTGACTGTTCCCATGTGTCCAGGTTTAGGTTAAACACTTTCAAAATAATAACATTAAAATCCCATTTGCAGAGTACACAATTAGAATATGCCTTCAAGCCATGTCTGATAACACTAAATGATGTTTTTAAAAACGATAATTAAATTATTTACATTGCAACGACATGCATCCACAGCTAGCTCATTAATGGATTGGAATAGATTTTATTCCTAAGAGAAGAACCATTTTTTAAACTCTTGCACACATTCTCCTATTAGAATTCAAAATATATAAAAATCACATAAATCTTGCGAAAAGTTTGTTTGTTATGAAACATATTTTTTTTTAAATTCTTGAAATGTTATTTTGAGATATGTTGTGTCATCATACAATTTGTTATTAAGCTTGATGTATGTTTAAAAATGGGCTAGTTTAATTCCCTGGTACCGGTTTCACTGGTCAAACCAAAACAGTGTCTAGAAATAAGGAATGGCTAATGAGTGTGTCATCTACATGAAAACTTTGGAAAGCATTGCTCCGAGAGCCATACAGTGTCTAGAAATAAGGAATGGCTGAGTGTGTCATCTACATGAAAACTTTGGAAAGCATTGCTGTAGAGGTACATTCCTGAAAATGCCTAGTTTGTAGAATGTCTGCAAGTTCTCTTCCAAGGACAGAAGTAAGATGGACACACCAAGGAAAATGAAGTCCCAAAGACCTAAGAAACAAAAGATTAATTGTACAAGATCTGAGGAATAGAAACTTGACCCTGCAAACAAGGAACACGTTACTTGGCTGTTTCATCAAACATTAGTTATCAGGAGGATGCTTCTTGGCTGTTTTATCATTCCAATATAGATATTGTCATTCTCTAAATTATATGTCATTCTGCAAACAATAGAAATGATAAAATCAAAGTCCTTATGAAGCTATGTGAGGCATTATAAACCTAATGATTTTTTTTTCCAGAATATTTCTATTGAGAGGTTGATAGATTTGTGTGAAGCCCTTAAAGACAACACAGTCTGTGTACGTTTTGATATGGCCAGTGTTGGGGCCACTGACAGAATAGCCAAGGTATTTATTTTTAAAAATTCTTTTTGTTTTTGAGACGTGTTAAGTCACTTTGTTTATTATCAATATGGCAAGGGTTACGTAACAACATATGGTCTATGGACTGCTTATTATCAATATGGCAAGGGTTACGTAGCAACATATGGTCTATGGACTGTTTATTATCAATATGGCAAGGGTTACATAACAACATACGGTCTATGGACTGTTTATTATCAATATGGCAAGGGTTACGTAACAACATATGGTCTATGGACTGTTTATTATCAATATGGCAAGGGTTATGTAACAACATACGGTCTATGGACTGCTTACAACATACGGTCTATGGACTGTTTATTATCAATATGGCAAGGGTTACGTAACAACATATGGTCTATGGACTGTTTATTATCAATATGGCAAGGGTTATGTAACAACATACGGTCTATGGACTGCTTATTATCAATATGGCAAGGGTTACGTAGCAACATACGGTCTATGGACTGTTTATTATCAATATGGCAAGGGTTACATAACAACATACGGTCTATGGACTGTTTATTATCAATATGGCAAGGGTTACGTAACAACATATGGTCTATGGACTGTTTATTATCAATATGGCAAGGGTTATGTAACAACATACGGTCTATGGACTGCTTAATATCAATATGGCAAGGGTTACGTAACAACATACGGTCTATGGACTGTTTATTATCAATATGGCAAGGGTTACGTAAGAACATATGGTCTATGGACTGTTTATTATCAATATGGCAAGGGTTATGTAACAACATATGGTCTATGGACTGTTTATTATCAATATGGCAAGGGTTATGTAACAACATACGGTCTATGGACTGTTTATTATCAATATGGCAAGGGTTATGTAACAACATATGGTCTATGGACTGCATGTTATATGGTCTTTGGATTGTATCAATTAATTTTGAAATGTTTTTTTTTCTTTTTAAGTACATATTGTGTACTATTTTGAAGAGCTAATCTCATCAGTTTATATCCACAGTTAGTCTCATCAGTTGAGATCAACAGTTTGTCTCATCAGTTGAAATTCACAGTTAGTCTCATCAGTTGAAATTCACAGTTTGTCTCATCAGTTGAAATTCACAGTTTGTCTCATCAGTTGAAATTCACAGTTAGTCTCATCAGTTGAAATTCACAGTTTGTCTCATCAGTTGAAATTCACAGTTTGTCTCATCAGTTGAAATTCACAGTTTGTCTCATCAGTTGAAATTCACAGTTTGTCTCATCAGTTGAAATTCACAGTTAGTCTCATCAGTTGAAATTCACAGTTTGTCTCATCAGTTGAAATTCACAGTTTGTCTCATCAGTTGAAATTCACAGTTTGTCTCATCAGTTGAGATCAACAGTTTGTCTCATCAGTTGAGATCAACAGCTTGTCTCATCAGTTGAGATCAACAATTAGTCTCATCAGTTGAGATCAACAGTTTGTCTCATCAGTTGAGATCAACAGTTTGTCTCATCAGTTGAGATCAACAGTTTGTCTCATCAGTTGAGATCAACAGTTAGTCTCATCAGTTGAGATCAACAGTTTGTCTCATCAGTTGAGATCAACAGTTTGTCTCATCAGTTGAGATCAAGAGCTTTTCTCATCAGTTGAGATCAACAGCTTGTCTCATCAGTTGAGATCAACAGTTTGTCTCATCAGTTGAGATCAACAGCTTGTCTCATCAGTTGAGATCAACAGCTTGTCTCATCAGTTGAGATCAACAGCTTGTCTCATCAGTCGAGATCAACAGTTTGTCTCATCAGTTGAGATCAACAGTTTGTCTCATCAGTTGAGATCAACAGCTTGTCTCATCAGTTGAGATCAACAGCTTGTCTCAACAGTTGACATCCACAGATAGTCTCATCAGTTGAGATCAACAGTTTGTCTCATCAGTTGAGATCAACAGTTTGTCTCATCCATTGAGATCAACAGTTTGTCTCATCAGTTGAGATCAACAGTTTGTCTCATCAGTTGAGATCAACAGTTTGTCTCATCAGTTGAGATCAACAGTTTGTCTCATCAGTTGAGATCAACAGTTTGTCTCATCAGTTGAGATCCACAGATAGTCTCATCAGTTGAGATCCACAGTTAGTCTCATCAATTGAGATCAACAGTTAGTCTCATCAGTTGTAATCCAGCACACATTGACATGTTCCAGACATACCTGCCCCATGATTGAATCTTTGTTTGCAGGCCCTGGCAGAATCTCTGAGTGTAAATACAACACTGAAGACAGTCAATGTGGAGTCCAACTTTATCTCAGGGGAGGCCATTGTGGAACTCATCAAAGCAGCTAATAAAAACCAGTCTCTTCTAGAATTGAGGGTTGCCAATCAGGTCAGTGTCATCTGTGTCTCATCTAACTGTTGGCTGTGTCTCATCTAACTGTTGGCTGTGTCTCATCTAACTGTTGGCTGTGTCTCATCTAACTGTTGGCTGTGTCTCATCTAACTGTTGGCTGTGTCTCATCTAATTGTTTGCTGTGTCTCATCTAATTGTTGGCTGTGTCTCATCTAACTATTGGCTGTGTCTCATCTAATTGTTCCCTATGTCTCATCTAATTGTTTGCTGTGTCTCATCTCACTATTGGCTGTGTCTCCTCTAACTCTTGGCTGTATCTTGTCTGTTATCTGTTTCTCATCTAACTATTGGATGTGTCTCATCTAACTGTTGGCTGTTCCTCATCTTACTGTCGGCTGAGTCTCATCTAACTGTTACCTGTTTCTCATCTTACTGTCGGCTGAGTCTCATCTAACTCTCTGCTGTGTCTCATCTAACTGTTGGCTGTCTCATCTAACTGTTGGCTGTCTCATCTTACTGTTGGATGTGTCTTATCTTACTTTTGGCTGTGTCTCATCTAACTGTTGGCTGTGTCTCAACTAACTGTTTGCTGTGTCTCATCTAACTGTTGGCTGTGTCTCAACTAACTGTTGGCTGTGTCTCATCTAACTGTTGGCTGTGTCTCAACTGTTGTCACACTAAACCATGCAGTAAACTGCATTCTGTAATTTTTTTAAACGTACAAATGAGTATATTTGAGAAGATTTGTAAAGAAGTGTCACTGTTACTACAAAAGTCTTGCGAGATGGCAGAATTAGCTGGTCAAGAAATCTAACGTCTTGCCAGATGACAGATTCAGCTGGTCAAGAAATCTAACATCTTGCCAGATGACAGAGTCAGCTGTTCAACAAATCTAACAGCCTCATAGTTTTTATTATAGTGATCTGATTATGGTTGTCATGGACCGTAAAGTCTTTTAGCATTTACTCAATGATGAATAATATACAAATGCCATCCAGCATATGTAGAAACCAACATGCCCTCCTCTATGCAGAAACCATCATGCCATCCAGCATATGCAGAAACCAACATGCCATCCAGCATATGCAGAAACCAACATGCCATCCCAGAAACCATCATGCCATCCAGCATATACAGAAACCAACATGCCATCCAGCAGAAACCATAATGCCATCCAGCATATGCAGAAACCATCATGCCATCCAGCCTATGCAGAAAACATCATGCCATCCAGCATATGCAGAAAACATCATGCCATCCAGCCTATGCTGAAAACATCATGCCATCCAGCATATGCAGAAACCAACATGCCATCCAGCCTATGCAGAAACCAACATACCATCCAGCATAAGCAGAAACCATCATGCCATCTAGCATATGCAGAAACCATCATGCCATCCAGCCTATGCAGAAACTAACAAGCCATTCAGCCTATGCAGAAACTAACAAGCCATTCAGCATATGCAGAAACCATCATGCCATCCAGCATATGCAGAAACCATCATGCCATCCAGCATATGCAGAAACCATCATGCCATCGAGCATATGCAGAAACATCATGCCATCCAGCAGAAACCATAATGCCATCCAGCCTATGCAGAAACCAACACACCATCCAGCATATGCAGAAACCATCATGCCATCCAGCATATGCAGAAACCATTATGCTATCCAGCATATGCAGAAACCATCATGCCATCCAGCATATGCAGAAACTATTATGTCATGCATTTATCTCAGAAAACTTATCTTCCATGAAGAAATCTGCAAGGCACTCATTGTTTTTCCCCCCTTTGACTTAGAATTCAGTACTTCACACTCTTGAGGGGCAGTCACGGTGGTAAGGGTTAAACATCATAATGGTTAACTTAATGTCAAGGTTCAGACCATTTTAACCTTGTTAAATGTGTCCACAGAAACCAGAAGTGTTGGGCAATAAAGTAGAGATGGAGATCGCCAAGCTGATCAAAGAAAACCACAAACTCTTGCGTCTGGGCATCCAGTTTGAGTTTCCTGCAGCAAGAATCAAAGTCCATGATAAACTCAAGGAGAACTTTGATGCCTGTGAGTTGACACCGTTTTATCGTGGTTCATTGAATATCCATCATTACTTATATATTGTCATGAATCCTATCAACATCTATCAAATATAATGATATTTATCTCCGTAGTTTTCAGTAGCTTCTAAGTCTTGGCAGTAGCTACACTGCCTGCTCCTTAAGTTTTATCCCATAATTATTAAGCACAATATCTCTTTATAAATATGGCACTTGACATGGTCAGACAGCTTTAGAAATATGGCTTGTTATTTTGAATAGAAAAAAAAAAGTTGCCCACTTGAACATTGCATTGACTTCTGTGGCCTACTTAAAATTTCATTGACTTCTTTGGCCTACTTGAACATTTTATTGACTTCTGTGGCCTACTTAAAATTTCATTGACTTCTTTGGCCTACTTGAACATTGTATTGATTTCTTTGGCCTACTTGAACATTTTATGGACTAATGTGGCCTACTTAAACATTTTATTGACTTCTGTGGCCCCTTCCCTCATATAGATAAAAAAAAAAATTATTTTTTTTCCATTAAGTCATATAAGCAAAGTTTTGGTACCCCCAGGAAATAAAATGTTGCTTCCTTGGTGCTATGTGGCTCTCTTGGGTGCTGTGTGGCCCTCCTTGGTGCTGTGTGGCCCTTCTGGGTGCCATATGGCCCATCTGAAAACCTCTAGCTATCCTTAGATTCCAAGAAAAAGGAATACCTTCTTCAGACTATTATAAAATTTCATCAGCCATAAAGAGTGAAATAAGTGGTAAACATTTCAAGGTTAAATTTCCTTTAAAAAAAATTAAGAAACATTGTTTCTATTTTTCTCATACCGTAGGTTTATGTTCTTCTATATGTCATTTATACATTTTTGTGGGATTTTTTTCTCATGGGACTTATTTTTTTTTCTCATACAGTTATGGTCTTCTATATGTTAATTATACAATTTTTTTTTGCTTTTTTCTTATGGGACTGATATTTTTTTATCTTCTATTTTCAGTGAGGAAGAAAAGAGTTGGGAAAGACAGTTAAAGCTTTGCTAACATGACCTAATAAACCACCCTTATTACAAATGTTACCCATATTTTTTTAACTGATCTTCTATTTTACCCCTGGATATATTAATTTAAGTTCTGGAGCTCATTTGCTTTGTACATATTAGAATGTAGATAGCTGTACTTGTTTTATTACAAAAAGCTTTTTTTTTAAAATAAATATTTCTGGTCAAGAGTTCTGTAACTTGAACCAAGCCAACAATGTCTGCATGTACATTTGTATGATTTCTGTTTATTTGGTTGTTTAGTTGACAATGATGTTGTCATGGGTGCTTGACTAGCTTTTCTAACATGTTTCATTTTTATAAATATTTGCACTAGGCTAGGGAGTGTTGTTTTACTAAGTGACTTGCTGGGGTTTGGGAACAAGGCGAGTCTGAGTAAAATGTTCAAGAGCCCTGTCAAAGAAACACAGTTGCTATGGGAACACAGTTGTAAAGGAAACACAGTTATTATGGGGACACAGTTGTAAAGGAGACACAGTTATTATGAGGACACAGTTGCTATGAGGACACAGAGGTAAAGTGGACACAGTTGTGTATCTGGAAAAAGCAAAGATGTTCCAAAATTGTTTCTCTTTTGACTGTAGTTACCCATAAATGTATGAAGGGAGCTAGGTTAATTGGGTAGAAATTGTCAATCTCAGATTTGAGCCTAAAAATAAGTTAATCTCTCTTAGTCTTAAATCACACAAGAATGGAAAGGTCATTAACCCTGTCTAATTTAAATATCTGATATTGTTTAGCTTGACTGTGTCCCAGGCAAATAACTGAAGTAAGGATATTGTCTGGTGGGGTGGTGGGCTGGCTTACCTAATTAGGTCAGCAAAAATAGGTATATTAGAAACCTGAAACATTGTTATATTAACATTTTTGTTGTTGTTTCTTTCATTTGAAACTTAAGTAGTATTAATATCCTATTGTTAGGATTTAGATCCTATTGTTAGGATTAAGATCGTATTGTTAGGATTTAGATCATATTGTTAGGATTAAGATCGTATTGTTAGGATTTAGATCGTATTGTTAGGATTAAGATCATATTGTTAGGATTAAGGTCCTATTGTTAGGATTAAGATCGTATTGTTAGGATTAAGATCCTCTTGTTAGAATTAAGATCATATTGTTAGGATTAAGGTCCTATTGTTAGGATCATGCCCATGATGCACCTAATATCCTATCTCTTCAAACAAAACTAATATGTTAAATCTTATGTCTGAGATAAAAAAAAGGGTTTCCATCTTGCCGACTCAGTGAGTACCATATGCTACTGTTGAGACCTATCAAATGTTTGCCATGATCCTGGTCAGTGCCTGAGCTGTCCACCAATTTGTGTGATACAATTTGAGCCTTTACTGAATCCAAGGGCATGTGATGGGTCAACATGACCTTTTCAGTGCTGTGCAGTGATTCAACAACATTACGAAAAATGTTTATCCAACTTTGGGGTTTTATTGCTGTTTTTTTTAAGATCTTAATTTTTTTTTAAATATTTTTTTCAAAATTATTGAAAATAATTGTGAACAAAATCTCTTCTCTGTGTAAATATTCTGTTGTGTTCACTGAGGTTTTCACTCTTCTGGTCAAATTTCTGATAGAAACATGGGTAATTTTGAAAGCCTAAACAACTAACTCAAGAAAGTTTTGATGGCAATATGAAATAAATTTAAACAACTTAAGGATAATTTCATTTTTTTGAGAAATGTGTTGCACAAGCTATGTTACTCAACTGTTTGCATGAGATATGTCACTCAATCATCTGTACAAGATATGTCACTCAACCATCTGTTCAATAGATTCATCATTTAATGTTAGTATAGGAAGATACCAGTTGGACCACTTCTTGGAAATTAGAGTTATGTTGAGTGAAGCACTGTTTATGTTTATTTGTTGTCTTATCAGTAAAATGGCCAGTTGAGAGCAGAGGTTGTAGTGCTAGAGGTTCAGTTGAGAGCAGAGGTTGTAGTGCTAGGAGTTCAGAATTGATTTCATAGTTTAACTTGTTACAAGATCAAATGTAAAAAAATATTTAAAAAATGAATTTCAGGTTATTAAATCTTCTTTCGTTAAACCGAAGTCTGTGTCTTTCATTTACATCACATTTAACAACATGATGTTCCCCTGGGGAGCAAATGCAGCACATATGACATAAGTTAGGTATCCCTACATTCAAAAAAAATAAATTTATTGAACTGTGCGAGATAAATTGAGTGGGTATTTTTAGATATTAATTAGTAGCTTATTAAATCTTCATTGCTTGTATCAGTTGAACTTAGATGTGTTAAAAAAACAACAGTTTTTTCTATATTTATTATGTATTAGTTGTTCCTTTATTTTGACTGCAGTCACTACGTGCAGTCACTAAGTTCATTGATTTATTTGAAAGTCAATTTTTTATTTACCATAATAAAGATATATCATGTGCTGTGAAATTCTGGCTAGGAAATTCCCTTAATTATGTTTTTACTAGAACTATTTCATCCCTGACATTATTTATCTAATTGTTAACTTTATTTTGTTTTAATGTCAAGGTCTACACCGTTTCTTAAGCTTGGGCATTCATTGTTCTTGATTAAAACAATTATACAAATCTTTATAAATTTGAATAACTGTTGATTTTGTTTAACAGCATGCAGCCAATTCTTTTTAATCCAGATTGATCTTGTTTGGTGTAATTTATTGAAATATTTGTTTATCTTTGTTTGTGGTCACCTATTTACCGTTAGCTAGGAACCTGCTGCAAGCTAAAGAATAAATATACCTTTTTTTAGTATTATCATGTTTTCGAGTTGTTGTTTTTTTCAACTTTTGTTTGATATCCAAATTAGTGCCAACATAAGATGTGTGTACACCTCATGTACATAAATGGTAATATCAACATGACTCTTGTGTAGATCTCATGTATGTGGATAGTAATATCAACATATTTGTGTACAACTCATGTACTTGGTTGGTAATATCAACATGTACTTGTGTATGCAACATGCTCATTGATATTAATGTCAACATGTGTCTTGTGTACATCTCATGTACTTAACATGAGACTTAGTACAGCTAAATAATGTGTAGATAGTTATGTACATAAAATATGTTCCTTGGTAGACATTGAAATAGAGGTATTTTAGATGATAGGGTGAAGGTATTAAGTTCCAACACAAGTGCATGATCTCTCATTACAATTAAATTATCTTCCATCATATTTAAATTACCTCCCATTGCTGGCATTATATCTCCCATGAAAAAGCCACAAAATAGAAGTTATCCTTAGCCATTTAACATTCATTGGATCTAACATTCAAAATTGTAACTTAAGAAATCATACGTAAGTTTCTTCTCAAAAATCGTATTGGTCACATGCACATGGGTCAAAAATAGTTTAAGCATTAAATACAAGAAATATATTTTCTAGTTTTTAAGACACTTGTTTGCAAGCTGCTTGTCAGACATTCATTGCGACAGGGGCAACTATTGCAAAGATAACAGAAATTATATTGCAACATTTCCCGCATTGCCTTGTACATCAATTTTATTTAAGATTCATGCTAACTCTTAAGTTGTATGTCATTTAATTCAAAATTACTCCGTAGTTATATGTCACATATTGTGATCCTGTTGAAATCTCATCTGCATAACAGTAAGTGCCATAGTCCAGGGCTGCCACACCTTGGGAATTTTCCCAAAATCTTGGGAATTTACAACCCCATTCAGGACCAAAACTCTTTTTTTTTTTTAAATTCCCAAGATTTAAAAAAAAAATCATATTTTCATGATCTTGGGAAATATTTTGACGAAATCTTGGGAATTTAAAAAAAGTTGAGTGTTAGCTCTGCCATAGTCAGGCTGTGTGCTGTCACTCATCACTAACAAACTGTTCATAATCCTTGTAGCTGTGATGTGATAGCTGTGATATTGTGGCTGTGTTACTGGCATGTGTGATGCCCCCATGTGTGATACTAGCATGTTTGATACTTGAAGATTTTTTCAATGTCTGCACCTAACTACACCTTGTAGTTCTGAGTTGATGCGACAACTTCTCGGTTTCATTAAAAGTTATGTTCATGTACTAAAAGATTCCCACAAGAAAACCTCTCACACATAGAAAGGACAAGAAACTTCTTGTAAAAACAGAATGAAATGTTTAATTAAAACTCATACAGAACAAACACAACCATCATTGACAGAACCATCACCATCAATACTTTCCATTCAGCTTGTAGAATAGAGTGGTCACACTGCACTCAAACTAAATTAGTTTGATTCTGTCAGACAAGGGTAAGTGACTTCCCTGAGTAAAGTGACTTCGCTAAGAAAAGTAACTTCCCTAAGTAAAGTGACTTCCTTTAGAAAATTGACTTCCCTAAGTAAAGTGACTTCCCCATTTCATAATGCCTAAAAGAACAATGTAATCATAAAAACAAATTGCATATTCTTAGAGCTTGAAAACATGCTCAAGATATTCACCTGACATAAACACGCTCAAGATATTTACCTGACATACAAAGATTATAAAATATTGTAAATGTAAGATTTAATTTATAATACATACAGAATATTTATAAATAGAAAATCTTGACATATTACATGATCCTCAACTCCATTTCACACTATATAATTTACAGAAGGTAATGTCTAATCACACCACAACTTGTAGGCAAGTATATACCTCAACAAACAGTCAAGTCATTGGAACAACAGTCTAGTCATTGGAACAATAGTCTAGTCATTAGAACAACAAAGAGTCATTGAAACCAACAGTTTAGTCATAGAAACAAACAGGATCATTTCTTCATGTGGTAGCTTGGCTTGCCTAAGACAGGGGTAATAAGGGGAGAGACTGCAATCAGGTTAGTACAAAATAAAATGAGTAAAACAGAGTAGGGTTAAACCTGAAAAAATACACGCAACAAAACAGCGAACGTGTCGGCAGAAAGCCTTCGTCAGCGAACAAAACAACAGAAAAAACGGTATAAAAATAAGAAATAGCACTTAGCTGGAAAGTAGTACCTGTGGGCAGCAATAGAAGTGTGACAAAATTTTATCTCTCCTTTTAGACAAATATCAGTAAATTAGAAATAGCCAGCAGAAGGCTAGGTTACAGCACTACCTCACCACACACAGGTACCAGTACCTCACCACACACAGATAACTCACTATAGTTTTTTAAATTAAATTAAATTTATTTTTCAATGTATTTTAAGAAACAACTCAATCATCTCATTGTATCCCCACAACCCTAGTTAACGCAGGTCAATTAAATCATAATGGTCTATAATAGTAAAAAGATGCATGTTGGGCTATTATGGAAAGTCATTTTAAGATGTTAATGCAAACATAAGACAAATATAATTGGCATAGACTGGAAATGTAATTCTTGCTAACGAGCTGCTGTCTTATGAATGAGAGATATAGGATACATAGAGCTGCTGTCTTAAGAATAAAAAATATACAGTACATGGAGGCAATGGAATGTCAAAATCTTAGGAATACCTAGAACTTGCTCTTATATAAATACTATTATTTACATTTTAAGAGAAAAAAATTAGTCACATATGTACATGTACATAATACACATCCTAACTGCTGTTATGTATGTACAAGAAATATTGAAACTTGTGGACCTTCGATAAACTTTTATATATATAATTTGCATACAGATCCTTAATAAAATTTGTTTTATCAAAATATTGAAATGAAATGTTAATTGGATCAGAGAGCTATAAGTTGAAAATGTTCTTAACTAACAAATTCAAATCCCAGCACTTAAGATCAATATCTTGTAAAGAAGTGAAATTCATGGAATATGAAATTTGATCTTTGCATAAATCAAATTAGTTAAAATGGCCACCTGGTAGGTAATTGGGAGAGAAAAAAAACAAAAAAAACACACACTTAAAAAAATATAAATTAAAAAAGCAGAGCAGGTGGAATTGGGGGAATACGAAAGCTTCAGTAATTTTTTTATTAAATTTCTAAATAAGCCCTTATCTGTTTGTTTATTAAAATGAATAAATTTTTATATTTTTTTTTAAAAATCATGCAACCGCCCCAAAATCCTAAATTGATAAATTTTTGTTTAAAAAACCAGCCCAGGGAAGCCCAAACTCTCTTCTATAAACATGAACTATATACACTTGTATTAAAAGTTATCTTCACTTCTGGTGTAACAATGACAACCTAACAGCCAAGATCAATTAGTTATGCATGCAGAGATTTAACAAACTGAGCAAATGTGGAATCTATCTGATGAATCGGATGTGATGCAGGAGAAAAACTGTTGCCAGCATAAACAGAGTTGCCAAGTTCAAAGACAGGAATGGAGCCCCACCTCTGACAGATCCTGACCTATCTTCAGTTGGGACAGATGAACCTGCGGAGAAATGTATGATTGATAAATGTATCAACAATCAAAGTGTGCAATCAATCATCCGCCTCTCACAGATCATGACCTGTCTTCACTTGTACAAAGTAAACCTGTATGTAGTTAGTTGTATGAATGATATTTGTGTACACAATGTGCAATCAATCATATCTTTGCAATCTTCACAACATTATATAAACATGCCCATATGTAAAACAACTGCTTAAATTAATGACTACAGAAATCTAATTTCTGTGATCCTGACAAACTATAGCATCAATAAAATACACATTTCTATTACAAGAAGATTGCAAAAAAGATAACAATGACATGTGTATTATAGCCTGTGTGTTGGTCTAATTTTGCTTCCACGTAGTGTGGTGTCCTCCATCACTTGTCTTCACCTTTTTTTTTGTGATGTTGAAGTCACCGATTACATTTGCAGTGATGTACCATTACCCACACCTCCCCTGATTGGGAAAAGGTTGTTTACATTCTAATTTGTTCTAAATAATTCTATCTCTTGTTGAAATTTCTTATTAAATTTCTTTTCTGAAAGGTTCTAACTCCCTACTTATAAAAAAGCCAGCAGGTTTCCCAGCTGGAAGAAACTTTTCTAGATTTCCAGACACAAAACTGATGAGACTTAATATACTTTACTCTTATGGATTTTACTCTTTGTGCATGTGAGTGCATATTAACATTTTTAACTTGAGGAGTATACTCAATACTGGATTGTTTAAAAATATAAATTTAAAAGGATAAATAAATTGAATATTGTTAATATCACTAGCTTATGTATTGTTTTTCTGTATATACTGGTTATCAGTCCTGTGTTAAATATTGTTCATATAAACTAACAAAATCTTAATGCTCATTAAACTTACAAAACCAATTAATGGTATGTAACAATGTGTATTAAATAAGTTATTAACAAGTTCACTATCTTACACAGTCTATTCAATTTCAACTCAGTGGTTTAACACTTACTTTGTAATTCCATTGTTACATAACGTGATCCTTTGTCATTCTCTGCCGAGCACTGGTACCTTCCAAAGTCTGAACTCTGAACATTCCATACGACCAAAATGCTAGTAATTCGATTGGATGCGCCAGGAATGTTACGAATTTCATATCTGAAGTGAAAACAAGTTTTAAAGAACCAGTAGAATCTTTCTTTTTTTTTTTTGGTGTCCTCTTTATTATCTTAATTAAACCATTAATGTCATGATTATGTCCCTTTTGATAAAATTTTTATGTACACCGCGGTGAGCCCAGCCCTAGGCTGGGGTACCGCGCTATATAAGACCACTTATTATTATCATAAATGTGAATCAAATTTTTTTTTTATTTAAAGGGGGTCAACTCTCATAAAGTAGATTTACTTCTGTGATAATCATATTTCTTAATTATATTAAACTAAGGTAAATATTTCATATGTACATGTTTTTTTTGTTGCTGTTTTTTAATTTTTAATCCAGCAGAAATTTCTGAGGGTTACTTTTTGTTGTTTTGTTTAAAATAACTTGTAGGACTCCAAGGTAGGTCCTGCTAAACAAAACCCTAATTTATTAAATTATTATTTTATGAAAGTGATTTTGAAGATAGCTTAGTTGGCATTACTCATGGTATTGATAATTATTATAGTGAAGCTATTACTAGTCGCAGTTCAAGTGCTAATAGTGAAAGTACTGCAGCGGTGAATAGGGAACTAATGAATTTAATATGAATGATGTAAGGAAATATGTAGGTCACCAATAAAAAAAATTTCACTTTAAATTCTATAAACCCAAATAACGTTGTATTTTATAAACTGAAAGAATAATTTTCCTCTGTCTTTATAACATATTTAGATTATAAAAAAGACCCAACAGTCAGTGTGGGTTGAGGAAAGATAAACAGTAGCACAATTTTTGTCACTGTTGAAAGGTCAAGGTCATATTCATTTCACACAGAATTTCGGAATTCAAACTATTTGATTCCCTGTCCAATTTACTCAGAATATCTATAATAATATGGGCCCTGATTCATTTTCCATTAGTTTTGTATATTTTAGAGATAGGTATCAAAGTTATTAAAAAAATGTTGAAAACATTGCACGTTTGCATTTGACAGTTAAAAAGTCCTCACAACTAAAACAAAAAACTGACCTTCCACCAGAAATGATGGGCCGGCTCTCTCTTGACCAGGCAATTTGGTTTCCACCAGGTGGAGGGTATCCCTTAATGTTACACACCAATTCTTTAGTGTAGCCAATAGCTTGACGGGCAACAGGGGTCCCTGTGTAGACCTCAGGACGAACTGAGAAAGAAAAATTTTCTTTAAAATATAACAATTTAGGAAGCATTAAAACCAATATTTTATCGGTTTAATTTATTCAGCGGATGTCAATGGTTGTTGCACAAGATTTTGAATTGAAGAAAATTAATTAAAAGAGAAAACCATTGGCGGACACTTTATCTAAAAGTTAGATGGAAACAATACATTCCATACAAGTTTTTTCATTAATGATTTCTTTTGCTGAAGCTTCTCACCAAAACAGCCAAGGAACTGTTTAAAGCTTAAATGGTGTGGTGAGTAACTTCAATTAATAAAAAATAAAATGGAGTATAATAATAATGTGACAGCTGCTTTAGGTCAAAGGTCATATATAAATTTCATGATAAATAATACCTTTAAAAAAAATCAGTTCAAAGCATAATAACAAATCCTAGTAACAAAGATCAATTAATTTTAAATTTGCCCCACTAAAGTTTACTGACTCACAATTGACGGTCACTCTGATCTCTCTGTAGTCCATACCAGCAGAATTTTCAGCTGTGCACTTGTAGATTCCAGCATGATCAGACTCAATGCGGTTTATGTTGAGCACATTTCCCTAAATATGACCAGAAATGAAAAGCATTAAAAAATCTTAATGTTTAATGAATTCTGTATTTTAAAACTTTCAAAATAATTCATTTATCTTGAAAAACAAATAGAAATCAAGACCTGTTAAAAACTGATTAATTTAAATTGAGATAAAATATGAGACTTGCTTGAAACTCTGTTCCCCCATTCGGCAAGAGCTCCCCTGCCATTCTTGTCCACTTAATTAAAGGCTTGGGTCTACCGTTAGCGTAACACTCCAACTTAGCAGGGTCATCTGCATTCTTGGTCATATCTGTGCTGGTGTCAAGGTCAGAAATCTGGGGCTTCTCTGAAGGGAAAAATTCTTATTAAATAAATCAGTCTACTAAGACAAGTAGTTTAAAAGAACTATATTTTTAAACTATGCAAATTGATACATAATTGCCAGAGATAACTTAGCCATTAATGAATGAATTTAAAGATGTCTTATTTATGAAAGATAAGTGATGAATTATTTAAAGCTCAATTTAGGGTAATGAACTAATGGCACATTGATGAGATACAGGGTATACTGTCATGATCGCTTGCTAAATGAGCACAACACTATGAAATAATGAGAAACATTTTAAAGAATTGATAACAGCTGGCAACTGCACATAGTTCATTATAATAAAGTTACTAGGAATCTGAGGGCTCTTAATTGCTACACTACTGGTACCAGCAGTTATGAGATATTCAACCATATTAAGAGAGCTGAAAACCAGTTCAATACCATGGCAAGTCTTATGAAAGATTATGGAATACTTCTTTTACATGTAAAAAAACAATTTGCGGCCAACATTAAAAGTTTATTGTCTATAAGTACTTAGAAAAGAAGAATTCTGACTAAACTCAAACAAATCACTTACGGACAACTCGAAGCTCTCTTACACTTGTCACATAGTTCTGCGCTCCGACCTGAACTTTACATGTGTATGATCCCTCATCTGTGGGTTGTACATTCTGAATACGAAGACGCCATGCTGTTGGGGATGGTTTATCAATAGCCCAGCGGAAAGCATCGTACGACCGGGTCCCTGTTGCAATCTGAATGAGACTGGCATTGCCACGGTTTGCCTGCACAGTCCATTGCACCTGATATTGAAATGAAGGCAAAAATTATGGATAATGTGATCAATGAAGACTTATAACTATGATCTATGAAGATTGAGAGAGGAATTATCATGCCTCTATGATAGAAAATTAAACAGTCTAAATTTAACAAATATTTCTGTCAATTGTAGTGTTCCTCACTTCTCATTCTACTATACAGGGTGGGCCAATAAAAGTGAGAACATCTCATAGCATATGAGTTATTTCAATATATAATTCAATTAATTATAATTCTTCATGGAATTTTCTTTGTGCAAAATATTTAGCTAATCAGAAATCATGTTCAATGTGTCCTCCTTGGTTCTCAACAACTTTAAGCTAGTAGGGGTATAGTTAAACTAAATTTGATGTGATTAAATCACATTTTACAAGATGTTCTCACTTTTATTGGCCCACCCTGTAGAAGCTGACACTGGTCAAAATCTGTATTTTTCCTCATTTTGAACATCTAATGAAATCTGACAAGTTACAAGTGTTATGTTATGCACCTCAACATCGACAGGTCGGTTCTCCACAACACATATCATCTGTGCATCCTTGTCCTGCTCTTGTATTATCATCTTGTAGACTGGATTTACAGGAGGGTCTGTCTCACTAATGTTTACTTTGGGGTCATCAGCACTGACCACTGGAGAATAATAAAAATAGATTTGATGTAAGCAGTAGGCCAAGTAATACAAAATGAAATTACCAGATATTCACATAATTAAGTGAAAGACAGGGGAATTTAAACCCTTTACTTAATAAAAGTTATCTATCACGCCTGCAATTTAAATATTTTTTTTTTTGGTTTCACTGGCTTTCAGTTTTGAACTTTTTTTATAACTTTAATTCAAATCTCAGCATGAACTCATGAACACAAAATACACTACTTTTGACACTGACTGGATGACATGGATAAGAAAATATTTTTTTTAAAAATGAGGACTTGATGGTAGTAATAGTATATTCTGATAATATTGAATATTCAATAATATTGCAAAGCGATTGAATGGTTTGTAAGTTTAAGTCTAGTTTAGTAGTAACCTGCCTAAGTCAGGTAGTGTTAGTTTAGTAGCCTAGCCGTATTTTAATTAATATGATGTCAATGATGTGCTCAAGATAATCTAATTAACAAATACAAAACAAACAAACAGGAAAACCATCATTTTTGGGCTGGTTTTTTCAGTTTCATGTGTATTGATAATACAGTTAAGATGAAACTTTACAACTTAAGTAGTAACTTTTAGTATAGAATTGACAAACACGGAAGTATCACTTATTCAAGAATCAAAATTATCATTGGCAGCAAGTTTAATTTAGACTTACTAAGAGTGAAATCAAATATTGTTTAATATAACTCAATAACTGGATGAGCTTACCTGTTACCAGGGATGACAAGCAATAACATAGAACAATAAAATGACCTGTGCCCATTTTGAGGCAAATCTTGTTGGTTAATTATTTTCCCTTCTATAAAAGACGCCTTTACCAACTTATAGACCTGATAAAATTATTTCCGGTAGTTGGTGCGCATGCTCATAACTACCTGTCCTATATTACCTGTGTCCTCTGTCGCCTGTCAGGTACACTGCGCACCTGTTATGGGCATTGATACTTCCTGCTTCCGGTGATGTTTGTTAGGTTTATGTTTGAAGTATAGCACGTATTCATGAGGCCGTGACAACAAAAAACGATAAAATCATGGCTTTTCTTGGCACAGTTTTAATTACAGCTTTGTCCTTAGCGTGTTACGGTATTGTTATTTCTATTCTTTAGGGTAAAACGTTGAGATTTTGTTGTTTTAAGTAAAAGATGTGATGTTGTGTTTTCACCACTATCTGTTCAGATCTGAGACTATCACTCACGCTAAACTCATACAAAAGTTGTAGCTGAGTAGGTTCAGTGGGTAGACCTACTAGTTGGTCAGTTTAAACTACATTTTACCAGTAAATGTCATTTATCCTTTAGTATATATTATATAATTGACATAAATATACTACTTTGGTCTAAAGTTGTACTGTACAGTAAGTCAAATTAACTAGTCAAAGACAAATGTAAGGGGTATACGGCGCTCATAAATCATGATAATTGTTAGACAATGTAGTTATTTAAAGTTTAGTTAGCCATGAAACCATTTTATTTTTATGTCATAGGGTTAGTTGTATATAGTATTAGTATTAATTATGTTACGACGTAAATCTATTAATGTAAATTAACAATTTTAACCACAAATTAAATAAAAATAACATTTTCCCCATGACAATGCCTACTAATGCATGTAACACAGTGCGCAAAATGTAATTTGATCTAAATGATTAATTACTATAATTAAATATTTTTTGTTGTAGTTTCTGCCCAACAACCTGAGATTGTAGATGAAATCTGGCCCGAAGTTCAGCCAATAGGGCGTACTGGTCGCATCAACTGTACAGTTGCACGTTTGGGTGAGAACACTGTAAGTCTGTTTTATATAATATAACGATGTTGCATTAACATCTTTTAAATAACCATCCATTTTATTTGGGCCTATGTGTTTAAAAGAAATAATTTTATTTGAAAAGGTTATCAGAGATTTCAGATATATTTTTCTAAAATTTAATCCTGGCAAAGTCATTTATAAAATATGTTAAAAGCCTGGCAATGGCATTAAAAGTCTGAGTAAATCATTTAAAGGAGTTGGAGCAACCAAAATAATGCCACTCTCAACTTCATCATATCTTGTTTACACTATATTTGAAAAAAGCTGATATGTTGCACAATCTGTTAAAACTTTATAGATGTTAATCTGTTAATTTGATTTAGATTGTTCTCTTATAATTTTAACTCAGTTGTGTTATATACAAGAGAGACACTCACATGATCAAGGGCATCTTTCAGTGGATTAATATTGCAGAAATGTGTGCATTTTATGAACTAGGAAACTTTTTACATATATTTTTTAAGTTTTCCAACTTTGCCATTAAGGGTACCATTGAAAAAATCCATGTCCCCACAAATTTAATTTCATTTGATCATCTTCCTAACTTAGGTGACCTGGTATCATGAGCAGTACTCACAAACAATTTCTGTTGGAGAAACCATTGAGGTCAAGAATGATATTTTGGGAGGATTGCGGAAGTATGAGGTACAGATCAGGAGAACCGTAGACCGGGTTACATATATGTTGGTCATCAGACGTTTGCGGCAACAAGATGCAGGAAACTACACATGCACTGTTCGAATCCAGTCCGTATCTGACAACCAGTGGCCAAGGAAGAGAGGGTCACTGATAGTTCAAGGTCAGCTGTCCCTTTTTTGTAATTTCTTTGTTTTATTTTTTTTATGTTTCAAATAATTCTTTTTGTCTTTGATAATAATAGGGAATATGCTGATGCAGAACTGTCTTGGGTAGAAATTTTACGCTTTATTCAACTGGAACAAAATTATAATCTTAAAAGAAAAAATTAAGAATTTCACACAAGAAAATAAAATTGTTTTTTCTTTGTCAAGACTGAGACCTTTCTGTGTCCTTAAACACTGGAATTCTCTTTCATTAAACATCCACAATATCCCAACCATCACAGTCTTCAAAACACTCAAATTACATCTTTTTAACTGTGACCGCTCGCTTTCGTTTGTAATCATTGCAGTATGAACTTAATGAGTTTTGTTAAGTTTCAGGGTTTGAAAAATGTGTAAATGAAAATTCAGGTTTCAAGAAATTTTTAGAAAAGGATTTCAGGGTTCACAGCTTTTAGTGAGTGGCACCCTTGCAGTCCTGACTATCATTTAATGTTTGACTAGATTTCAGTTCTGCTGGTTAAGTCAGAAACCATGTTATAGGATCATTGATGGTTGCAATGTTTTAACCACATTTGTTTTCAATGTTTCAGTGGCTCCAACCATCAGGGCAGGTGACACCACAGCTGTACTACAGGTCAACAGGGGAGAGAACTCAAGTTTGCAGTGTGCAGCCACAGGTATTCCTTACCCCAACATTACCTGGACAAGATCAGATGGCGGCTTGTTACCTGTCATACCAAACCCTGTTGCCCAGTATAGAGTAAGTTGTTACCTGTCTTACAAGGCCCTATTGCCCGTAATATAGTAATTTATTACCTGTCTTACAAGGCCTTATTGCTCAGTATACCAGACCTGTTTACTCTCAAACTCTTAAATTGTACAATGTCATCACAAAATAGTTCAATACATTATCTTAATAGTAAAAAATAAACTTACAGTATATATTTATGTATACATCTCAAAATCGTACATTGTACGCCAAAATTGTAAGAGTAAACAGGTCTGGTATACAGTAAGTTGTTACCTTTCTTACAAGGTCCTATTACCTAGGAATTGAGTGCCCTAATATTTCCTCAACTCACAACTGTTAAAATATATTTGAGTTCATTCTGTTCATCCATTCCATAAACTATGCTCAAAGAGGCCATTTAATATTAGCTTATATAAAGTGAGGACATAATTTCCTCATACAATTTATAACAGTATTTGTTTTACAGCAATGTTTATATTTTTTTTTAAATACTGGAATTCATCTTCTAGCTTTTATTTTATTAACTTGAACAGGTCATGTTTATTTCTAGCATTCAGATATCTATGCATTCCAATCATGATTTGGGCAACAAGGCTTAATGAATTTTAAGATCACAGCAAAATGTTCAGTTTTAGAATACCGGTATTATAAAAGAAAAATATACTGTAAAGTTTATTGAGTATAAAGATGTCTTTTTTTTAATAACTTTTCCTAGAAATATAATGTAAACAGACTGTGTATATCTATTATGAGAAAAAGCTTCTTGGAGAATTTTGGAAAATTAATTATAAAGCTAAGCATTTTTAAACAAATCTTTTGTGTCAGTTGTTGAAACCATTCTGTACATTTGTTTTGATAGAGTCCCCAACTTCCGTTGGTTAATGTTGACATCCAACACATGGGTGTGTATCGTTGTGTTGCTGACAACAACATCAAACCGCCAGCTGAACACTTGGCCGAGGTCTTGGTTTTCCATGCACCTAAAACTCGTGTGGTGCAAGATTCTGTTGGCCAGGCACAGAACAGAAGGTTTCATGCCAAAATAGAGTGTATTGTGCAAGGTATGTATTTGTTTATAAAATATCACCTGTTATACAGAGAGTGGGAAAGTTATTTGAAAAAATGGGGGAAATAAGTTGCTGACATTATCAAACCTGTTTACCTCTAAGATAATGCCATTATGACTACGATTTGAGGCCTACGCTTATGGCACTATAAGGATGCTAGGAAAAAAATAAAATACATTTTTTTTAAAATGGGTAATTTCAGTAAGTACTAAAAATATTTTTTGTACTTACACAGTAAACAAATTAATGGTCTCGAGCCAACTCAGAATTTTTTCTATTACACATAAACGTTAAATACTTAATTTTACATTACAGCCATTAATTTTTTTTATGGTAATTCTCTAATAGAAATAGGTGCATCATTTAATTTTACTCAGCGGCTAGAGCTGCTTGGGGTGGGCTAGGATTTTATGCACTTGACTGCAAATGCCTGCCCTTAATTTTTTTTTAAAGTAATGAATATAGTGCTGCCCTTTCTGCACCCCTTCATATGCCACTATTTTTATATCTCTCTGCAGTACTACAAATTTTGTCATTACCACACAAAATTGTGCTGTTTTGTTTTTTGTTTTGTTTTTGTGGGGGGGGGGGTGTTCTTCAAAAAAAAGCATGTGTTTCCCAGCCCTTGTTACCAGCTCCTGCAGTGTACCCGTAAATGATGTCCATCATGTTTAATTATTACAATCTCTGAAGTTAATATGTATGATATATTTATTTCACCATTAGTTCACCCGTAGCCAACATATCTCTCTGCAGTACTACAAATTTTGTCATTACCACACAAAATTGTGCTGTTTTGTTTTTTGTTTTGTTTTTGTGGGGGGGGGGGTGTTCTTCAAAAAAAAGCATGTGTTTCCCAGCCCTTGTTAACAGCTCCTGAAGTAGACCCGTAAATGATGTCCATCATGTTTAATTATTACAATCTCTGAAGTTAATCTTTATGATATATTTATTTCACCATTAGGTCACCCGGAGCCAACAGTTACATGGGAGCGTGTGGTCAACACAGGTCGTGTGCGTATTACTGATGATGACAAGTTTGACATCAACAAGCAGACTACAGACAACCAGAATCTGAAAGCCATGGAGCAGTGGTATACAATGAAGATCAAGAATGTGCAGGCCAATGACTACACAACCTATTTCTGTATAGCTGAAAACAACTTCGGAAAGTCTAATTCAACAATTGTTCTGTTTGGTAAGCCTATCATGTGCTCTGTGCTTATTTTTGCATGGTAAATAAATAGAGGATCTAGAGATGTTGTAGGTCTTTAAAATAAAAGATAAGACAATTAAGTGGATGCTTCAGAAAGATCCTGCCATCTTCAGCAGACAACACAATAAAAAACAGATAGATTTTAATGACAAATCAAACGTATGTACTTGAAGTTCTAAAAAAAAGTCAATGTACAGAGGGACATGTTTTTGATAAATAATGTAAACTATCAAATAGTGTGGTTTCATCCATTTTTAATTTACGCAAAAAAGTAATATTATCATTAAGTCCCTGTTTCAAACATACACTTTTGGATGTCTCTCCTAAATAATAAACACCCCATCCCCAGGGTATGTAATATTTGGAAGACCGTATTTTAGTGAAGCTTGTGAAGTGCCTGGGAATTAGATATATTGCTCAAGTTGTGTAATTTCTCTAATGAAGTAATTATTATAGTATAAAATAACATTTTAAAACATTTGGTAGGAGTAAAGAAGACATAATTAGTTCATGAGAGGCCAGATGATCTACTGATGTTGTCATTTTACATGACATTGGAGTTAAAAGGTTTTCATTTTATCAAGCCTAACTCAAATGTCAAACACCGGGATGACTGTGTATTGTATTATTTGTATAGTCCATATATTTGATTATAGATATTTTCAACATTATGTAACAAAACCCATTTAATAGAAATGTCTCAATGTTACATATTTTCTTTCTCTAAACAGAGACCACTGAGTGCCAAGGACCTAACTGCCCTTCTCTTCCTCCATCAAGCTCACCATCATTTATTCTAACATTGATGACAACACTCCTTGTCACCATGGTACATGTTCTGGTTCATTTGTAAGGGTTTGTGCGTGTTAGATAGTTTTTCCTTTTGTTTTTGCTTTGCTCTAAGAGGAAAACAAATCTTACAGACTACCGTTGACCATTCAACTTTTATCTAAAAAGTGCTAATTTTTGTGTGCATGATGGGTGCACAATTGTAATCCTAACTTTCTCACAGAGTAAGCGAAACTGAAGTATTCTCCATTTGTGACTAACATCTCATTGTGACAGATTCTTATTTTAATAAAGAAACTATTTGAAAGGTTCTGTAGTCATAGTTATGTAGTACTCCTGCATCTTTTCATCATTTCAGTTTAAAGTAATTCAAATAAGATTGTTAAGAAAACTGTAATGAGCATGTTAAGAAAGTCTAATCAACATGTTAAGAAGAAAACTCTATGCTATTGTTAAGATCATTTTACCGATAATGCCTCAACATAAACATTTTTTTGTCTGGAGTGTTCATTGCACAGTAAACATATATTCAGATGTGACAGTATACACTTGGTAACTTAGCATGTTTACAAGCAATTAGCCTCCAAAGTTTATAATCATTAAAAAAAAAGGTTTGAATAAGATTATTGTAAATGTAATGTTGACATTTTTGATTGAATGAAGTGTGGCTGTACGTAGTTGCTGATAGACTTCTGTGTAACCCTGTTCACATTCCTCAAAATGTAAATAACAGTTTATTGGAAATTTTTTGTACAGTTCTTAAATTTTTGTTTTAAGTTAGTAACTAGTAACTTTGTACAGCCTTGAACTTTCAGACATTGAAATTGTGGATTGTTAGCACAAGTGAAACGAGTGATGGTGTAACAACCACCTCAGTATGTAAGACATGGGAAAATATTGACATGTATCTGAATATACTGGTGGGAGTTCATTTCACTGTGTACCCTTTCGTGGTGATTTTCTAAATACTTGTAGCATATACTGTATGGATGTTGTATGTCCGAAAATTATGCAAGATACTCTGGTTTGACGGTGTCCTATGAATGAAGGAATGATATTTTTTTAACCTAATTGCAGTTTGTTTGTGAACTTTTCAACAACATTTCATTCTGAGTTGACACATTTTTAGGAACTTAACCCAAGTAAGAATTTCCTTTGTAAAGACTGTCATACTGTTGTACAGCTCTAGGCTCTTGTTTTTATAAAAATAACTTTTTTTTTCCTTGGATGTGTGGTTTGCCTGATAACACTTGGAATATTGTGAATAATTGGTTGAATATACTCAAATATATTTTGTACATCATACATTATATCTCTCCACTTGGATTTTTAAGATATTTTCATAATTTTAAGAAAAGATCTGATCTTATCATTTAAATGAACAAACCAATCTATTGTGACTTTGAAATGTGTATACCATTGAGAAGGCAGCTGTTTCCTGTTGGGTTTCCTCTGAGCTGAACAGATTAGAAAAGTATTTTTTTTATTGGTGGGCCAATTTGTGAAGAAATGTTATCACATGAAAATTGTAATTATTATTGGATAGTTTCCAGATGTGTAGCTGTATTTTCGTCAATTTGAAGTATAAATCTTTTGCTACAGTGAGGCTTAGTTTGTACATGACAATTCATAATGTTCTAACTTTTTGATTTATGCTACATGAACTAGACAATAAAAGACTTCCATTTTTTTTTCTTTTTGAATTCGAGTTATTTATAAATGGTTAAAGTTAAAATAATAGTAATTTAAAATTGTAGGAGAAAATATAATTTATATATTCTTAAGTAAAATAAAGTATTTTTCAAAGGAAGTTACATTAGAACTTAACTAAAGGTGCTGCAGATGAAAGATTTGTACAGCTTGCTTTGATTTTGTTTGCTAATGTGCAGGGTTACAAAGAGGAAGAACCAGCTGGTACTGTTCCTCTAAATATCCTAAGGTCCTAAGGAATTAAATTTGAAAGAACATAGTAACATGATAACAAATAACCCCATGAAAAGAAACATTCTGACCAATACACACATTGGCACAGATACACACACACATTGACACAGCCCCATGAATAGAAACATTCTGACCAATACACACATTGACACATCCAGTCCATTGTTTAATATGTTTAGGGTAACTTCTAAGGTAGAAAAAAGGCAAACAAGAAAAGAAATAAATTAGGTCTATAAAAAAACACACAGTGATTATCACAAAAAATATATTGTTACTTTATTTTCTCCAATCGAAGTCAACAGGAACAGATCAGCAGTTATCTTTACTGCACTAGTTGTTCCATCAACTCAACTGTCTACAAAACTGGCACTTATTTCCTTGGGATGATCTCCACATGACAGTCAGCTGCCAGGTCTGCTGCATACGCAGAAACTCTCTCATTGTCATCAAGGACTTTCACTTCTTCTTGGAACTTGATGATCATTTGGTAGTTTTTAGCAGGATTTGAAATTCTTTGTTCTTCAAGCAACCTGGATTTGACCTTTTGACCAAAGTATAATACATTCTTCGATAAATTAAAACAAATCTATATACAAAATTTAAAACAAAAATATTATGAACTAAAAAATGAGAACTTTGAATGGGTAGTTGTAGTTTAGACATAGATATGCTCTTACCAAATCCTTTCGCTCATTGGGGGGAGGGGGGGGGGCACAGATCCTGCACCTGACTTCCACCTTCGTCAGCCCGTCACTTGTGATGTCAAGAACAGAGCGTCAGTAGGATAAGGTGAACAACGTCTTGAGTAGTGGATCTTTCTCACTCAACGAGTCCTTTTCTCGGACTAGACAAAGCTTTCCATCCTTAAACTATCAACTTATAACTTTATTTTATTTTCATCTTACTTTTTTTCAGACACCTTGGTTTGTGGTATGTCATTTTGTTTCCTTCAGGTTTTCCCTTCCCACGTGTTAATTTTGTTACAAAAGGATCGTAGTTTCCCCATAATAATCCATTTTTAAATTGATTGATTTGATATTTATATTGATTCCAGCTATTATCAGGATGGAACTAAACGTTTAGAGAGTATACAGAACTCACCTCTTTTATTTTATCATCAAAAGAAAATTCGTCTCGATCTTTAATAATTTGATTAGGAAATCTGATCAACTTGACCTCAACGCTACAGAAGTCTGATTCTGAAATTCAGTTTATGAGAATTCAAGTTTTAAGATGTGCGTATATTGAAGCACATCCTTCTAACATGAATGGTAATTATGGGGATAGACTGCAATCAGGCATGAAAAATGGAAATGAGGGAAACTAAGTATGGGAAAACCTGGAAAAAAAAAAAACAAGAACGCAACAAAACAATGATTGTGTCGGCAAGAAGCCTTCATCGGCGAACAAACTGCAGTAAAAATAGAATTAAATAAAAGAACCTCTTAGCTGTAATTTTGTATTCGAGAGGACAGCAAGAGGAATGCAAAGGCTGTGAATAAAAATATTTTATATATAGCCCTAAATATATATTATCACCTAAAAAATACATAATTTATAAAATGAATTCATACTCTTGCTTCATTTTGTTTTTAAAGTGAACTTGCGACAGAATTGACAACGTTAACCGAACTCGCAACCGAAATGACAACGTTAAGCGAACTATTTGGCTGAAATAAAAATTGTACAGCGTGAAGAAACGTAAGATACCAGTAATTATTTTAAAAGTTTGACTTTGTTTTGCATATCATGTTCGTCATAATGTTGTTATGGTAGATATCATGTTTCTCGTACATGAACTTTGGGTGGCCCTAAGGTTAGCTACACGACATGTCTGGCCTAACTGGAAATTATCTCCATTGACCTTGATTATATGTAAGCATTGCATTCACTTAAATGATGTGGTCAAAACCATTCTACAGGTCATTCACTTAAATCATATAATCAAGACGATTTTGTGGATCCTTCACTTAAATGATGTGGTCAAGGCTATTCTATGAAGCATTCATTTAAATGATGTGGTCTAGACTATTCCATGGATCATTCACTTAAATGAGGTGGTCAAGACTATTCTATGAATAATTCACTTAAATGATGTGGTCATGACCATTCTGTGGATCATTCACTTATATGAGGTGGTCAACACTATTCCATGGATCATTCTTTTAAATGATGTTGTCAAGACTATTCTTTGAATAATTCACTTAAATGATGTGGTCAAGACCATTCTGTGGATCATTCACTTAAATGTGGTGGTCAAGACTATTCCAATGATCATTCATTTAAATGATGTGGTGAAGACTATTCCATGGATCATTCATTTAAATGATGTGATCAAGACTATTCCATGGATCATTCACTTAAATGATGTGATCAAGACTATTCCATTGATCGTTCACTTAAATGAGGTGGTCAAGGCTATTCCATGGATCATTCACTTAAATGAGGTGGTCAAGGCTATTCCATGGATCATTCACTTAAATGATGTGGTGAAGACTATTCAATGGATCATTCACTTAAATGATGTGGTCAAGACTATTCCATTGATCATTCATTTAAATGATGTGGTCAAGGCTACTCTATAAATCATTCACTTATATGAGGTGGTCAAGACTATTCTATGAATCATTCACTTAAATGAGGTGGTCAAGACTATTCCATAAATCATTCACTTAAATGATGTGGTCATGACTATTCCATTGATCATTCACTTAAATGAGGTGTTCGAGACTATTCCATGGATCATTCATTTAAATGATGTGGTCAAGGCTATTCCATGGATCATTAACTTAAATTAGTTGGTCAAGACTATTCTATGAATCATTCATTTAAATGATGTGGTCAAGGTCATTATGTGGATCTTTCATTTAAAAGATGTTGTCAAGACTATTCCGTTGAAAATACACAATGTCTAGCATTTGTTGGTACTCTGGAGTGATTTTCTTCCTATTCTTTCCATTTTACACTCATGGATATGATGTTTTCATTAAACACAATGAAATTTCTGTGAAAAAGACTTCAAACAAAACAATGGAGGGCTGCAAACGTAAGATACCGGTAATTATTTTAATGAACGACAAAAAATGGATGAATGTGTGACGACGATTGCAGCTCCATGTGACCCTTGTGAAAATTTGGACAAACGAGGTACAGATGAAAGTCTTTTGTTTGCTGTCTGGGATTTCACTTCACTTTTCTCTGCTACTCTATACTTTTGCACTGTAAAGTTTGATGTTTCAATAAAAATTTAATTTCGTAAGACTTTTGTTGCATTAGGACTTTTTTTTTCTTCTAAAAATACTTTAAGCAAACAGGGTGTGTTAGTATGTGTCGTCTGGTTAAGGGTTACTCGGTGCAGGTCAGGCGGTTCCAGAGGAGGGGGGGGGGTGGCAGGACACCAGGGGTTTACCGAACCGAATATTATTATTTTTCGTCATTCGCACGCGAAGATGATCAAGGCAATTTTCGACTACAGTAGTAGCCCTTGAATTGAGCTGCATTATGTTCAAAGTGAGTGTGGCAGTGTATGCCCCGTTATTTTGAAACAATCGCTATTAGTACGAAAACCATGTTGGGCGCCCAACGCGCTGTGTGAGTGACCTCGGCTAACACTAGATCGAAATGTTGACATCAGGTATCTCTTTCACCCCAGTCCGTACGGCCTCTGTACGGCCGGCTTCTCTCTCCCATAGGGGGGGGGGGAATACTTAAATACCACGATGTGGCCTTCAGTTTTAAATTCAATAATTTATTGCTCAGCAACCCTAGCGTATCAAGTTATAAACTAGATCGAAATGTTGCCATCAGGTATCTCTTTCACCCCAGTCCGTACGGCCTCTGTACGGCCGGCTTCTCTCTCCCATAGGGGGGGGGGGGAATACTTAAATACCACGATGTGGCCTTCAGTTATAAATTCAATAATTTATTGCTCAGGAACCCTAGCGTATCAAGTTATAAATTATATCCAGTAGGGGAGGGGATTTTAGTCACTATTCCGTAGCATATTTACAAGTCTCCATCGTTACATGATAGTTTAACATTTAGTCATTAAAGGGGTTTTCAACTTCATCCATAGTGGTCCCCACCCCTTCTAGTTAAAATATCTCAAAAACTATTTAACTCATAGACATAATATAAGATAGCATCTTAGATAGCGGAGACAAAACTGCACAGGACACATAGAAGTCGTTAGGGCTTTGGTCAGGGATTTTATTTATGACCCGGGTTTAGTCCCCAGGGTTAGTCATTTTAACCCAGAAAAGCGGCCCGAAGGCAAAACGTAGACCGTCTTGGTTTTGGTGTGACGGAGGGGCTCTCTCATATGTCTGTGCACGGCTTTATAAAGGGGTGCACACTAAGTAGGGAGTCATTTGAGGTGGGACAGCACCCCTGAAGTGTGCCATTGTTCAGTGCGGCCCGTTGGAACGCTCTGTAAGTAGAAGCAAATACGCCATTTTATTTCGTTGTGTTTAGGATGAACTTGTTAAGTGTTAGTAGTGGAAGATTTCGGTTCAGACTTATAACCAGGATATCTTGAAGGTTGAACATACAACCGTCCACTAAATTCTTTAATATGATTAATTAGATACCAATAACCAGCGTTTGTGAGCATAACAAACAACCGTATATCGGTCTGGTTACACATACTGCAATGTGCTTATAAGCTATTGATACAACAGTATACAACCACCAAAGGTACGTCAAATATGTGTAATAGGCTAACTCTCCTGCCCTGTGCTAAATTCTCACATAGCAAATGGTGCATGTGTGAGGATAATATTCCATATAATTAATCATTCTGCAATCTGCTGTTTGTCTTAAAAAGACACAGCGATTGATAGATCAAGCTGATCAAGCTAACGGTGGTCATACTTTATGACATTGTGTTTACTGTCCTGGTATGTGTGCTTCTTACATAGACACCATACCTGGGTGGCATAACAAAATAATTTCAAGATCTTTAGGTTAGCCCTCACATCTCACTTTGGTTCTGTGTGTAACACTAACACCGTGTACGTGCTTCAAATTAAATACTGCACGTGGTTTATTTTATATTTAAACATTCGTAGCACAGGATAATTTTCATTGCCATTTGTATCAAACATTAACATGTACGTATACTGCATTCTTAGTTAAGTTTATTTTGTCGCCACCTGTAATTACTTAGCTATGTAACATGTTTATTGTTAGCTTTGTAGTCAGGACATTGTTGACCTGAAGGCCTACTTTTTAAAAAAAAAAAGATATTGTCCTTTCCTTAGGACCTTTTTCGTCATAGTGAACTTTCCCTGTAGACTATTAATAAAGCTATAGTCCTCGAGACCTGCATTCCTTCAATTTTTTAGTAGTAACTGTCAGTCTTGGTACAATCACCATCACCAACCATTACCCAAGAACCTCTACTACTAAATGAGGTAAAGATGCTCAATTCGTCAGCCTCAATCTTGTATCCTTGCCTATGTGGTCCAATGGCAAGACTTAGTCAAGATGACTGGGAATAGACCAGGATGAGCTAGATGACCAGAAGTGTTTCTTCTGTGTTTCACTTTGCTCTTTATGCATTCTACGTCCCAGAAGTAGCTGGAACTGTAATCGCGTCAATGTCACACCGCCTACGTGATCGTGATAATAAATGAAGGCTTATTTCACACCGCCTACGTGATCGTGATAATAAATGAAGGCCTATGTCACACCGCATACGTGACCGTGATAATAAATGAAGGCCTATGTCACACCGCATACGTAATCGTGATAATAAATGAAGGCCTATTTCACACCGCCTACGTGATCGTGATAATAAATGAAGGCCTATTTCACACCGCATACGTGATCGTGATAATAAATGAAGGCCTATGTCACACCACCTACGTGATCGTGATAATAAATGAAGGCCTAAGTCTCACCGCCTACGTGATCGTGATAATAAATTTTAATGAAGGACTGCGTTTAAACCGTGTGAAAGAAATAGTAGAACAAGTGCTCGCCATTGTTGATGAGTTGCAACCCAAACTCCACCATTGTTATTGTCGTAGTCTATCTAGATGAGTTGCAACCCAAACTACACCATTGTTATTGTCGTACTCTATCTAGATGAGTTGCAACCCAAACTACACCATTGTTATTGTCGTACTCTATCTAGATGAGTTGCAACCCAAACTACACCATTGTTATTGTCGTAGTCTATCTAGATGAGTTGCAACCCAAACTACACCATTGTTATTGTGTACTCTATTTAGATGAGTTGCAACCCAAACTCCACAATTATTATTGCGTACTCCATCTAGATGAGTTGCAACCCAAACTAAGACCATTGTTATTGTGTACTCTATTTAGATGAGTTGCAACCCAAACTCCATCATTGTTATTGCCGTACTCTATATAGTCTATCTAGATGAGTTGCAACCCAAACTGCCAAACTACACTATTTCTAACGATTTCTCGGCGTTATATAATATATTGATGGCCACTTATTTCAAAACATTGCTTTAGTGAACGTTACTAAATATAAACCTATCTATAACTATAACACTAACACCTATTTATTTTTAAATAATGCTGATGTCGTTTTTCTACCGCCGCCGGCGAGGGTATTGGTGTGCCGCTGGGTGCCTATTGTCAACAGTTCTCCGTTTTAAACGTAAATAATTGTTTTATGTTAACTTTTTTAAAAAGAAAAAAAACTTACCTAATTCCTCTGCCATTTCGTTGTAAGCTTTTAAATCTCAACAATACTTGTACTTGCAGATCAACAAGAAACTATGTGTAATGTAGGCCTAAATAACTGATCAAGTTAATAATTAACTTAAACTTGATCAGTTAATAGAATATTTATAATTATTGAAATTGCATTAAAATTAAATACAATTTTTTTTTACAAAACAACAGACATGACTCAGAATTTCTGATTAAAATGTAATCAATCAATTAAACATTAACAATATCAATACACATTCCTTTATTTTTTTTAAAAAGAAAGACATGGGCAGTACTACATATTACATATTTTTTTGCAAAAGGTTAAGTGGATTTTCCCGTAATACTTTTACGGAAAATCCATTTTCTTATTGGCGGTCATATCCGACTTTATTTTAACAAGCATAATTTAACATTCACATAGTTTATCCAATTGTCCACAAATAGAGCTAAACGAGGGGGTGGGGATTTTAGTACCTTCTCTAATTTTATTTCACAGGTTAAATTATTTAGATTTAACAAATTCGATGTAATTGATTGGCATTATTGACCTAGTAGCATTTATTCTTCAAACAATTTACTTTACCAGTCCTATGCCTACAGCCAGCCACGATGTAGCTGCAGCAGAAATGTCAATTTGTTAATTTTTTTTTTTAGTATGGGGCACAGTGAATCGGGGTACAGTGGATCATTTAAGCTATTGATTCACTGTGCCCCATTTATGCTCTTCAATAATATTTTAAAATATTGACATACATATTTTAAACGCAAGTTGGTGGAATTGGAATGTAACTTAAATCTTCCTTTCTACTCCTCTTTACTTTGTTTTTGTCTGGTTTTAGCGCCCTCTCCTATATTTTTTCTGTTTTAGGTAGGATGTGTATATTGATATTATGTAAATTTAATTTATACTTATTTAAATGTGTTTTGTTTGTTTGTCCTGAAGAAGGCATGTGCCGAAACGTTTAATTGTGTATAATGTATAATTTATTATTAAAGCGGAACTTATATTGTTATATTGACACAATTCGTACATGTCTTATTAATCTAAATCGGAAGAGAAAAAGTTGGAATTAATAGGGCCTAGGCCTAGTTTTTATTAGCAGTGAAGAGTAAGATAAGACATTTTAAATTAAATAATTATTTTTTAATAGACTGATTGTTTTCTCAATAATTCAATAGTGTAGTGTTTCTTTTTTTCTCACCCAGAAAAAATGGTTAGAAACAGAGAGTCAAATAGAAATGTTGGTAATACAACAAGCCATGAAGGAGGCTGTACCACATGTTTTGGAGGAGGGAAAATCTCTGAGGACTGTTAGCAAAGACATCAACATTAAACTTTCAAGTCTCCGCAGATATGTCGAAAAAGCCAAGCAATCTGGATTAGACCGTACATCATTTTCACCAAACTGTAAATGCTGCCAAAATTTTGATAATGAATAAGAATCGTTGTTAAGTTGCCCAGGCCATAGCTCCAATGTTTTGGAGGAGGGAAAATCTATTAGGACTGAAAGGCCACGGCAATCTGGATTAGACCATACATCGTTTTCACCAAAATATAGGCCTAAATGCTACCAAATTTATGATAATGAAGAAGAGTCATTTTCAAATTGCCCAGGTCATTTCTCCACGGAGGGACAGCTCAAGTTGCCCGCCATTTCAATTTTAATGTTGATTTATCAGCATGTGGCAATTTTCTACGTTGATTTTTTGCAATTATTGTTTGCTTGTCATTTTATATGTTATAAATTAAATTGTTTGGTGTTACAAATAAATAAATTATTCATTTAAAAATTGTTTGTCTGCATTTTTAAGTGTATGAGTCTATGATTTAAAAAAATAAGAGGTTGTATGACTTTTTATATTTAAGTTTATATAAGGTTCTCATATGAAAAATAACATTCAGTGCAATAATTGCCTTAAATTCAATACCCACACTATAATATAAGTCAATTTTAAGTAAGCCACAGATAATGATTCATTTTCCATATTCATTCACTGTGCCCCTCACTTATCCCTGCACACTTTGAAACACTCTGTGAGCAAGAATATTATATTTAGCCAAATTTTAAGGATTCCTATCCAAGTCCATTATGTAATACAATGCACATACAACATTAAAATATCTGTGAAAACTTTTTGAATATTAATAAAAATACAATTTCTGATCCACTGTGCCCCGACTCCCCCTATAGTCTATAGGCTACATACAGGGAGACTTGGATTATTCAAATAGGATGCCATTTAAAGTCATGTAAGCATATATTGGCTATTTAACAAATAGGATGCCATTAAATTTCAGTAAGCATATAAATAATAATGGCTATTTAACAAATAGGATGCCATTAAATTTCAGTAAGCATATAAATAATAATGGCTATTTAATAAATAGGATGCCATTAAATTTCAGTAAGCATATAAATAATAATGGCTATTTAACAAATAGGATGCCATTAAATTTCATGTAAGCATATAAATAATAATGGCTATTTAACAAATAGGATGCCTATAAACAAAGGAGCAGTTTAATATCATGATACGTAGCCATCATCTTAAGTGTCTAATTTATTTGATGTACCGGTAGTTAAATTCAATTCAAATGCTCACTTGTTAAACAAAGGGATCAGCAGCAATTTCCAGAAACATTATTTTAATTTTGGCACAATTTTATGAGTAAACTTATATTATAATAAAGGTTTTGCAGTTGAACTAAAAAAAAACAACAAACAACCATTGTCTGAAATCCAACTTTTAATCAAAACTTTTATTTTGTATCCTTAAATAATTTAATTTTATATAATTCTTCATTCAAACTTAGGGAAAAGTTTATTCACATTCCATAATAATAATAAAGGATTCACAGTTGTGAAAGTGACAGTACATGATTGGCTTTGAAACATTCTATGGAATTTGTTGACAGCATTAACAAAAAATTAATAATTTAACTATAAACACACCAGTTCTAGATCTTACTCAGTTAAATTCTATTCTCATAAGTTTTGTTTAAAGAAAAGACAAACAAAACAGTATTCTCTTTACATTATTAAATATAGTGCATCATAAAAATTCATGATATTTTTAAAAGAAGGTGTGTAGCATTTACATACTTAGATGTGTCATCAGAAAGCACTGGAAAAGTTTTGAAAGTAATTTAAAAAAAACAAAACAATTTTTTATTTATTTTACCCGGTGAGGATTTAAGTTTTGATATCGGCGACCTAAACTGCCATTTCGACTCCACCACCGACAGCTACGTGAAGACCCTAAAATCAGCTCTCGACACACACGGAATGACTCAGCTTGTCAGTGTCCCGACGCAGAAGCGAGGTCACATCCTAGATTGGCTGGTTGTCAGAAAGGACCGAGCATCTATGATCCAAAACCTCATTATTGAGGACAAACTTATTTCTGATCCCTTCCAGGTCGCCTTCGACTTTGACTTGAGGAAGCCAGGACGCCTTCTGCGATCAGTAACATCCCGTGACCTCCGACAGATAGATCTAGCGGCCTTTAGATGTGACGTCGCCGCCCTTGAGTGCGGTGTAGATGACCCTGCTACAGACTACAACAGTGGCCTCAGAGTCATTTTAGACAAACATGCACCACTGTCCACACGGCCCGAAATTAAGGACGCTAAGCAGAAGCAGCGAAGTGTAGAACGCCAATGGCGGAAGACGGGATTGACTGTGCACCGACAAATCTTTGTTGACCACAGGGAACGAACCAAGAGGTTGGTCCTTGCAGCTAGGACTGAGTATGTTAGTCATCAGATTACAGGCAGCAGCTCAAGCAAGGACTTATTTCGCATTGTGGGTCGGCTGACCGGTAAAAACAAGGCTACATCTCTGCCAAATAACATTGCTGTAGAAGAGCTGCCATACGCTCTAAATGACTACTTTATTACAAAAGTATAGAGGATCAGAGCGAAACTTGACAGTTGCATTGATATTGCTCCAGAATTCTCATTATTCAATGGCTCTTCTATGGGTGAATTTGTTGAGGTCAGTGAATCGAATGTGAGGAAAATCCTCGCTGATACCCCAAGAAAGTCATGTTCGCTTGACCCTCTTCCAGCAGGGTTCTTGTATGAATGTCTGGATGAAATAGTCCCCATCATCATTTATAAATGATGAGGGCCAGGTATCGATTATGTCTTTACTCGATTTATCGGCAGCTTTCGATACGCTCGACCACGGCATACTGCTCCAGCGTCTGCAACAAACGTTTGGTCTCACTGATACCGTCCTGTGTTGGTTCCGATCGTATCTGACTAATCGGGTCCAGTCAGTTATTTCAAACGGCTTGACCTCGAAGAAATCTCTATAATATTGAATTCGGAGTACCCCAGGGCTCGGTCCTAGGCCCGGTGCTTTTCACGATGTACATTCAGCCCCTGGGTGCAGAGATCAGGCAGTTTGACATGTTGTATCACATGTTCGCGGACGATACACAACTTCATCAATCCGTGATCCCTTCTCAGTTCCCTCAGCTGCTCAGTATGACACAGAAGACAATGGAGTCGGTTAAGCACTGGATGACCATAAACAAGCTCAAATTAAATGATGATAAGACTGAGCTGCTCCCCATTGCGACCGCTCAGAAGCAAAAATCTGCAAATAACACGACATCCATTACTCTCTCAGGTGTGCGTATTGAGTTAGCTCAAACAGTGCGGTACCTGGGTGTCTACCTAGATAGAAGACTAACTTTTGAAAGTCATATTAACATGCTATGCAGGGCGATTTTTCTGGAGCTGCGCAGGATTAGTCACATCAGGCCCTTCCTAACAATTGATGCAACAAAGAGGCTGATGTCTGCATTTGTGCTATCACGCATGGACTATTGCAATGCTCTTATGGTGGGTCTTCCAGCTACGCTCCTGGATAAAATTCAAATAGCACAGAATAATGCGGCTCGCATTGTTCTCCGCAAACGCAAGTTCAACCATGCAAAAACACTTCTGAGAGAGCTTCACTGGCTGCCGGTGCGTGCTCGCATAGAGTACAAAATCGCAACGTTGTGCTACCGCTGCTTACATGACCTGGCGCCGTTCTATCTGAAAGAGCTGCTTACGCCTTATGTACCCACTAGAGAGCTCCGCTCATCCGATAGTGGCAAACTCTCAACACCACGTGTTTGCCTTGAGACTTACGGAAAGCGCACTTTCGTATTTTCTGGTCCAACAATTTGGAACGCCCTTCCTGTCGATCTCAGAAACAACCAGACACTGGAGTCCTTTAAAACCAATTTAAAGACACACCTATTTTGCAAACACCTTCTGGGATGATTGTCCACCTTATTTTCCAGTTAATGCATAATGGTTGTGTTGCTTGGGGTTGAAATGGCTAGAAAGACTTTGCTATTGTATGCTAGTAATTAGTTTTTGTAGTGTTGCGTTTGTTTTAAATGTGGTAAATTATAGATTTGTATTTTGTTGTCTTTGTACCGCGCTTCGAGCCTTTGGGGATGAAGCGTGTTTTTGAAATGAACTTTATTATTATTATTATTATATATCATCAATCTTTGGTTCACTCAATCATTTGTCATACAAATTACACTCATTCACTACATTTAAAAAACAAAAACAAAGGGTAAAAACAAACCCCCAAAAAAACAACATTAAAATCTTCAACCTATTACTCATGCCATTGGAAAGTAATGTGGTGAGCTTGATCTGAGATTCTAACTGATTGTGTCTAATTTTTGTGATGGTAAATTAAACTCTATGACCAAATTAAATTAAAAACATTTTTTTTTTTTTTTTTACAATTAAAGACATTTTTGAGAAAAATATTGGTCATATATTTGAAATAAACAAGTGATTAAAAAGACGAAATCTCTCTTAGGTGGATATAAGTAAGTCCAACAATTTCACCAGCTGCCCTTCATTTTAAAGTTGGTTAAATCATCTTAGCTGCTGCCCTTCATATTAATCTTAAACAGACCAGGATTTATTGGCTTGGGACCTTTCTCTGCTGTTCTGTTAGAAACAGAGAAACGTGTTACATTAATAGAAATAAAGGTATAACAAAGGTAAGATTTGCTTTTTATTAGTTGCTATGTTACTAACAAGCACATTTATGTGTACATTTGTAATATTGTTCAGATCACATTATTGGATAAATTGAAAATACTGTTATGAAAACAAAACTTTAAAAAATAAATAAATATAAAGCCATTGTCAAAGTACCGGTAAAATAAATATACAGTGAAAACTGAAAATACCGCAAACCCTTGGGAATGAAGCACAAGAGATGCAGCACAGCCATTTTTAAAAAATTATCAAGTGATTTAGTGCATAAACCAAGGGCAGCTCAATTTCAAGGTTCATTGTCACTAGGTTTCTCAGTATTTGTTTTAAAGTTTTGTTCTATTACTGCATAAGTATCAAGGTATTATAATAATCAAACACCTGATAAAATCCTCTAGTGAGTGTCAATAATTTGATTTGTTTAGTATTTTCTATTTGCAATTAATTAAAACCACAGTACAAATAAAAACCATCTCTAACTTTTCTTTTACCTTCTTAAGCGAATTTCCAACTCAATGTCGGCAGCCAATTCTTTCAAATAATGTTTGACGGTTTTTTGGTCATCTAAGACTTGTGTGGCTTGTTGTGGACCAAGGATCATCATGACATAAAGTGATGGATCATAAATTGTTCCTGTAAGACAATTGGTTTTCTCCTGAAATTTAAATGATTATTTTTATATAAGCTATGGCGTACAATTGACATTGGTAAATATGAGGAGGAACACTGTTAATTAAGATACAATTTTGTTTGTGTACAAGTTGGTGAAATTAAGTTAATTTAATCATAAATTTATACCCATCAACCCATCATACCCATCAATATGTATAAATTTCAATTAATGTTAAATATTTTGATCTTGATCTGAAGAGGAAAATAGAATTACAAGTATTTTTTTAAAAAGACTTAAAAACTGAAAATAAAAATGGTTATTTATTTATTTATTTATTAAGGCATTTTTATATAGCGCTTATCATAAAGCTCTAAGCGCTTTACAATTATTAAAACATATAGTTATCATATAGAACAACCATAAAAATGTATCTTACCGTATTAATTGAACTTTCCACAGGAAAAAAGACATTCCCTTTAATGTCACCATTGGGTAAAATGACATTTTTTATATTTACACCTTGGATGTCAACCTCTAGAAAAAAAAATAGTATTAGATCTTATATTAAAAAGATTTTAAAGCAATATATCATCAATTAATAAATTTGGCATGAAACAAAGAAAACATTATAATTTATATTATGCAGTTAACAGTCAGTTATATTGTCTCTAAAATAGTTTGACCAACAACAGTAGTGAAGTAACTCTATTTATAAGGGTTGTTTCATCAAACGTGCACCCGAGAAAGTTGAAACCAAAATGACTGAGAGTAAGGCTGCTTAAGGGCTTAAGAATAACATATGTGATCAGTATGTTCTAAGTAGACAACTCACATAATATAAATAATTTTGTTACAGTCATTTTTTTATTTCTCTAAATAACTTTCTAGAAACAATATAAATATTACTAATACACTAATGAGCAAATAAAATTCAACACAAGAGCATTTAATGCTGTTCATCTATGGGGATAAAAACTGATTTTGTAAAAAGGCAGCAACAACAAGCAATGGCAACAAATACAATTTCCTGGGTCTTCTGCACATTCGACAGGGGGTGCTTTGACCAAAGCACTATATTATTTTTGCAATGCGAGTACCGAGTTCTTAAAAAGTGATCCGTCTTTTTGGCACAGACACCCCGAAAAGGCTCCCTCCCGAAAAGGCTCCCTCCCGAAAGGGTTAATTTGGAATTTTATCTGGTAGTAGTAGTTTTCGGTGCTACATCCATGTACTGTACTGGCATATGTGCAACGGTTGGGGAAGCGATGTTTATTGATGACAATGTGAATTTATATTTCTTCTTCTTCTTCTATATATTAAGGGCCCTTGATCAATTTATTGATCATTTTGGCTCCTATGCATGTAGAGGGGATTTGCAACGTTTCTGTGCCTGGTGTTGATGAGGATATTTTACTGATTGCAAGTGCTACTTTGTGAGGGAATCATGCACTGGGGGTTGGAAGGCTTGAGGCAATAGACGCAAATGTGTCTAGAGTTGTCCCCTCAACTGTTCATTTTGAAAGCTTGTTCCAGTCCCTGATTGTCTTGGGCAGGAATGAGCAGTTCCTATACTGGCTTCTTGCTGGTATGAGACGGAATTGCCTGTCATGGCCTCGTCGCTGTCTATTGGGGAGAGGGACGAGTTTCTGTTTATTGCTGGAGCAGTGGACCAGCCCATTATTTATCTTGTACATCATGGAGAAGTGGACTAAACTGAGCATATCTCAAGCTGGTGGTCTGGAGTTCAATTCCAGCCATAGCCTAGTCAAGCAAAAACACCACCAGCACCCCGGGTGGATGGGACTCGTTAGCCTTGGATGGCAACTCATCTAAGAGAAGGAAACTCTGAAATCAAACCCGGTGATGGGGTCCCGAAAGGCGGATAACATTGATACAATGAAACATTCCGACAACTCATGCGACGTCACTGGTGCTAAGCTGTATCATCCAATGATGTTCCCTTGGGCTATCCAGCGGCGTGGAGAGAGGCGATTTGCTGTTGGGAACCAGTTTATAATCCTTGAAGATTAATCCCAGGCCATGTGGATTTCGTCCTCCGAAGCCCACTCCATCGTCACATTGTGACGGACGGATGCCAGCAATGGAGAGCCTGGATTGTCGTCGTCGTTCCTCCAGCCTAGTGTTTCCAGCATGCTGCCAACACTAGAGGTATTCCTGTAGCGGTTCAGGACTAAGCATGCTGCCTGTCGCTGGACTGCCTTCAACCTGTCAATGCTTTTCTGGGTAAATGGGACCCAGACTGAAGATGCATAATCTAAAACAGGATGGAAAAAGTCTTTATATGCTCTTTCTTTCACACAGGAGTTGCCAATCTTAAGATTACGCCTTAAGAACCCCAGGGTCTTGTTTGCTTGGTTACATACATTGTTAATATGCTCATCCCAGGGACCTCTCTTTGCATGGTAACACCCAGGTATTTTACGGAGGAAACTAGGACTTGACTAAAGTATATGGCCACGCAGTTCGTATTGGTAGTATAGAGGAGTACAACTTCTAGAGACTGATAGTGTCTGGCACTTGGCAGGGTAAAATTCCATGTCCCAGCTCATCTCCCACTCAGCTAACAGATTGAGATCCTGTTGTAGCTGGTACTGGTCAGATCTGTTGGCGATCGTCCTATACTATACTATACACATTTATTTCGCAAACACCTTCTGGGATGATTGTCTACCATATTTTCCATTTAATGCATATTAGCTGTGTTGCTCAGGGTTGAAATGGGTAGAAAGACTTTGACATTGTATGCTTGTAATTAGTTTTTGTAGTGTGCTAAATTATAGATTTTTATTTTATTTTTTTTACTCTTGTACAGCGCTTCGAGCCTTTGGGGATGAAGCGTGTTTTTGAAATACACTTTATTATTATTATTATTATACTATACACTGCTGTGTACAGCGAACAGTCTTGCTTGGGATGTCAATGTCAGTTTCTCGGGTAGGTCATTTATGTATGCTAGGAACAATTAAAGTTCTAGGCAATCCTCCGAAGTCCGGTCCCAATTATTTCCAATTATTACTCCTTACTTAATAAAAGTCTTGGGCATCATTATGTTTTGAAATTCATGTTTGCGGCAGTGGACGATGTTGGATGGAGGTTGTCGGCCGTCAAGATGCACAAACACTCGAGCGCATTATCACTAATCATGTGTTACCAGGGACAGCTATCGTCATAGACGCTTGACGAGGATATCAAAATATCACTCAGCTCAACGACAACGGGATTTATGCTCACGCTATCATTGTGCACGCTATTGAAATTGTTGATCCAGTAGACCAGGAAATTCACACATAAATTATTGAAGGACTTTAATGAAAGCGAAACGTAAACTCTGTTGTCAGTTTGGTACTAGTCGCTGTCTGTTTGCCAGCTACTTGGAGCCTTCAGTGGCGCAACAGTCACAAGCAGAACGTTTTCGGCTGCTATTTGCAAATGTTATGTGCCAATTACAAATACAATATTTAATGTTTACTGACTGGTTTGTAAGGTGACAGTTATTTGTAAAATCAAAAGCTGTGACAGACATTTCTGCTGTTTTCTAACAATAGACACTGTGACTGTACTACTAGTGTGCATTGCAATTTTTTTCATACGAAATAATTTGGGACCGGACTTCGGAGGATTGCCAAATTTCTAATTACAATTAAAGTTTTAGGTTTTTCTTTTTACTTTCTCATTACATGTATTTAACTTACCGAGATCACCTCCACATTCACAGTCGTCCATTTTATTTATTTCCAAGTAATATTAGAAAATTCTCAAATAAACGGAGCCAAGAATTTAAGTTTAGAATCGGAAATTCCACCAGTGCCGTCAGGGCTGCCACTCACATTTTTAAAATTTCCCAAGATTTGGTGAACAAATTTCCCAAGATTTCCCAAGATCATAAAAATATATAAGAGTTTTAAAAAAAAGGGGTTTTCTATGTAATTAATGTAATAATAGATTGAATTAATGCCCCTGAAAAACATGGTACATTAATTGTTTGAAATTTATTGAAAAAGACATTTTAAAAAATGTTTATCACATAAAAGAAACATACAATTTGTTTTTTAAAAAATAATTTATAATCCAAAATATCAACACCCACTGAAGTTAGGCTACTAAATATTACCTCCGAATTCTCTGGTAAAAATATCATCATGTGTAATAGAAGTCACTTGGAAACAAAGCTTACAAGGCTAATTCCTTTTACAAGGGCACATGGGCGCCCGCAGAAAACTTTCTGGGGGGGGGGGCAAAAAAAATTAATTAACTTTCCTGGGGGGCGGCAAACAATTTTTAGTAATGTTTTAATATAGTTTTAATTTACTGTAGCGTATTTTTATGGTGAACAAACGGGCATAACATCAGCTTAGTTACTTTCTCTTTATTTTCTCTTTATTTTAATAAATTTTTTGTCTAATTTTGTCTAAAAATTTTTTATCCAATCAATCCAGGGGGGGGGGGGGNAACACAGAATTCCTTTTACAAGGGCAAAAGGTTCTTCATCAAAAAATGATTTTTCTTATTGTAAGTCTGTTGATTAGAAGTGGGGTTTGCAAAGCAATGAAGCAAAATTTATTAATAATAATTGTAGTTAAAATGGATTGATATTATTATGAAAACAATAAGTATTTTTATTTTTTTTCTTGTAAATTTATATTATAACGATTTTTCAACAAAATAACATACTTTTAAATGTATGGTTCATTTATAATCCTACAACGTAGGCCTATAATATTTTTAATGTCTTAGTTACCTGTGTTTCAATCCACAAATATTTTTTTCCAATTGATGAAAATTAGGCTGGATTTTTTACAGATGCATTATATTTTGAATACATTGTATGAGTAATTGAAATAATCAAATTTTACTATGGCATGGATCCTTGATTGAACACTACTATCGTTCACTCTTCGGCTTATACTGTTTTTCGTATGGTTGCTAATGTCTAATAAATAGCCTAATGATAAAGTTTCCGAGCCTAACCCCCCCCCCCCTTTTAATAAACAGTCAAAACCTGGATGTAATTTGTAAATCTTCAATTTTTTTTTAAAATAGAAGAGATAATTGAATTTTTCTTTAATTATTAACTTTGTAACAATTCGCAATAATAATAACTTTAATATCAGAAGAGTTTTTATTTATTTGATGAGTGGATTTAAAATTTAAAACCAGAAAAGAAAATTAAAACAATTAATTTTGCTTTATTTTCAATTCATTTTTTATCACATATTGTTGCGTTTTTTCGAAAAATATAATAAAAGGTTGGGGGCAGTCTAGCAATGGGCAGCACGCTTTGTCCTGAACCGCTACAGGAATACCTCTAGTATTGGCAGCATACTGGAAACACTAGGCTGGTCACCATTTGAGGAACAACGATGACTTTCCAGACTCTCCATAATGTACAAGATAAATAATGGGCTGATCCACTGTTCCAGTATTAAACAGAAACTCGTCCCTCCCCCCATAGACAGCGATGAGGCTATGACAGGCAATTCCGGCTCACACCAGCGAGAAGCCAGCATAGGAACTGCTCATTCCTGCCAAAGACAATCATGGACTGGAACAAACTTTCAAAAGGAACAGTTGAGCCGACAACACTTGACACACTATTGCCTCAGGCCTTCCAAACCCCAGTGTATGATACCCTCACAAAGTATCCCTTGCAACCAGTGAAATATCCTCAACACCAGGCACAGAAACATTGCAAATCCCCTCTACATGCATAGGAGCCAAAATGATCAATAAATTGATCAAGGGCCCTTAATATATAGAAGAAGAAATGTTCCCACCAATTAAGATTTCCCAAGGTTTTGCCTTATTTTCAAAATTATTCCCCAGATCCCAAGGGGGGTCGTGAATTCCCAAGATCTTGGGAAATTTTCCAAGGTGTGGTAGCCCAGCCAGTGCCACTATACCAGCGGTTCTCAATATGTGGGTCGCCACCCCTTGGGGGGTGCATGGACCTTTTCCAGGGGTCGCCTAAGACGATCTGAAAAAACATATGCTCTATAGTCATGAAGTATAACCGAAAATAATTTTGTGGCTGGGGGTCGCCACAACACGATGAATTGTATTAAAGGGTCGCGGCCATAAGAAGGTTGAGAACCACTGTACTAGACAAAACAAAAACGGTGTAAGTCTTTCTTTAATTATAATTTTTTGTTTGTTGAAATTTAAAATTTGCTAAATGAACTCTAAAAATAAAATAAATAAATTTGTGTAGAAGTATGTCCATATTCATTTCATTAATATGAATAGTAAACATATAACCCAACTAAAATGAATCCGACTTGGAATAAGGATTTTAGTAACTTACTGTTACACCGGAAATACCCAAACAAAAATTGAGTAACTTACTTTTCTAAACTTTACTAAACTAAGTTACTAAGTCTGAAGTCAATAATTAAATAAGGTAAAAACAGATTAAGTCGTTAGTACCCACTATAGACTATTACTATAAGTATTGCCATTGAGCAAATCCTTGGCAATGGCAATACTTGATTGCCATTTCTATTGGCCAAATAATACTATCGAAGTGGCCTTTCGGACCGGGTATCAGAAAGTTGAAGTAGTGAGTGAGAGGTTGGCAGTTGGGATTTAAAAAAGGCTGTGGCTATATACAGTCTACAGTATTGTAAACTACCAATTGGCAATAGACAATAGCTTCTACTTCTAGGGAGCTATTTGTAGTAAACTACCAATAGCTTCCAGTGACCATGTTCCTAAAAAATGATTGGCCTAAGCTTATTTTTTAATCTTTAAGTTCTAATCACGTTATTTTACAGTTTCATTTAAATTTAACTAAATTAATAAGATTTTGTTTTTAATATGCCCACTTTGTATGCAGTAAAACTTCTTTTAAGGTAATTATTTAGGCCTGTATTAGTATTCCTCCTCATCCTCATGTCCCTTAGTCCTTGCGCTTGGACCGTTGGGGCGCCACAGATGACATGTAAACCATCCTCCTCCATTCCTCTCTGTCTTCAGCACTACGCACTGCATCGCCCAGTGTTAGTCCTGTCTACTCTCTGATGTTATTCTCCCACCTTTCCTTTGTCTTCCTCTTCTTCTCCCTCCTCTTGTGGTGCCCCGCAATATTTCTTTGGCAAGCCCTTGTTTCCTTGTCATGTGGCCGTACCATTGTAGTTTGCGTTTTTTCACAATCACCAGTAGGTCATCGTACTCCCCAATTGCCTGACGAACCCTTTCTTTCACTGTATCATTGGAGAAGCAGATCCCAAAAATGCTTCTGAAGCATCTCATCTCCATCGCCTTTATTTTCCTTTCAAGATCGGCTGTTAATGTCCAGGATTCGCAGGCATACAGGAAAATGGAGAGGACTAATAAGCGCATCAGCCTGATTTTGGTGCTGGGGGCCATATTTTTGTCATTCCATATTTTCTTGAGCTTCTTTAGTGCTGTTGTAGTCTGCGCAATCCTGGACATCAGTTCTGGCTTGGAGCCTTCTTCTGAGACAATTGCTCCTAGGTATTTGAAGTGGCCTACAGTCTCTAATCTTTCCTCCCCGACCTTAATTTCAGTGGTGATGCCTGCGGTATTATTTTTCATCAGTTTTGTCTTTTCGGCACTAATTAGCATGCCGTAGGACGACGAGGTCTTATCGAGACGCTTTACCACATTTGCTAGCTGTTCTTCGTTCCCAGCCAGTGCATCTATGTCGTCTGCAAAGCGTAGGTTGGTGATTGTTCTACCACCAATGCTGACTGTACCTTCATGCGCTTCCAGAGCATCTGACATAATTCTCTCTAGGAAGATGTTGAACAGGGGGGTGGGGGACGGAGAGCAGGAAGCCTTGTCGTACTCCAACCGTGGTCTTGAACCATTTTCTTATGTTGTTGTTGAAGAAGACTGCACTGGTGGCCTTATCATAGAGGTTGCATATCATGCTTGTTAGGTTTGTGTTGATGTTGTAGTCCCTCATAGTGGCCCATAAAGCAGCATGTCAAACCCTGTCAAATGCTTTCTTGAAGTCAACAAAGACTTGGTATGGGTTTTGTTGGTGTTGAGCATATTTCTCACATAGTATTCGGAGGTTTAGAATCTGCTCAGTAGTGCCCCGTCCTTGTCTGAAGCCCGCCTGTTCTTCAGCAATGATTCTGTCAGCATATGGTTTTAGTCGGTTCAATATAACCTTGCTTGGATGGCTTATTAGGCTGATTGTGTGATAGTTTTGGCATAGCTTTAGGTTACCTTTTTTGGGGAGAGTGACGATGAGGGTCTGGGTCCATGGTTTGGGCCATTCTCCTGTAAGCCAGATTTTGTTACAAATATTGAATAGGGCACTTATCATTGCTTCTCCTCCTCGTTTCATCAACTCGGCAGGGATATTATCCACTCCTGCGGCCTTTTCTGTTTGGAGTGCTTGGACTGCTGCTTCTACTTCTGCGTGGAGAATAGGGCAGTTATCATTGTCTGTTGCTGGAGGGACATTAAGGATCTCTGGGTCTATCTTTATACTTTCATTATAAAGCTCTGAACAGTATTCAGTCCATCATTTGATGATATAATTTTCTTCGGTCAAACATTTACCATTTTTATCCTGTCTGGTAGTACTACGCCCTTGTTTTGCAGTGGTTAGTTCTTTCACCAACTGGTAAGTTTTTTTGCTATTGTTTTTCGTCAAGCAGTTTTCAGTTTTGTAGCATTGCTCTTCAATCCAGTTCTTCTTTGCCCTTTTTATACCTTTTTTGATGCCTTGATTAACTGTCCTATATTTAATGGCCCCCTCTGTATTTACCTTTTTTTTCTTTGACTGCCTCCGTTCATCACACAGATCAAGTATGTATAATTTTAATCATAATAATTAGCACACACAAAATGTTTACAGCTGGATTGAATTTTAACTGCACATTTTACTTTAGGCTTGGTAAAGAAGAAGCTGGGTAAAAAATTTTCAGACTATGATCCCTGACCATTTCCCCCCAGTTGCCAGTATCATACATCTATCTAAGATCTATATTAATTAGGTCTATATTATTTATAAATTTTATAGCCATATCTGTGCATGGGGATGGCTACAGCAGATAGTGTTAAAACTTTAAAAAAGTACTGTAGATTTTATCTTTAGTGCTGAGGTTTTGTCACTAGTACAAACTAGTAATAAATAAACGGGGCAATACTTCGCCAGCCTCATTGAAAGCGGATTTTTAAAGCTCAGATTTTGGTTTGATTTGATTGGCTGGACTAACAATAGCTCTCTAGAAGTTATTGGTAGTTTACTACAAATAGCTCCCTGCGCTAACTAGAAGCTATGGGTAGTAAACCACCAATAGACACTTTCTTTAAAAATGAAAGTGTCTATTGGAAGTTTACTACCAACAGCTTGTAGGCTCCTTGATGAATTTCAAACTTCTCACCTTCAACTGGCCAAAAATGTGGTCATTGTTACTGTTCCATAGTACTCACCTTCAGTTGGCCAACAATGTTACTGTTCCAAGGATATGGATTGTTGATGAGGAAAGTTTTTTGTATACCAATTGCTGTGAAAATTGCCTGGCCATTTGCAATACAAAGTCAGAATGAGTCAAAGTTTAGAAGCTGGTCAGAGTAGTTCCAAGCTTTCAACAAATATTTCCCAAAGTGAAAAAAACAAAACCATCCTTGAACTTTGCCTTTAAAGAACTTCATACTTAGAAATTTAAAAGTTTGTAAGCATGAAAAGGAAACTTGATTTTGGTGACATTAATTATTTTCTTTTTCTAAACTCTAATTTGTGTCAAACAGTAAATAAACATTGACATTTTAAAATATTTAAATTAATAAAAGCTTATTATCGGTATTAAAAACATGGTGGAATACTAAAATAATGCCTCTGATTTTTTTTCATAGTTTTTTTCAGGCTTTAGATAAAGTGGATTAACATCCAATTTTCAGAGGTGACTTAGTGACACAGCGCAGCACCACATTGATTGGTATTATAGAACCTAGAGATGGCATCTATTTCATTTCTTGATGCTGGTAATTACTTAGAAGATATTTGTTCTCATTAACCAGCGTGCCAAAATATTGTACCATAATAAAAAAAGTCATTATTTGTGATTTATTCAGGATCATACCTCCTTTCAAAAGTTTGTTTTTCAAACAATTTTTAAAAGTATACAATTAAAAGTTACAATGTCAAATTGAATAGTTCTCATGTTATTTTGAAATCCCAACAGCGACATTAAGGATCTGATTTGTTGGAACCATAGTCTCAATGCAAAGTAGTCAAGTACGTTAGCACAAAATTCTTGCTTAGTTATTTTAGATGAAATAAGCTAAACAAAGTATGTGAAAACCTGAAAAAAGGACAAGAAAAACCCAACAAATGCATTGTTAAGAAGCCTTGTTTAGCTAACAAACATCAGTAAATACAATATGCTTTGTTTTGCTCATTTCCTTTTATCCAACCCTATTGCATTATCTCCCCCTTATTATCTTTAAAAAAAAAAAAAATTATTATTTTATTTTCATTATAATCTAATATATAATTTGAGAAATGTTCAATTCTATAGAGCTGATGTTTGATTAACTTAAAACAAATTGTAGACATTTATTGAAGAATTTAAAAGGAATATTTTAAAGTCATGAGACTTTGAGAAAAGTTCAATCCTCACCCTTGGAGTGTATGATTCAGCTGTCATTGTGGTTACATGTTAATGGTTAATTGTCATTACACTGTTACATTTCATGATTCAGCTGTCATTGTGTAACATGTAGTGTATGATTCAACTGTCATGGTGTAACATGTAGTGTTAAATTCAACTGTCATTCGTCATGGTGTAAATTTTAGTGCATGATTCAGCTGTCATTGTGTAAGATGTAGTGCATGATTCTGCTGTCATTGTGTTACTGTGTAACATTTTGTGTATGATTCAGATGTCATTGTGTAACATGTATTGTATGATTCAGCTGTCATTCTGTAACATGTAGTGTTAAATTTAGCCCACATGGTATGACACGAAATGTGACTTATTCAGCTGTCATGGTAAGAAATGTAGTGTGTCTGTTAGGGTTGACATGGTCTGAAATGTAGTGTGTCTGTTAGGGTTAACATGGTGTGAAATGTAGTGTGTCTGTTAGGGTTGACATGGTGTGAAATGTAGTGTGTCTGTTTGGGTTGACATGGTGTGAAATGTAGCTTGTAATGTAGTGTGTCTTTTAGGATTGACATGGTGTGAAATGTAGTGTCTGTTAGGGTTGACATGGTGTGAAATGTAGTGTGTCTGTTTGGGTTGACATGGTGTGAAATGTAGTGTGTCTGTTAGGGTTGACATGGTGTGAAATGTAGTGTGTCTGTTAGGGTTGACATGGTGTGAAATGTAGTGTGTCTGTTTGGGTTGACATGGTGTGAAATGTAGTGTGTAATGTAATGTGTCTTTTAGGATTGACATGGTGTGAAATGTAGTGTCTGTTAGGGTTGACATGGTGTGAAATGTAGTGTGTCTGTTTGGGTTGACATGGTGTGAAATGTAGTGTGTCTGTTAGGGTTGACATGGTGTGAAATGTAGTGTGTCTGGGTTGACATGGTGTGAAATGTAGTCTGTCTGTTTGGGTTGACATGGTGTGAAATGTAGTGTGTCTGTTAGGGTTAATATGGTGTGAAATGTAGTGTGTCTGTTTGGGTTGACATGGTGTGAAATGTAGTGTGTCTGTTTGTGTTGACATGATGTGAAATGTAGTGTGTCTATTTGGGTTGACATGGTGTGAAATGTAGTGTGTCTGTTAGGGTTGACATTGTGTGAAATGTAGTGTGTCTGTTAGGATTGACATGTTATTAGCTGTAGACTGTGTGTATGATTCACTCTTTCGTCCTTGCCTATTTGATCCAATGGATTAAGACTTAGTCAAGAAAAGTAGCATAATTCAGATGTCATGGTGTGAAATTGAGTGTGTATGATTCATCTGTCATCGTGTGACATATAATGTTTCTGTTTCAGCTTTCGTGGTTACATGTTAATGGTTAATTGTCATTACACTGTTACATTTCATTTAAATTTCTTTATTCACAATGATATGTTCTTTAACTTAAGACTATTAGTATTAAACAGTAATGACACATAAATTGCAAGTTCTTGAGAAAGGAAATAACTAGCACTTATGATATATTGCATTTTTAATTCTTGTCATACAAGGTATATTACATTGAATTATGTTGTTATTTCTAAAAAATCTGATAGCTTAAACATAAAGTTACAAGTTATTTTTTGTGGTTTTTATTTTCTAAAGAATCTGATTGTTTAAACATAAAGATAGAAGTTGTTCTTCCTACTGGAAAGAAAGAGGTCGCTTACATTAATCCTGAAAATAAAGTCTATGAGGTAAGAACTTTAAACTGCTCATTGTTTGCTTCAAAGATCATGTATAATACTCAAATTCATAATGTTATTACTGGGTAATAAATAGGTTTTTTTTGCTAGTAAGGGTATTTTTTTTTTAAATTTAACAAAACTATTATGGTTCTATGAAATCATAAAAAAATTGTTAATTTTGTTAAAGGCACCAATAATGAATATTACCATATTTCAATTCTTGAGTGAACTAAGTAGTAGCAGACAGCAAAATTATTTCTCTTATTTGTTTTAGAGACAATTGATTATTTGAATCAGTGAAGTGAAAGGCAAAATTTATATTTTGTTTTGGATTCAGGAGAAAGAAGCAATTTTACGGAGAGCAGATATCCCATATCCTAATCTGTACGTATTAGTTCTATTTGCTGGTCCAAACAAACGTATAATCTTGGAAGACAAATTGTTGATGGAAAGGTACATGGATGACCTGGCAGGTGGCCAAGAATCTTATATAGAGATTAGAAAGAAAAGGTAATGAAACTTTCTTTCTTATTTGGCTGTTCATGTCTGTTTACTTTATTATTAGTTTATTGTATAGTGTTATAATTTTAATTAGAAATACAATATCAGTAAAACATATTAGAATCAAGGCTTTAGCCAAATCATTTTTTTAACATTTCTATATGAACAAATCCTACACTTACTTTAATTATGTTTTGTACTAATTGTTTAATAATTTATTTATAACATAGCCTTTAACTATTGAGTACCACCAGTATTGACAATTCATAAATGGTTGTGAGAATAGTTATTATTGATCCTATCAATTATGCAATCTCAGCAAATAAGTATTTGTTCAAATTTATTTCTCAGCTCTGAAATCGAACGTCCTCCCAAGCCAGTCAATTGTGAGCTATTTAATATCCAATTAAAATGACATCATCAATATCTGTGTAAATATGTTTATGTTTAATAGTTCAGATAGGATTTTTTTGCTTTTGGATTTATCATGTTTTCTTTCATTCATATGCTTTATGGCATGTAAAAAGTTTTTTTTCACAAAACTCAGCAAAACAATCCGCAGCTAAACATGCTTCAAAAAGAACCATAATAAAACATATTTAGATTTATAAAATAGCCCTGGAATTGTCTGGATGGTGGGTTTAATTCATTGGGGCTTAGAGCAAGATTTTGTAGATGGGATAAGTTGAGTCTGGCTGTGCAGTGTTGCATTAATCATTGGATTAGATTTCTTTAAAGTCAGTCTATTACTTTTTGAGACTGGACTTATTTATTTATCTTGAAAATTGAAACTAAAGTTTTTATGATAAATTATTTCACAATTTTAAAAACTATTTAAATTGTTTATGCATTTCCGATATGACTGATTGAGCAAAAAAAAAGGAATGGATCATTCTTTCTAAGTTACTGCTCTCAGCAGTTGTCTTGAAGGAAAGCTAGAAATGGAAAAAGTGTGGAATTGGTTCTCTTCCCATGTCAAGTAGTCTCTTTAATTTTAATGTATACGTTTATAACTTTTAACTAGTTACTATTGTATTATGTATAATGCAATTCTCTTAATACAGTATTTTATTATTATATACTGGTATTATCCAAATTTTTATTCATTTTAGATGTTGAGCCTTCTACAATAGTCTTAAAAAATGAATGCAGGCTACATTAGTTGAATAATTTTTGAAAGTTGAAAAGCTTGTTGAAAATGTTGTGGAAATTATTTATGATTTGAGCATGTCTTAATATAAAAGCAAGTTTAAACTAATATTAGCAATTCTTGAGCTTTATACAAAACTGTCCAATGTTGAGGATGCCTCAATTGCCTGTCTCCAACTAGACTCCACCTGAAGGGCTGCAGTCACCTGGCCAATTGTTACCAATCTTTGGTTGTAATTAAACATATCTTTCATATACCCAAAGTGGTTTTTCTTAGGGTTGAGAGACACTAAAAAGTGGAATGCGCAAAAACAACCCAATAATATAAAAAAATATCAAGCCTAATCACATAACTTTTGTAATATTGCCTGACATCTTCTTTTACTGAAGAGATATTATTGTTTTTGTTTTTTTAAAGTTCAAAATGTCCTTGTTTTAAAAGCCCACACAGGTTTTAAAATATTAAATGTCAGTTTTCTCCAATGTTAAAGATTAGTTTTTAAAAAAACTATTTGCTTGCAATTTATTTATGAAAATTTGAAATACAGTAGAGCAGGCCTGCACATCATACGGCCCGCCTTACACTTTGAGTTATGCAGACCTGCAGTAAAGCATCAATTCTATTTTGTTATTATTATTATCATACATGGCATGGGGCATTTGTGTAAAACACCAGAAAATATTTCAGAACCCAGTCATGCAATCCAGGTAAAATTAAGATACTTATAGAACGTGCGTAAATCTTTGACAATGCAATGCCCTGTAAACCTTGGGGTATGGTTGATATAATCTACATTTTTTTAAAGCATCATATGTGTATAAGGGTAAAAAATATTGTACTCTATGCACTGGCTTCTTTATTCTACCTTTCCATAGAATGTTGGGTTATCGGAACAATTTTAACCAGAAACTTCCCTGTAGTTAGGAAAATCAATGCTCTACTCAAATCAACACTCTACTCAGCTCTCTACTCAACTCTCTACACAACTCTTAAATTAACTCTCTTTTATTATAATAGTATATAATAACAATAACTTGTAAACAAATAAAATGAATTTGAAAATTACAAATTTAATCAATATTTATTATTACAAACTGATAATTTTAGAACCATCTACAACAGGAAATCTATAACTATAATAATATCTCTTGATTCTTTAAATGTGCCATGAATTATTTCCCTTGACACAAGTCTTTTGACAATAAAATCAGCAGACATATTTCCAAAGTGATAAAAAGTACTCTCCCAAGGCAAAAGAGTATATTTGAATTATGAAGATATGCATGCTAAGCAATAACCAAATTTTTAAAAAATGCAATGGCATAGACTGGTAGGTATACAGTTAAAAAAATAATAACTGAACATATTTCAGATTTTTTGCTAAGGTCACATAAGAAAAAGGAAGTCTGTTATTGACAATGGCACATAAGAATAGGAAGTCTGTGGTTGACAATGACATAAGAACAGAGAAGACATAGATAATGTTTATAGACAATGTAAATGTAAGGCAGAGTGAATTTTTTTCAGCAATGAAAACAATACCGTAGTCTACATTTGTCCAACAAAACTTTATAGCAGACAGATACAATCTTAGCATTTCTGGAAAACATTTTACCAAAACCCTTTAATCAATTGAAAGTGTTTGGTAAACTTAGGAAATTAAAAAAAAAAGATAATAAAATTAAAATAAATTCTTTGGCCTAGAACAAAAACTGTACTTTAAAAATTTCTTACACTATAATTGAATTAATTGGAACAGCATGAGGTCACTGAAGTTTAAATATTTTTAAACTAATTTAAAGTGCTGTTAGGATTTAAAGGATTTAGTCCCTACAAGAGGACAATGGTACACTGACTCAAGTAACCATGGACAACCAACTCCGTCCTCATTCATTTTCGAATGTGGTACGCCAAGGTGGCATGAATGTTTTTGTAACCTGACATTTCATTATAAAATTTTCGTGGAGGGCAGAGGTGGTGAGATTACATAAAAGCTGATGACTTATTTAAACACTGAGATACCCCAGGTCTTTGCAGCTCAACTGCACATGAATGGCTGATGTTACCTGGCCAATTGTTAAAAATCTGGTTATAATCTTATAATTCCTGAGTGGATGTTGTCCACCCTATTCGGCACCATGATGCGCTTTCATACCCTGCTCCCCCAACCCCACCATATGCAAAAATGCATTAAAAAGAACACAATCTTTACCAAATGTTCTTTTATAATTTACAAGCCACAGCTAAAATAAAGGCAAATGAAGGTCAATACAACTAAGCAACTTTAGTTCAACTTGAGCGCCACCTGGAATAATTATTATGGATTATGCACCTCTTTCTGTAATTTACATGCACAATGTGGTTGTGTTGCCCCAGCTAGTGAATTATATGCTTCATACCAGTGAGGACTTTTTAAAACAGTGACCTTCAGCCTTTATGCAAAACACACACACAAATTTGTTGTAGTGTCTTGAAATAATGGGATAAAATCAATAAAAAAAAGAGAGTTAATTTTGAGGTATTTAACCTACACCATATTGCACAAATATAAAATAAAGAAAGAAGTAACTGATAATATAATACATCATATGTAATGGTAATAAAATTAAAAAAAACAAAATAGCTAATAATCTTTAAAATACTTTATACTATGGTACCGGTATATTGCATAATGTTATTCATAAATTTTACTGTGTAGTAACTGAGTTAAAAAAAAACTCTGGATTTAGAAGCATGCAAAAAAAAAATGCTTTAAAGTGTAGGAGCTAAGACTATTAAGCATAAATACTGGAAACAAGGAATATATTTTATTTTAAAATTAAAAAGTGTAGAAACTTAAATTAGCAGCCTCGTACTTTGTACTTGTAACTTTCATTCTGTGCATGTCTCCACCAGTTACTGATATAGTTACAGTTACAGTAATCCTCAGCTTGGTCACAGTCTGTATAATAATAAGAAAAATTAAATTAGTTACAGGTACTTAGTCATTTTTTATGATACGTTGTAACTTAGATATCTAAGGAGAAGGCCTATACCGCAATTTAGTTACAAGCTTTATCAATTGGTGCGATGAAAATTTTCTCCAGTTGAATGTCTCAAAAACTAAAGAAATGGTTGTTGATTTCAGGAGAGGGAAACACCAGATTACAGATCTCAACATAAAAAATCAAAGTGTAGAGAAAGTGGAGGCATACAAATACTTAGGTGTCACCATTAATAATAAGCTAACATGGCATGAGCACTGCCAATTGCTGTATAAGAAATTCAACCAAAGACTGTTCTACCTCAAAAAACTGTACAATTTCAACGTAAATAAGCAAGTCATAAACTTATTCTACAGTGCAACAATTGGAAGCCTACTAAATTTCAGTATTACCTGCTGGTGTGGGAATTCAACGACTGATATTAAACACCGCATAAACCGACTAATCAAGAAAGCTAGGCACATAACACAAACTAAACATCCTTTACTTGAAGAACTATTTGAAGTAAGATGTTTTTGCAAAACTAAACACATTTTGGATGATAAATCCCATCCTCTTCATCACAGATACTTAGGATCGGGCCGTTCAGGACGAATTCTTTCCATCAAGGCAAGGATTGACAGATATAAAAATTCTTTTGTTCTCCAATCTGTACGAATTTATCGGTGTGCTTCCTCTGAAGTCACACATCTGAATGAGAACTAATAAGTCCTCGATTTGGCTAAGAGAACTCACTGAATGGCTGTTTGAAATAATTTATTATAAATGTCTTGTGTTCAAATTGTTTTATTTATGTACTGAAAATGTATAATGCAATCAAAAAACATTTCCATTTATTAGGATCAATAAAAGAATCTTATCTTATCTTAAATATTTACCTCCTGACCTTTAATTAATTTTTTTTGTTCTTGTCAGTGTTTACTTATTTTAACAAGAAGAAATCCATGGTGGAAGTCGGGGGTGACACCATGAGTTTACCACACTGGGTGACACCATGAGTTTACCTCACCGGGTGACACCATGAGCTTACCACACCATAAGGTTACCACACCGGTTGACACCAACCTTTGCTATGCCACTGGTTAAGAGAGTTGTCCCAAGACATTGAAATCTTCTAATATGAGGAAATATTGGAACAAGATATGTTTAAGCTTGAATGCAGTCCCTCATAATACGAACTCGATTTGTAATCTCTTTATTTGTAGTCAAGAATAAACAGCCTAAATATCACATATAAAATGGCAATCAATTAAATTTTTTATCTTTACCAGTAACAAAATGATTCTGACAGTTATAAGTAAAGTATAATTATATATATAGGCCTATATACATTAACAATGACACATACTTTGGATGAAACTCCAGTTGATATCCTGAGGCTAAATACTGGATATGGTCAGTTATTGGATCATTGTCTGGTAAGAGCCGGCTCTCAATGGAGTTTACAAACAGTGCAGCATAATCCCCTGCATTAGTAATTCCAGATGTTGACAAGATGGTTTCCTTGACCTAGTGTATGAAGAAACAAGTCATATTTAATTATAATTAAGCTATTGTAAGCCAATAGATAAATGGATCTTTGCTGCCCTCATAATCCATTTTTTAAAAAAACTACATTTGTAGCCTATATGCCTGTTAACTTTTCCATGCATGCAAACACATGTGTATTATGCAAACAATTAGTGCCAGTAATCTCATGCCTGGATGGCTGAGACTGAGAGAGATATTGCTCTAGCAGAATGCTAGAAAGAAGCAAACAAAAATATCTCCCCCCAGTCAAATGAAAAACGTGAATAATTATGTTTCCTTGCAACAGTGACAAATTGGCTCAACAGAGTAAAGTGACTAGTTGATTCAAAAGAATAAAGTTAAAGTGACCAGTTGGCTCAACATAAATACAAATAACAACAATTTTCATTAAAAATTTTTCCCAAGTAAGCAAGGATAGGATCTACTGTAAAAAATAAATTTTAAAGCCAGACTTCCCATCAAATGAATTATTGTAACAGAAGTAAAAAAAACCAAGCCAAATACACTGACTTGTGCAACAGTGAAGTCTGTACCGTGCTCATCCATAATGTGGACACTCTTTAGTTCAACTTGACCTCCAGGTAAGACCACATTGACCTGGAACTCACTCTCAGGAAAGGCCTCTGTATAATAAAATAATTGAATATTTTTATTATGTTGAAATTATTGAAACTATCATCTAGTTGAAGAAAATAATGGGTATTATTTATAAAAGTCCAAATTTCAGTGATTTAGCATTGCAGAAATAATATATTTGATAATAAAATTAATTACTGAATAAATATCTGAGTTAAAACAATTATTAAGGTAAATTTATTTTGAAATGTTAGCCTACTTGGAGGTTTCCAATATTAGGCTATAAAAAATAGTAGAGGTCGAAGGTGTTACGAATAATTTCATAATTAAGACAGGTTTTGCCTTGATAAGATTAAGAACTCATTTTTTACCATTAAAAATAAATTAAATAATAATTATTCATAGTGACATAGTATAGTTAATGGATTTATTTTTTTAAAAAGCTTACCAAAATTGGTGATTTCAGCAGCTTTAGCCATCTTCTGAAACAAACGAAAGCGCAAACTACATAAAAGGTAAAGGCTACTAAAGATTTTCAAAGTTCTAAAAGTCTTAAAGTCTAAGCATATAATAAAAATCCATGGCCATGTGTCATGATACTGGTTCATAATAATAATTTCGATATGTCCAAAATGCACACTGACAAAAAAATTAATAAAATCTTATTATTATATTAAATAATTATAAGTTGTTCCTTACAACTATAATTATATAATGAGTTGGTTAAAGATGATGATGCCATTAAATCATAGGGCCTAAGGCCTAAGCCTAAATTATTATACTATTATAGTTAAACTAGTGTCTATAGTCTATCTATAGTCAATAGTTAACATAGGGCTCATAGTCATAGGCGATACTTAAACTTGAGCATAATCCAAACTAATAATAAAATAAGTAATATAAGTTAATCTTAATCTTAGCCATGCACAGAAGTATAATAACAGTAGGCCTATAATTATAATAATAATAGAAATAATAGGCTATAGGCATAGGGCATCAATTCAATCCATATAATCATAGTTAATAGTTCATACTTTTAAAAAGTACAAAATAGTTTGTGTGTTATACCTTATTAATTATAATTCTAATAATTTAATTATTAATATCGGATTTTAAATAGGTGTTATCTTATCAGTGTGTATGTAAGACGGTCTTAGTCATTCTAGTCATAGTCATAGAGTATAATAGTTTATACTCTATAGATGAACATTGAAATGGCAATCAATTAAATTTTTTATCTTTACCACATATTTTGAAAAGTAATTCTGTGAGTGTGAGAGCCATACATTATGTTTAAAACTAAAAATTCAAGTAAATGTGCGCATTTTGTGTAATTTCAACACTAAAAATGCAATAATTATAATTATGTATCTGAATTCTTTTTAATAACATTTGTATGCTGTTGCTAATCACATTAGTCTAAAGAAACATTTTTTTTATAATCGAACATTTGTCTGCGAGCCAGATGCAGCCATCAATAGAGCAACATTTCTAATTAAATATGGGCTGGTCCACTGTTCCAGTATTAAACAGAAACTCGTACCTCTCCCCCATAGACAGCGACGAGGCCATGACAGGCAATTCAGGCTCATACCAGCAAGAAGCCAGTATAGGAGCTGCTCATTCCTGCCCAAGACAATCAGGGACTGGAACAATCTTTCAAAGGCGACAACACTAGACACATTTGTGTCTATTGCCTCAAGCCTTCAAACCCCCAGTGCATGATTCCCTCACAAAGTGGCACTGGAAATCTGTGAAATTTCCTCATCAACACCAGGAACAGAAACATTCCAAATCCCATCTACATGCATAGGAGCCAAAATGATCAATAAATTGATCGTGGGCCCTTAAGATATAGAAGAAGAAGACATCTGGCTCGCAAGCCATAGGCATAGGCCATAGGTTCCCGACCCCTGCTCTATAGAGCTTACCTCTTACGTAGCATCAACATAAGATATGCATAAATAATAACTACGGCGTACGAGTACGGGCTAAGTTTTCGTTTTATTAATACATTTACTTACTATTTCTAATAGTTGATTAAATTTATTTGACACCACAATTTTTTTACATTAATTAACAAGAAAAGACCGAAACATTAATTACCTCAAATATATCTAACAACTTGTTCCTAAAAAAAAAAAAAAAAAATTCCCTCTATTTCTGAGAAATACTAACGGTTATGGTTAAGTATGTTATTTTTGAATACGTAGCCTGGATATCTATAAAAAATAGAAATAAATTATTTTTAAATACGTGCGCTATAAATTGTGAAAATATTTCATTAAACGAGAAGGCCAACAAATAGTATAAAGTAAGGAGATAAAGAATCGCATAATGTTACCTTATGCGATTAAGTTGGACATAGCAAGTAATTACTTGCTAAAAAGTCAAATTTTAAGGCTACTAACAGAGGCAACCGTACAGAATGGCGTTGCATTTTGAGAAGACGCATTTGGGACCTCTTTAAAATTATTGGTAATAAGGGGGAGAGACTGCAGTCAGATTAGAAATTTTGGAAACAAACAACAGTAAAAACATAATGAAATAAAAATAACACTTAGTACACTTAGTTGAAGGCTAATGTAGTGTCCGAGAGACAACAAGAGGAACGTGACGTGATAGAACATAACTTGACAAAAGGGAGAGATTAAATGCAGTCAAAAATGTACATGTCGTATTTCACTGATGATGTTTCTTGCCGAAACGTTCGTTGTTTGGTTGCCTCCGTTTTTTCAGGTTTTCTCATACTTTGTCTCGCTCATTTTAAAACTATTAACATTGATACAGAGACATGGCAATGTTTGCTTTTAGTGAGTGTAACTTTTACAGTAAGTAGCGTCGTCACGTGACCCTACAGCCCTCGGAACAGATGCTTGAAATTTTGCTGTGGGAATTTGAATGTAGGGGACAGAAAACCGAAAAGTAGAGGTCACAAAAATTCACCTTATTACTACATGGATCTCACAGTAGCCATAGATACAAGGCAAAAGTACAACAAGCTCACGAGAATGATGTGCATTAAAAATAATGATAATAAAAACAACAAACAAACGTTGAACATTTTTACGCCATAGGCCTTATTACTTTTTAACCAAGATCGTGCCAAGATATTGTAATTACCGGTACCTGTAATTAACATCGTGGTTTATGAAATGATAAGCAGTAGTAGCTGGGGGTTCAAATCCGTTTGCCATTTGGCTAATTGTTGATTATATTTTTTTTAAATCGTTTATGTCACAATGAGATTACGGTATGTTTTATTGATTGAAAATTATTTGTTTTAATTTTATTGTTTTATAAAGTATATAGTTTTATTGTTATAAAAAATAACCCCCCCAAAAAAACAACAAAATAATTGTTTCCAGGGTGCTGAAAAATTTAAATGGAACTATTTGAATAAAGAAAGTCAAACTGTCTGTATATTTTTCAACACGTCTATATGAAAATTCAATGTAAGATGGGGGCCGTCCATAAAGTAAGTTACGCTCCAGAGGGGGGGGGGTGTAAGAAAGTGTGACAGTTTGTGACAAGGGGGGGGGGGTTAAGGACATGTGTGACGTCACACATTTATTTTTTTAAATTTAATTTCTAATTTATTTTTTAGTAGAATTTAATAGCTTTAAAAATAATTTTCAAAAATTTTGTGTAACTTTCGAATTAGTTTTATGTCAAAATAGCATGAAATGCGTATCTCCTGAATGTGTTGTTCACAATTCCTCTCGCTAGGAGCGCTAGTATGCTGTTGCGAAGCCTTGCTTTCATCATGCCTGAAGTATTATTATTTCTATGATGTTCGCTGCATAATTATGTCACTGTCCTTTATATTATTTAATCACTGGGTGAGGTCAAGTTTCGCAAATCTACTTCTAATCCTGTGTAAAAAAGATTGCATAATTGGAAGATTATCTAAAACTTGACCTCACCTATTGTAAATGAAAAAGCAGCAGATAAATGATGTGTATTAAATAATTGTCTAATTTTTTCAAGTTTTGTTTTCAAGTTTAATCTAGATTGAGTTACTGCTTCAATGAATAACTGTGACAACTGTTGACAATTAACTATTCTACTAAAGACATTTTAATAATGTGAAATAATTTTAAGTGGAAATTTTATATTTTAATATAGTTTAATAGTGAAGTGTGTTTTAGATTAAATTTGAATTAGGTGTTAAATAAAAAATTGTTCGAAAGTGTGACGTACTTTAGAGGGGAGGGGGTCCCAGATTTGTGACTTGGGGAGAGGGGGGGGGGGGAAATGGGCAAAAATAGTGTGATGTACTTTATGGACGGCCCGATGTAAAAAATGCATTATTGAATGGAACATGTTTGATAGTCAAGAGTCAGTACTCTTACAGGAGCAGCTTTTTAAAGGACCTTTTTCAAAAATAAATAAATTTTTTTTTAAGTTGAACCCCCCCCCCCCCCAACATCCTGTCTTTTTTGGAAATGTTAATTGTTATTATGGCTGCTGGGTTACCGAGAGGTCTAAACTGAGTAAATCTCTAGTTCATAGTCTGGAGTTCAATCCCCAGCAAAGCAAAAACATCACCAGCACCCCAGGTGGATGGTACCCAATAACCATGGATGGCAACTCTTCTTAGAGAAGGAAACTTTGAATTCAAACCAAGAGGTGGAGTCCCATAGGCGGAAAACATTAACCCATAGGTGGATAACATTGACACAAGGAAACATTCCGACATATCCTGCCACACCACTAGTGCCAAAAGCTGCATCATATCATCCACATAGGTTTCTCCTTTGGGTTATCCAGCGGCGTGGAGAGAGGCGATTTGCTGTGTAGGGAACCATCTCCAGGTTAGGGATTTAGTCCTGCGAAGTCTGCATCCTTGCACCTGACCTAATTCTAGGTCTGGTCACCTGACCTAATAATTGTTTGTCTGATTAAAGAACTATGAATATGAGTTTTATTTAGCATTAAATTTTTTTATTTCAATTAAGTACATAAAATCTTTGATTCCCCATAAGTTTCTTGATTGAATTTTAGAGATTAATTATTAAGTATTACCAGAACAAAAATAACATTTTAAAGAAATAAATTCTTTAACACATTTCATTATAACAAAGCTCAAAATAAATTATGAAGAGCTTAGAAATAAATACAATTTTATTTTCCATATCTCAACCATTTTCTGAAATAAAATAAAATATCACAAATTTATCCATAATTCTCTTGAAATACTTCAGAAATGCTCCTTATTATTTCTTTATTTCCTGTGACTTTCATTTCTGTTAAGAGAAATAAATGGAGTTTAACAATTTAATCATTAGACTTTATTTTTTTAACAAGGAAATATTCCATTACAGTTAAGGTAATCTAAAATATGACAACTTTATAAATGTCAAGTGAAGAAGTCTTTTAATCATTTAAAATTAACCTTTAAAAAAAGAAGGAAAACTTTCAAAAAGAAAAACCAATGAAGAGCTCTATTAAATTTAAAAAAATTAATGTTAATCTATTAATATGGGGCTTACAAACAGAGATCTAGTCCACCAAAATGAAAGTAGTGACAAGGTGACAATAAACAAATAAATGAATGATGTAGGTATTCCTAACGAACGATGTAGGTATTCCTAACGAATGATGTAGGTCTTCCAAATGAACAATGTAGGTCTTCCTCCCACATGTTTGCAGCACTTTTCACAATAACAAAAACTTTTTATAGAAAATTATATTATGTGACATATTTATACTTCACACCTGCCATTTTATAATGGTATGATGATCAAACAGTTGCTATGACAAACGTAAAGCACAATGTCATTACATATTATCTGTATAAAAATGCAGACCCGGCATTACATACTTGTGTACATCGGCCATTAAACCTACCTGAGATGGAACTCTATGTGATAGTCCTCACACAAGTAGTCAAAATAGTCTGTGATGACATCACTATCCACTGTGTTGATCCTTTTATCACCAGAAATAAAAAGCATGTCATAGTCCTGAAATCCAGGAAGACCTGCTTCCCTGAAGAGCTCTTCCTTGACCTGATAAAGTCATTGTTAAATTTAAACATACACATTGACACTCGAGGAACACTTGTTAAATTTAAACATACACATTGACACTCGAGGAACAATAACAGGATACCGGTACTTTCTGAGGGAAACCCAAGACCCACAACCAATGGGCACGCTCTACAACCAACCACTTCAGTATCTTGCATATGATGATGACATAGCACTGCTAGGGAAAAGTATTAAAATTAAAGACATATCAAAATCCTTTATTGAATTAGAAGACGCATCACTACAAGCGGGGCTGGAAGCTAACAACCAAAATAAACAAAATATATGAACATGATAAGAGAAGAACAAACAGATGAAGCAATTAAAATTAGAAACCAGACTTTTGAAAAAGTAAATCAATTCAAATACCGGTACCGGTACCTAGGATTTTTATTAAATGAAAGAAATGAATTACTGGTACTAACAGAAAAAAAAGAAAGAATATCAGCCGGAAACAGGGCATACTTCAGTAGTCAGAAAATACTCAAAAGTAAAAACATTACAAGAGAAACAAAGAAAACTACGGTATTTATAAAACTGTAATCAGACCAGTTGTAACATATGCAAGTGAAACTTGGACCCTAACAAAAACAGCAGAAAACCTATTAAACACATGGGAGAGGAAAGTTCTAAGGAAAATATATGGACCAACAAAGGATGAATATCGATGGAGAATACGAACCAACCATGAATTGTACAGTCTATATCAGGATCCCACGATATTAGCAGAAATAAAAAGAGTCAGGCTACCCTGGGCAGGACACTTAGAGAAGAATGCCAAATGATAGAGGAGTGAAGAGGGTGCATCACCAATACCCCAGAGGAAAAAGGCTCAAAGGCAGACCTAGGCTTAGATGGATGGATGATGTGGAAAAAGATCTATAACAACTGAAAATTCAAGCATGGAAAAGAAAAGCACTAGGTTAGTTAGGTCTGAGTGGAAGGAAGTAGTGAGGCAGGCCAAAGCCCTACATGGGATGGATAAATTTAGTCCCAGGAAATAAAGCAACAGTCTTAGAGTTGATATTTTTCTACATAATGTGTAGTGCCTATAAATTAAATGAATTAAAAAAAAAACAGCAATTAACTTTTTCTTATCTTATATAGTTTATTAGTACCGGTATTGAAAAATAATTGTTTTACAAACATAAGGCTCTTTAAAATTTTAACATAAACATCACCTGCAGTAATAAATTAGGTTGCTACTTAAAGTACTATTGACACTAATGATGAGAATGAAACTGAAAATATCAGTTGCTAATAGTAATAGAATATACAAGAATAAGGAAAAAAAACAATTCTGTAATGATTTTGATCCTCTTACAGTGACAACGGGAATGTCAGAGCCATGGACGTCCATGATAGGAATAAGTTTGAGTAATTTAAGCTCATTCGGGTATACAACTAGTACTTCATGACCATCATCTCTCTGGGCCTCTGCAAGAAATAAATGTTTTAAACTAAATACGAAGTAAAGAAGTAAACATTAAACTTGTGATGTTAAGATAAGGATATGTATTTACGTGAAATTATATTAAGATTAAAACTTGAATTTACAGTACACGTACCCAGTACTCATATTAAAATCAGGAGTTGCATTTAAATGTCATGATATTAAGACTTGAAGTTATCCTGATATTAAGCTGAGGACTAGTAGGCTCTTAAAATGTTATATATTTTCAATGTTTTGATTTCTTGTTTCATGAACTGATAAATGGACTGTAGGTATTCATTTTTAATGCCCGGTACCCTGATAATAATTTACAATTTTCTCAGAGCATGTCAACAACTACAACTAAAAAATAACATTGTCAAATGTTATCAACTTAAACACAATACTGTATATCTGGATATACTTGGTACTTGGGACCAGTTAATAGTACTTTATGTTATTTCGATGCAAGTTGTAAAACGTGCCAGTCTGCTACAATAATTGAATAATGGGAGCAAACCATTATTTTAAGATACATCAGACACTTCCAGGCTCAAATAAATCTGACACTGTATTGTAATAAAGATTCACCTGACACTTAACAATTACAAACAAATGAATAAAACATAATATTTTAAATAACTTTAGGCCTACTGTTGATATTTTGGAAATTAATTTGAGTTCTGCATATCTTTTCTTAAAATTCTGAAAAGAATTAAATACTTAGGAGCAAGAATATTTTGGTGTCAAACAACTGGGAAAGGATGGAGAAATTTGTATTTTATATTCTCTCAAAACATTTCCATTGTTTCCGAGTTTATTTAAACAATGCTTAATGATAAAGATTTTACATCATCATAAGATCGTTCTTTCACCTATCTTACATGCAACAATCGGCTTATTTATTACAGCTTTAAAAACTTCATTTGGATACATTTAACATCTTTTGATGAGAAAAAGAATGTAACAGTAACCAATAGTAGACAAAAGTACCCTTTTATGTTCATCATAATTCATATTAAATCTATTTAATAAAAGTGAAAATGGTAACGATACAGTGATCAAATGTAGATTTCATTAACTCACCCGACTTAAGATTTCACTTACTCACCTACTCACCTGATGACCACTTACTTAGTAAGCTACTACAATATAGGCTATAGCTTAAAAAGGGACAAGACCAATAAAAAAATTACCATATTTTCCTTTTTGGGCCATCTGTAAAAAAAGATAAAGAAGAGAATAATTACATTAAGTTTTAAGTGGAATAAGAATAAGAGCTGTCAAAAACTATATTACCAGTACTAAAAAATAATTTTTAAAAAATCATATGAACTTAGTCTATACAATACTGTACTACTAACTAGTAGTATTATTTAGACTATGGCTAAAAGGCTAAGGAGTTGAAAATATTTACATTAAATTTTTAACTATTCCAGCTTCCATAAATAATAAATATTAAATAGGCCCTTCAAAATTGTTTATATTAGGCATCCCTTATCGGATATATATAATAATAAAAGTAAAGTGATAGACTTATTTAGTTGACAGTGTCAGTGAGTGAGTGGCATTAGCCAGATGATAGTACACTGATAGTGCCTGGAAACAAACTATTTGCCACACTCCCACCCTCTCACTCTCAATAATAGGCCTATAAATTATAAAGAATACTTTAATTTCAAAGTAAATAAAGAAAAAAGTACAGCCAGGGGCGCACTCAGCCCCCACCCCTTTCTCTGCAAAGCCATGGCCATAGACTGTAGAATGTACTGTAACCTATGTCTATAAGTCTATACAGTCTATACTATGATTAATACGTCTATACTATTATAATATTATATTATATGAGTATGAAATGAATTATGACTCACTTTTATTTTTAGTAGTTAGTAATTAAAATTTATTTAATAATAGCAAATTGATATTTAGGCGGTCAGTTCAGTATGGTCCATCATACTTCAGTATTCAGTCCATACTACTCTAGTTACAGTACTAGTTACTCTAGTCTAGACTACGACTACACTTGCTCATATTAGTCATCTCATACTCATGACGACATGCATGGCGTCATAGTCATGGCCCCTTAAAAAAAGTAAAAGTTCTAAAAAATTATTAGGTATAAATAGTTAACTTAATTTAAATACAATATTTTATACATCACACACGTCTAATACTGATCGTTAATAACTTACAAATAAGCCTATCTACTTCAATCGAATGTTTAAAGATGATACTTTCGTCCAGTAAACGCACAATCTCACAATTAGAATTTGTTGCTTTGTAGCTTATGACACCCTCCAGGAAAACAGAATTCAAAAAATAGGAAATTTCCGTATGGTGGGAGATCCCCACTGTGATCACGGTATCGTTATTGCAAGAAATGGCCGGGACTTCTTTCGGGGGCGGTAAACCTATTGACTAAAGGCTGCGTTTACGGCATTAATAACATAGCTTTTGTTAGAGAAATATAGTTGACATGTTATTAACTTAGTTTACAGCGCAACAATGAAAAGCCTACTACACTTCATTATTACCTCAAGAGAACGTCAAATGTTTGATTCATCCAGGGACCAGGCCATGTGAACAGGATTAACCAGTGATTTCATGTTAAACTAGACACCAGGCCTTGTGAACAGGATTTCATTGTGGTCCTTAAATCATTTTATTGCGACCCTTAAATCATTTCATTGTGGTCCTTAAATCATTTCACTCTAACCCTTGAATCATTTCATTGTGACCCTTAAATCATTTCATTGTGACCCTTAAATCATTACAATGTGGTCCTTAAATCCTTTCATTGTCGTCCTTAAATCATTTCATTTTGACCCTTAAATCATTTTATTGTGGTCCTTTAATCCTTTCATTGTGGTCCTTAAATCATTTCATTTTGACCCTTAAATCATTTCATTGTGACCCTTAAATCATTTCATTGTGGAGCTTAAATCATTTCATTTGTAACACTTAAATCATTTCACTGTGGTCCCTAAATCCTTTCATTGTGACCCTTAAATCATTTCATTGTGACCCTTAAATCATTTCATTTTGACCCTTAAATCATTTCAGTGTGACCCTTAAATCATTTCATTGTGACCCTTAAATCATTTCATTGTGACCCTTAAATCATTTCATTGTGACCCTTAAATCCTTTCAGTGTGACCCTTAAATTATTTCATTGTGACCCTTAAATCATTTCAGTGTGACCCTTAAATCATTTCATTGTGACACTTAAATCATTTCATTGTGACCCTTAAACCATTCATTGTGACCCTTAAATCATTTCATTGTGACCCTTAAATCATTTCATTGTGACCCTTAAATCATTTCAGTGTGACCCTTAAATCATTTCATTGTGACCCTTAAATCATTTCATTGTGACCCTTAAATCATTTCATTTTGACCCTTAAATCATTTCATTGTGACCCTTAAATCATTTCAGTGTGACCATTAAATCATTTCATTGTGACCCTTAAATCATTTCATTGTGACTCTTAAATCATTTCAGTGTGACCCTTAAATCATTTCATTGTGACCCTTAAATCATTTCATTGTGACCCTTAAATCATTTCAGTGTGGAGCTTAAATCATTTCATTGTGACCCTTAAATCATTTCATTGTGGAGCTTAAATCATTTCATTGTGACCCTTAAATCATTTCATTGTGGAGCTTAAATCATTTCATTGTGACCCTTAAATCATTTCATTGTGGAGCTTAAATCATTTAACCTTTGAATTTACATCCCATTAGATTGTCCCATTATAGAATCACATCTGGTGCTGTCTTATTAGAGAATCACATCTGGTGCTGTGTTATTAGAGAATCACATTTGGTGCTGTCTTATTAGAGAATCACATCTGGTGCTGTCTTATTAGAGAATCACATTTGGTGCTGTCTTATTAGAGAATCACATTTGGTGCTGTCTTATTAGAGAATCACATCTGGTGCTGTCTTATTAGAGAATCACATCTGGTGGTGTCTTATTAGAGAATCACATCTGGTGGTGTCTTATTAGAGAATCACATCTGGTGGTGTCCCATTAGATAAGCACATCTGGTGCTGCCCCATTAGAGAATCATATGTGGTGCGGTCTTATTAGAGAATCACATCTGGAGCTGTCACATCAGAGAATCACATCTGGTGCTGTCTTATTAGAGAATCACATCTGCTGCTGCCTTATCAGAGAATCACATCAGGTGTTGTCCCATTTGAAAACCACTTATGGAGTGTCCCTTGTCTATAATTTAATGAAGTCTTCATGAGCTCTTTTTTGTGCCTAAGTTTTTGTTTAAACTAGATCAAAGTGTAAAAATGTATCCGTTGGTAAGATGAACATCCATTGGATGTGTTTCCGTCAACAGTTTAACGCTTTGGGATATGTTTCCTTTACAGTCTACGCTGGAAGCATTGTCTTATGCCTGACCTAGGCATTATTCTATAGGTAAGCTTAGTAACGAAATAATTATTGTAATATGAAATACTCCGTGATTATTCACTATTATCTATTAGTAACAATCTATTTAATGTTATGACAGTGTAAATTACTTAACTTAGGTTAAATATAGTTGTATTTAATGTATCCACAGCGCAAATTACTTTACTTAGGTTAAATATAGTAATGTTAGATTCCAGATGGATGGGAGTTGTTAACCTTAAGAGAAATCAAACTCTGAAGTTGAATCCACAGATGGATTCCCGTAGGCGGTATGACATTGATACAATGAAAATGCTGACAACTCCTGTGACGTGGAACGCATAAAGAGCACAACGATACGCAAGAATCAATGCTGGTTATGTACTGCAATCTGGTCTATTTCCAGCCGTCTTGAGTAAGTCATCGCCATTGGAACAAATGGGCATGGACGAGAGAGTGAGGCTGACGAATTGAGCAACTCGCCTTTACTTTAAACAAAATACAAGTCAAAGTCTTGATCACCTTCGCTAGCGAAGGACGAACAATAATAATACAAAGGTTAAAACATTACTTATAGACATGGGGACAGGATTAAATATCATTTAAATTAATTTATATTTCTTTTTGAAAGCGCGGAAATCTATAAAACAGGTTTCTAAAGTTTTGAAGCACCTTAGAACTTGAAGGCCCTATCTTTAAGCCTACTTAACTTAAAGCGAAAGCTGACATTTTTTTTTGGAAAATCTCTGGAATTGTCTTATTTAAGTGACCATCTCGAATTGACAATTCCATATGCGTGAGGTGCCTGAGGTGTCTGAGATGTATGAGGTGTCTGAGGTGCATAAGGTGTCTGAGGTGTCTGAGATGTATGAGGTATCTGAGATAAGGTGTCTGAGGTGTCTGAGATGTATGAGGTGCATAAGGTGTCTGAAGTGTCTAAGATGTATGAGGTGCCTGAGGTGCATAAGATGTCTGAGGTGTCTGAGATGTATGAGGTATCTGAGATAAGGTGTCTGAGGTGTCTGAGATGTATGAGGTGCATAAGGTGTCTGAAGTGTCTAAGATGTATGAGGTGCCTGAGGTGCATAAGGTGTCTCAGGTGACTGAGATGCATGAGGTGCATAAGGTGTCTGAGGTGTCTGAGATGTATGAGGTGCATAAGGTGTCTGAGGTATCTGAGATGTATGAGGGGCCTGAGGTGGATAAGGTGTCTGAGTTGTCTGAGATGTATGAGGTGCCTGAGGTGCATAAGGTGTCTGAGGTGTCTGAGATGTATGAGGTGCATAAGGTGTCTGAGTTGTCTAAGATGTATGAGGTGCCTGAGGTGCATAAGGTGTCTGAAAAAAAAATCATTGACTAATTGTACGTTTTACTCCATAAAGTTGAATCTCAATGTCTTCACGGGTCGCAAAATAAAAATTTCAACTTGTAATATCAGGCCGCATGAAGACTGGTTGCCGGGGGGTGGGGGTGGGGGGTGGTGACATATAACATTTTTATGTGCGCAGTTGGGGCAAGGGTAAAAAAAAAAAGATTTGAAACCACTGATGTGGACGCACACTCTCATGTGTTCATAATGCTGTCTAGCTCAGTGTTTCTCAAACTTTTAAGTCTGACCGACAGGGGGCCAAATTTTGAAATTGCAACAGGTACCGTTGCAAGGCTTATTAATTGTATTAACTTGTAATATCAGGCCGCATGAAGACTGGTTGCCGGGGGGTGGGGGTGGGGGGTGGTGACATATAACATTTTTATGTGCGCAGTTGGGGCAAGGGTAAAAAAAAAAAAGATTTGAAACCACTGATGTGGACGCACACTCTCATGTGTTCATAATGCTGTCTAGCTCAGTGTTTCTCAAACTTTTAAGTCTGACCGACAGGGGGACAAATTTTGAAATTGCAACAGGGACCGTTGCAAGACTTATTAATTGTATTACCTAATTATTTTGGCCATAACTATTCATGTTGTGCGGACCGACAAGGGAAGACTAGCTGACCTGTGCCTGTCAACATTTGGGTAACGCTGGTCTATGTCACTTGTTTCCATAAGCAGCCCTAGTTAAATCAAGTTTGGGTTGTGTGTTATCCCCCACCCAAATACAATACTACTATTATTATTAATATTTTCATACATTGGCCTCTTGAGAGTTCCGCCTCATAATATAATCAATTTTCAAATTACAAGTTTAAAAACTTGTATCACTAAGGACTGTGGTATAACTACAAGGGACTGTGGTATAACTACAATGGACTGTGGTGTAACTACAATGGACTGTGGTGTAACTACAATGCACTGTGGTGTAACTACAATGGACTGTGGTATAACTACAATGGACTGTGGTATAACTACAATGGACTGTGGTATAACTACAAAGGACTGTGGAATAACTACAATACACTGTGGTATAACTACAAGGGACTGTGGTATAACTACAATGCACTGTGGTATAACTACAATGGACAGTGGTATAACTACAAAGGACTGTGGTATAACTAAAATGCACTGTGGTATAACTACAATGCACTGTGGTATAACTACAATGCACTGTGGTATAACTACTATGGACTGTGGTATAACTACAAAGGACTGTGGTATAACTAAAATGCACTGTGGTATAACTACAATGCACTGTGGTATAACTACAATGGACTGTGGTATAACTACAAAGGACGGTTTCACGAATCTAAGCCAAGGGTTGGTAAATTTCATATATTTTATGTTGGTACCAAGTCGTCCGTTAAGCGTCCACATTGAACGTCAAATGGAGTTATTGCCCCTCCTCAACTTTTCCTAGATAGTTTACCTTTTTACTTATTTAAGGTTAAAATAATTTATATTCAACCTTAATCAATCTTAAACTTTTAATGATTTATAATTTTGTACAGTTTATGAAACTTATAAAAAAGATCACGACTTTATTTAGGTGGTTGAATCAAATCTCTTAGTCGCTCTCACAGAATAGGATAATTTAAGAACTTGTCCTGCTTTCTGCCCTGGGAAAATAAAGAGACGTATATATAATGACAAATTAAAAACAAAAAAATCAGGTGCACTTTAAGTCATTCATGAAACCTATTGGCATTGAGAGATTGGAAGACAAACTTTGTGGGGAAACAAACATGCATTCTCTTAGGAAAGATACAAGTGCAGCACTTTTAACGATAAATTATAATAGTTGCATTCATTGTAATGAAATCAGAATGTTTTCTCAGTAGAGTAAATGAGAAGTGATAAAGTGAGCCGAAAACCTTATGATATTATAGTTATTTATCTCTTTTGTGGACACTTGTTGGGAAGGAAAAGTGTATGGATTTAAAAGGAAAAGACAACCAGAAGCGATATCCATATCACAGGTCTCTTCAATGCCACCAGAATCTTCAATACCACTAGACACTTCAATACCAATAGTCTCTACAATACAAATAATCTCTTCAATACAACCAGTCTCTTCAGTACCATCAGTCTTTTCAATACCACTATTCTTCAATAACACCAGTCTCTTCAATACCACCAGTCTCTTCAATACCAACATTCTCTTCGATATCAATAGTCTTTTGAATACCACTAGTCTCTTGAATACCACTAGTCTCTTGAATATCACTATTCTCTTCAATACCACTAGTCTCTTCAATACCACCAGTCTCTTCAATACCACCAGTCTCTTCAATACCACTATTCTCTTCAATACCACCAGTCTCTTCAATACCACTAGTCTCTTCAATACCACTAGTCTCTTCAATACCACCATTCTCTTCAATATCACTATTCTCTTCAATATCACTATTCTCTTCAATACCAACATTCTCTTCAATACCAACAGTCTCTTCAATACCACTAGTCTCTTCCATACCACTAGTCTCTTCCATACCACTAGTCTCTTCCATACCACTAGTCTCTTCAATACCACTAGTCTCTTCAATACTACCAGTTTCTTCAATACCACCAGTCTCTTCAATACCACCAGTCTCTTCCATACCACTAGTCTCTTCACTACCATACGTCTCTTCAATACCACTAGTCTCTTCCATGCAACTAGTCTCTTCAATACATACAGTCTCTTTAATACCACCAGTCTGTTCAATACCAATAGTCTCTTCAATACCACTAGTCTCTTTAAGACCACCAGTCTCTTCAATACCACTAGTCTCTTTAAGACCACCAGTCTCTTCAATACCACTAGTCTCTTCCACACATCTTGTCTCTTCAATACCACCGGTCTTTTCAATACATATAGTCTCTTCAATACCACCAGTCTGTTCAATACCACTAACTAACTTAAGAAAATCAGCGAACACCGAGCCTTGAGGCTCATATGGTCCTCCCCAACGCACCACCCCGCCAACCAAACCAGCCGTCAACCACTCCGCCAGTGGTCTTTATTCCGATCAGGCCGCGAAGCGGCACGCCAGGGACGCTCCGCCCCTAAGACCGCCACACTCGACCTCCACTCGATTGGCCGCTGAGTGTGGCAGCCCCAGAGAAGAAACACCTGGCCAGCCGGATTGCTGCTCACGCAGCAACAGGGCAGGACTTTCTAAGGGGTTGGGGTGGATATTAAACGTCTCTAAAGTCCCCCCTTACCACCCCGGGGGGACCGCGTAGTTGTTTAAGACCGACGCCCTCTACTAGGGTTTGTATGGTTATTCTACGGTGCGACTAATTCACACCGTAGGTGAGAGAGAGAGGTTGCCTAGGAGCAGTACCCTCAAGACTGCATATTTAGAATCATCGGTGAAGGTTGCCACACGCCTTCACCTCATATCCATACGGCAACTGTAATCAAGTCCCAACCTGTTTCTGCGTTTAGTAAATTAATTCAATTGCACTTGGTGGGAAGCCATGCAATCGTGCTCGTTCTAACGCAGTCTCCGTGCGTTACCTTTGCCTTTCAGCGCGGGTCCCCTACACAGTGGTAATGTCGCTAGGGTAACGTTCCAGGGGTTGTGGCCGAACGCCTCTTGGTCGACATGCTAATAAAACATGCCGGCTAGAGCCCTAGCTGGTTCAATACCACTAGTCTCTTTAATACCACTAGTCGCTTCAATACCACTAGTCTCTTCAGTACCACTAGTCTCTTCAATACCACCAGTCTCTTCAATACCACTAGTCACTTCAATACCACTAGTCTCTTCAGTACCACTAGTCTCTTCAATACCACCAGTCTCCCCAATACCACCAGTCTCTTTAATACCACCTTTTATTCCCGTTGTCCCCGTCTCTTTGATAACACCTGTTATTCGCGGAGTCACTGTCTCTTTGATACCACCTCTTATTCCCATAGTCCAGTCTCTTTGATACCACCTGTTATTCCCGTAGTCTCCTTCTCTTTGATACCACCTGTTATTCCCGTAGTCCCTGTCTCTTTGATTCCATCTTTTATTCACGTAATCCCCGTCTCTTTGATGCCTCCTGTTATTCCCGTGGTCCCCGTTTCTTTGATTCCATCTTTTATTCCCGTAGTACCCATCTCTTTGATGCTACCTGTTATTCCCGTAATTCCCGTCTCTTTGATAACATCTTTTATTCCCGTAGTCCTCGACTCTTTGATACCACCTGTTATTCCCGTAGTCCCCATCTCTTTGTTCCCTCGATTCCCCACTCTTTAATCCAAACACTACCATAACATCTCCTCAATACACGGTCTCCATGGTACAACCCCACAGTACACAATCATATCCCTGTCCACACAATCGTATGCCTGTCAACACAATCATATCCCTGTCCACATTACCATATCCTTTCCCACATAGTCATATCCCTGTCCACATTATCATATCACTGCCCACATAATCACATCCCTGTCCACACAATCATATCACTGCCAACACAATCATATCCCTGCCAACACAATCATATATCTGCCTACACAGCCTAACACATAACTGACACGTCATATTTAAGTTGTTCACGTGGTTCTTGGACTCTGTTCTATTTGGGGCACCTTGGCAAAGGACCGTCGTGAGGGATGGGCGCGGAGGAGATGATATATTCCTTTTAAAAAAAAAAAAAAATCTTCCTCTCCCAGCGACTTAGTAACTTAGCCATATTCAACCACACACCTGATATGGAACTCTATCTCATAACCGGAAGTCAATTGCTCCATGTAGTCAACAACAACTTTGTGGTCTTCCGCTAGAACTTTGTCCTCGTCATGGACAAAAACCATGTCATAGTTTTGGTAGCTCGGGATAGCCTCCTGCTCGAAAAGTGTCTGCTTGAGCTGGAAATACAATGGTTATTAAGTGTCTGCTTGAGCTGGAAATACAATGGTTATTAAGTGTCTGCTTGAGCTGGAAATAGAATGGTTATTAAGTGTCTGCTTGAGCTGGAAATACAATGGTTATTAAGTGTCTGCTTGAGCTGGAAATACAATGGTTATTAAGTGTCTGCTTGAGCTGGAAATACAATGGTTATTAAGTGTCTGCTTGAGCTGGAAATAGAATGGTTATAAGTGTTGTTGTTTTTTTAGCTGGAAGTGTAATGGTTACCGGTATTTAAAAAAAAATAATTCTTTAGCTGAAAATGTAATGATTATTTTAAAAGTGCTTTCTTGAGCCGTAAATATAACGGTTATTAAAAAATGGTTTTTATTCAGCTTGAAATATAATGAAGCTTACAGTAAATATTTATACTTGCTCTTAAATTAACAAGAACGAAAGATTTTGGTAGGTAATCCGTGAATGTTTCTTTAAATATATTTATTTGGTCCCTTTCGAGGCTACCTAATCATAGGCACCTCATTTGAAATGGAATCTTAAAATCAGCTAGACTTCTGAGAAATTTGAGTCATCTTATTATCTTACGACTTCATCCTCCAAGAGCATCAATGAGCCAAGAAAATTAGAATTTTCTTAAAGTAATTACTTTCATATTTAACGCACTGTATCCTACCAGACAGTGATGCATCTCAAACTTCCCTTATAATAGGACATATTATATTTGGGAAAGAAATAATTAGTTTGAACTATATGCTGATTCCAAAATAAAAAGATTTCTTTGATACATTCAGTAACTTAAGTGAAACTTAGATAAACAAGACACACTCCATGTGTGTAAATAAAAAATTCTAGGTAAGCTTTCAATATGTGAAGACACAATACAAAGTTAAGAAGTTTCGACTCATACCTTCCGCCGTATGTCTTACATTTGTACTTTGTGTTCACATAATGAAAGCTACTCTATACAACTTTATTTAGATACATTGCTTGTGTTTTTTTAGTTTTCTTTAACGGTTTATCGAGGTGCCAACCTAGTATGACGTGGATATGTCTATGGGCAAGTGTTGGAAGGCCCTAATAGGAAACAATGGGCAAGGGATGAGAGGCACTAATTTGGAACAATGGGCAAGTGATGTTAAGCACCCGTGTGGAACACGTGGCAAGTGAATGGAAGTACACACGGAAACAAGAGAAAAGGAAACAGTCCAATGTGATATGAATAGCATGCAAAACATTGGGAATTTCCCCGAGTGCATCAACTTACATCCAATATAACAATATCTGAACAGTTTTTGTCAACGATTGGTATAAGTTGCAGTGACCGCTGACCTCCTGGGTACGTTACATACAACTCATGGTGGGTACATAGCTGAGATTCTGGCAATAAAATACAGATCTAAGTTTAACATGATATCTCATACTCATACACATACTCATACAAAAACTTTTGGCATCCTCCAGATTCTTGACATAAGCCCCTGACTGTTCAGTTATTCTTTTTACGGTAATTAACGGTGTAAAAACACATGGCACGACATATTGCATAAGGCAAGTGTTTTGGACTTATCGAAAGTTGACATAAGAATTAATCTCTAAATGATAATATCATAAAAACTCTCTAAAGTTGACCACTAAAAACTCTCTAAAAGTTATCGTCATAGCAATCTCTTAAGTTGACGTCTAACTGGGCTTGTATAGAACATTGTAACACCTGTCCTAACCCACTGGGCTTGTATAGAACATTGTAACACCTGTCCTAACCCACTGGGCTTGTATAGAACATTGTAACACCTGTTCTAACCCACTAGGCTTGTATAGAACATTGTAACACCTGTTCTAACCCACTGGGCTTGTATAGAACATTGTAACACCTGTTCTAACCCACTAGGCTTGTATAGAACATTGTAACACTTGTCCTAACCTAGTGGGCTTGTATAGAACATTGTAACACCTGTTCTAACCCACTAGGCTTGTATAGAACATTGTAACACTTGTCCTAACCTAGTGGGCTTGTATAGAACATTGTAACACTTGTCCTAACCTAGTGTGCTTGTATAGAACATTGTAACACCTGTCCTAACCTAGTGGGCTTGTATAGAACATTGTAACACCTGTCCTAACCTAGTGGGCTTGTATAGAACATTGTAACACCTATCCTAACCCACTGGGCTTGTATAGAACATTGTAACACCTGTTCTAACCCACTAGGCTTGTATAGAACATTGTAACACTTGTCCTAACCTAGTGGGCTTGTATAGAACATTGTAACACCTGTTCTAACCCACCAGGCTTGTATAGAACATTGTAACACTTGTCCTAACCTAGTGGGCTTGTATAGAACATTGTAACACTTGTCCTAACCTAGTGGGCTTGTATAGAACATTGTAACACCTGTTCTAACCCACTGGGCTTGTATAGAACATTGTAACACCTGTTCTAACCCACTAGGCTTGTATAGAACATTGTAACACTTGTCCTAACCTAGTGGGCTTGTATAGAACATTGTAACACTTGTTCTAACCCACTAGGCTTGTATAGAACATTGTAACACTTGTCCTAACCTAGTGGGCTTGTATAGAACATTGTAACACTTGTCCTAACCTAGTGGGCTTGTATAGGACATTGTAACACCTGTCCTAACTTGGTGGGCTTTTATAGAACGTTGTAACACTTGTCCTAACCTACTGGGCTTGTATAGAACATTGTAACACCTGTTGTAACCCACTAGGCTTGTATAGAACATTGTAACACTTGTCCTAACCCACTGGGCTTGTATAGAACATTGTTACACCTGTTCTAACCCACTGGGCTTGTATAGAACATAGTTACACCTGTTCTAACCCACTGGGCTTGTAAAGAACATTGTATTACCTGTTCTAACCCACTGGGCTTGTATAGAACATTGTTACACCTGTCCTAACCCAATGGGCTTGTATAGAACATTGTAACACCTGTTCTAACCCACTGGGCTTGTATAGAACATTGTAACACCTGTCCTAACCCACTGGGCTTGTATAGAACATTGTAACACCTGTTCTAACCCACTAGGCTTGTAATGAACATTGTAACACTTGTTCTAACCCACTTGGCTTGTATAGAACATTGTAACACCTGTTCTAACCCACTGGGCTTGTATAGAACATTGTAACACCTGTCCTAACCCACTGGGCTTGTATAGAACATTGTAACACCTGTCCTAACCCACTGGGCTTGTATAGAACATTGTAACACCTGTTCTAACCCACTAGGCTTGTATAGAACATTGTAACACTTGTCCTAACCTAGTGGGCTTGTATAGAACATTGTAACACCTGTTCTAACCCACTAAGCTTGTATAGAACATTGTAACACTTGTCCTAACCTAGTGGGCTTGTATAGAACATTGTAACACCTGTTCTAACCCACTAGGCTTGTATAGATCATTGTAACACTTGTCCTAACCTAGTGGGCTTGTATAGAACATTGTAACACTTGTCCTAACCTAGTGTGCTTGTATAGAACATTGTAACACCTGTCCTAACCTAGTGGGCTTGTATAGAACATTGTAACACCTGTCCTAACCTAGTGGGCTTGTATAGAACATTGTAACACCTGTCCTAACCCACTGGGCTTGTATAGAACATTGTAACACCTGTCCTAACCCACTAGGCTTGTATAGAACATTGTTACACCTGTTCTAACCCACTAGGCTTGTATAGAACATTGTAACACCTGTCCTAACCCACTGGGCTTGTGTGGAACAAAACCTGTCTTCACCCCAATCTAGAACCATCTATTGTCTTGTTATTAAAAAGCCAATGGCCATACATTATTGTTTAAAAGACGACTCACCAAACTGTCCGGCTTTGAGCATCTGAAACAATGCAAGGAGATAAATGGAACGTTGAGTTGGCCTTAATCATTTATAATCTCAACAGAACCTACTTCACAATGACGTAAATACAACAACACACGACTGGAAGGTCAAGGTGAAGTAGGACCTGGTCATTATAATGGTGGGACTTAAAGAACCCCGATGTTATCTCTTAAATAGGATTGTGTAAATGGTGTGATCGTGTGATTGTGTAAATGGTGTGATCGTGTGATTGTGTAAATGGTGTGATCGTGTGATTGTGTAAATGGTGTGATCGTGTGATTGTGTAAATGGTGTGATAGTGTGATTGTGTAAATGGTGTGACTGTGTGATTGTGTAAATGGTGTGATCGTGTGATTGTGTAAATAGTGTGATAGTGTGATTGTGTAAATGGTGTGATCGTGTGATTGTGTAAATGGTGTGATCGTGTGATTATGTAAATGGTGTGATAGTGTGATTGTGTAAATGGTGTGATCGTGTGATTGTGTAAATGGTGTGATCGTGTGATTGTGTAAATGGTGTGATAGTGTGATTGTGTAAATGGTGTGATCGTGTGATTGTGTAAATGGTGTGATCGTGTGATTGTGTAAATGGTGTGATCGTGTGATTGTGTAAATGGTGTGATCGTGTGATTGTGTAAATGGTGTGATCGTGTGATTGTGTAAATGGTGTGATCGTGTGATTGTGTAAATGGTGTGATCGTGTGATTGTGTAAATGGTGTGATCGTGTGATTGTGTAAATGGTGTGATCGTGTGATTGTGTAAATGGTGTGATCGTGTGATTGTGTAAATGGTGTGATCGTGTGATTGTGTAAATGGTGTGATCGTGTGATTGTGTAAATGGTGTGATCGTGTGATTGTGTAAATGGTGTGATCGTGTGATTGTGTAAATGGTGTGATCGTGTGATTGTGTAAATGGTGTGATCGTGTGATTGTGTAAATGGTGTGATCGTGTGATTGTGTAAATGGTGTGATCGTGTGATTGTGTAAATGGTGTGATCGTGTGATTGTGTAAATGGTGTGATCGTGTGATTGTGTAAATGGTGTGATCGTGTGATTGTGTAAATGGTGTGATCGTGTGATTGTGTAAATGGTGTGATCGTGTGATTGTGTAAATGGTGTGATCGTGTGATTGTGTAAATGGTGTGATCGTGTGATTGTGTAAATGGTGTGATCGTGTGATTGTGTAAATGGTGTGATCGTGTGATTGTGTAAATGGTGTGATCGTGTGATTGTGTAAATGGTGTGATCGTAAGATTGTGTAAATGGTGTGACTGTGTGATTGTGTAAATGGTGTGATTTTGTGATTGTGTAAATGGTGTGATCGTGTGATTGTGTAAATGGTGTGATCATGTGATTGTGTAAATGGTGTGATAGTGTGATTGTGTAAATGGTGTGATCGTGTGATTGTGTAAATGGTGTGATCGTGTGATTGTGTAAATGGCGTGATAGTGTGATTGTGTAAATGGTGTGATCGTGTGATTGTGTAAATGGTGTGATAGTGTGATTGTGTAAATGGTGTGATCGTAAGATTGTGTAAATGGTGTGACTGTGTGATTGTGTAAATGGTGTGATTTTGTGATTGTGTAAATGGTGTGATCGTGTGATTGTGTAAATGGTGTGATCATGTGATTGTGTAAATGGTGTGATAGTGTAAATGGTGTGATCGTGTGATTGTGTAAATGGTGTGATCGTGTGATTGTGTAAATGGTGTGATCATGTGATTGTGTAAATGGTGTGATCGTGTGATTGTGTAAATAGTGTGATCGCGTGATTGTGTAAATGGTACGATCGTGTGATTGTGTAAATGGTGTGATAGTGTGATTGTGTAAATGGTGTGATCGTGTGATTGTGTAAATGGTGTGATCGTGTGATTGTGTAAATAGTGTGGTAGTGTGATTGTGTAAATGGTGTGATCGTGTGATTGTGTAAATGGTGTGATCGTGTGATTATGTAAATGGTGTGATAGTGTGATTGTGTAAATGGTGTGATCGTGTGATTGTGTAAATGGTGTGATCGTGTGATTGTGTAAATGGTGTGATCGTGTGATTGTGTAAATGGTGTGATCGTGTGATTGTGTAAATGGTGTGATCGTGTGATTGTGTAAATGGTGTGATAGTGTGATTGTGTAAATGGTGTGATTGTGTGATTGTGTAAATGGTGTGATCGTGTGATTGTGTAAATGGTGTGATAGTGTGATTGTGTAAATGGTGTGATCGTGTGATTGTGTAAATGGTGTGATCGTGTGATTGTGTAAATGGTGCGATCGTGTGATTGTGTAAATGGTGTGATAGTGTGATTGTGTAAATGGTGTGATCGTGTGATTGTGTAAATGGTGTGATAGTGTGGTTGTGTAAATTGTGTGATCGTGTGATTGTGTAAATGATGTGATCATGTGATTGTGTAAATGGTGTGATAGTGTGATTGTGTAAATGGTGTGATCGTGTGTTTGTGTAAATGGTGTGATCGTGTGATTGTGTAAATGGTGCGATCATGCGATTGTGTAAATGGTGTGAATGTGTGATTGTGTAAATGGTGTGACTGTTTGATTGTGTAAATGGTGTGACTTTGTGAGTGTGTAAATTGTGTGACTATGTTATTGAGTAACATGTGTGACTTTATAATTGTGTAAAATGTGTGTCTCTGTGATTGTGTAAATGGTGTGACTTTGTGATTGAGTAAATTGTGTGACTTTGTGATTGAGTAAATGGTGTGACTTTGTGATTGAGTAAAAGGTGTGATGGTGTAAATGGTGTGACTTTGTGATTGAGTAAATGGTGTGACTTTGTGATTGAGTAAATGATGAGACTTTGTGATTGAGTAAATGGTGTGACTTTATGATTGAGTAAATGGTGTGACTGTGTCATTGTGTAAATGGTGTGACTTTGTGATTGAGTAAATGGTGTGACTTTGTGATTGAGTAAATGGTGTGACTGTGTGATTGTGTAAAATGTGTGACTTTGTGATTGAGTAAATGGTGTGATGGTGTAAATGGTGTGACTTTGTGATTGAGTAAATGGTGTGACTGTGTGATTGTGTAAATGGTGTGATTTTGTGATTGAGTAAATGGTGTGACTGTGTGATTGTGTAAATGGTGTGAATTTGTGATTGTGTAAATGATGTGACTATGTGATTGTGTAAATTGTGTGACTGTGTGACTTGTGTGATTGTGTGAATGTCTGATTGTGTAAATGGTGTGACTGTGTGACTGTGTGATTTTGTAAATGGTTTGACATTGTGATTATTTGATTGTATAAATGGTGTTACTGTGTGAATTTTTAAATGGTGTGACTGTGTGATTTTGTAAATGGTGTTACTGAATGACTGTGTGATTTTGTAAATGGTGTTACTGTGTGACTGTTTGATTTTGTAAAGGGTGTTACTGTGTGACTTTGTGATTCTGTAAATTGTGTGACTGTGTGGTTGTGTAAATGATGTGACTGTGTATATGGTGTGGTTGTGTAAATGGCGTGACTGTCAAAATGGTGTGATTGTGCAAATGGTGTGGTTGTGTAAATGGTGTGGTTGTGTAATTGGTGTGACTGTGTAATTGGCGTGACTGTGTAATTGGTGTGACTGTGTAAATGGTGTGGTTGTGTAATTGGTGTGACTGTGTAAATGGTGTGGTTGTGTAAATGATGTGACTGTGTAAATGGTGTGGTTGTGTAAATGATGTGACTGTGTAAAGGGTTGGATTGTGCAAATGGTGTGACTGTGTTAATTGTGTGGTTGTGTAATTGGTGTGACTGTGTAATTGGTGTGACTGTGTAAATGGTGTGGTTGTGTAAATGATGTGACTGTGTAAATGGTTGGATTGTGTAAATGGTGTGGTTGTGTAAATGGCGTGACAGTGTAAATGGTATGACCGGTCCCTTCACCGCATTATAACGAGATAAAACACCAATGTCGATCCCGCCACCTCTGCAGACAGAATAAATGAGACATCGTGTCTTTCACTCCCCAGCAGTTCAGGCCTTACGCCTTAACTACCTACCAAAATTACAGACTACACCATCAACCTAAAGACCATCAACCTATTCACCATCAATATGTGTGATGGGACAGTGTGTGATCGGTCAATGTGTGATGGGACAGTGTATGATCGGACAATGTGTGATGGGACAATGTGTGATGGGACCATGTGTGATGGCGGAATGTGTGATGGGACATTGTGTGATCGGACAATGTGTGATGGGACAATGTGTGATGGGACAATGTGTGATGGGGGAATGTGTGATGGGACAATGTGTGATGGGACACTGTGTGATGGGACAGAGAGTGATGGGACAGAGAGTGATGGAACGGAGAGTGATGGGACAGAGTGTGATGGGACATTGTGTGATGGGACAGTTTTGTTGGCACAGTGTTTGATGGTACAGTGTTTGTTGGGACAATGTGTGTTGATACAGTGTGTGATTGGATAGTGTAAGATGGGACAGAGTATGATAGGACAGTTTTTGTTGTGAAAATGTGTGTGGCCAATGTTTGTTCGGACAGTATTTGTTAGGGCAGGTGTGTGATGGGACAGTGTGTGATGGGACAGTGTGTGTTGGGACAGTGTTTGTTGGGACAGTTTGTGTTGGTACAGTGTGTGTTGGTTACAGTGTTTTTTTGGTAGTGTTTGTTGGGATAGTGTGTGATGGGGCAGTGTGTGTTCGGATAATGTTTGATGGGACATTATGTGATGGGACAGTTTTTGTTGGCACAGTGTTTGATGGTACAGTGTTTGTTCGGACAGTGTGTGTTGGACAGTGTGTGTTCGGACGGTGTTTGTTGGGACAGTGTGTGTTGTGACTGTGTGTTGGGACAGTGTGTTGGGACAGTGTGTTGGGAAGTTGTGTTGGGACAGTGCGTTGGGAGAGTGTGCGTTGGGACATTGTGTGTTGGGACATTGTGCGTTGGGACGGGTGTGGTGGAGTATTGTCATTGGGACAGTGTGTGCTGGGACAGTGTGTGTTGGGCCGGTGTGTGTGGGTAGAGTGTGTGGGGACAGTGTGT
>CAXITT010000061.1:158322-200473 GCA_964033795.1 Lymnaea stagnalis
GTGTGTTGGGGCAGAGTGTGGTGGGAGAGTGTGTTGGGGCGGTGTGTTGGGAGAGTGTGTGTTGGGGCAGTGTGTGTGGGGGGAGTGTGTGTTGGGGGAGTGTGTGTTGGGACAGTGTGTGTTGGAACAGTGTGTGTTGGGACAGTGTTTTGGGACAGTGTGTGTTGGGACAGTATGTGTTGGGATAGTGTGTTGGAACAGTGTGCATTGGGGCAGTGTGTTGGGACAGTGTGTGTTGGGAAAGTGTGTGTTGGGACAGTGTGTGTTGGAACAGTGTGTGTTGGGACAGTGTGTGATGGGACAATGTGTGATTGGACAGAGAGTGATGGGACAAAGAGTGATGGGACAAAGAGTAATGGGACAGTGTTTGTTGGGAAAGTGTGTGTCTGGGGAATGTATGTTGGGACAGTGTGTGTTGGGACAGTGTGCGTGTTGTTGCGGGAAAGACATAATCAATTATGTAAATAGAGTGCTCTGAAGAGAGAAAGAGAGAAAGAGAGAGAAAGAAAGAGATAGAGAGAAAGAGAGAGAGAGAGAGAAAGAGAGATAAAGAGAGAGAGAGAGAAAGAGGGAGAAAAAGAGAGAGAGACAGAGATGGGGGGAATGAGAGATTGTCTTATAAATGAACTCATACACATATTTTGTAGCTATGAGATGCACCCAGGAAACAAAACAATCTAAATGAAGTCCGAATAGCAAGACATTAATGTCATAACTCTTGAGTGTCTGAGAACATGATAACCACAGATCAGTGATTCCCAATCTTTTGCTGTATTCCTCACCTCTACCAATTGTTTTATTAATTATTTAAAGAGTCTCTTTGGCCAGACAACACTAAACAAATTGTTTTACTAAATTTCACCCCCCTCCCCCTTTACAAAAGTAACATTGAACTTTTAACGTTTCAAATAATTCCCTTATAATTTAGCTATTTAACTTGAAAGAGAAATTTAAAACTTACAAAAAAACTTGTGATTTATTTCATAAAGGAACGTGTTAATGACAAAAAAATACATAAACATTTATATAATTTTTATCATAAATTGGAAGCTAATAAATCATCTGTTATATTATGATCCTCCTATCATAACAACCCATGAACATAACTTCGCACCCCCCGGGTTAATTTGGAAAGCGCCCCCCCCCCACGCCCTAGCATGAGACGTTTGAAGACGACCTACCGATACACCCTGACCCTGAACATTAAATACTGAGAGCACAAATCATGACAAGCACGAGTGTGTTGGGACAGAGTGTGTTGGGACAGTGTGTTGGGACGGTGTGTTGGGACAGTGTGTGTTGGGACAGTGTGTGTTGGGACAGTGTGTGTTGGGACAGTGTGTGTTGGGACAGTGTTTTGGGATAGTGTGTGTTGGGACAGTGTGTGTTGGGACAGTGTGTTGGAACAGTGTGCATTGGGGCAGTGTGTTGGGACAGTGTGTGTTGGGAAAGTGTGTGTTGTGACAGTGTGTGTTGGGACAGTGTGTGTCGGGACAGTGTGTGATGGGACAATATGTGATTGGACAGAGAGTGATGGGACAAAGAGTGATGGGACAGTGTTTGTTAGGACAGATGGTGTTGGGACAGTGTGTTTGGACGGTGTGTTGGGACAGAGTGTGTTGGGACAGTGTGTTGGAACGGTGTGTTGGGACAGTGTGTGTTGGGACAGTGTGTGTTGGGACAGTGTGTGTTGGGACAGTGTGTGTTGGGACAGTGTGTGTGGGAACAGTGTGTGTTGGGACAGTGTGTGGGGGCAGGGTGTGTGGGGAGAAGCTAAGAAATCATCTGTTAAATTATGAACCTCCTACCATAACAACCCCTGAACATAACTTCGCCCCCCCCGGGTTAATTTGGAAAGCGCCCCCCCCCCCACGCCCTAGCATGAGACGTTTGAAGACGACCTACCGATACACCCTGACCCTGAACATTAAATACTGAGAGCACAAATCACGACAAGCACGTCATGTCTCCCTAAGTGTTTAGTTATAACACACTCCAGATTTTTATGACACGGTTTATGTTGACCCAGTTTATTTTTGTAATTAGGACAAATGGTGTTTAGTTATGTTGTGTCCTACAAATATTTTCCACTGTCCTATCACTCAAATTCAAATGTTATAGCAAACACTTATTTGAGAATTTCTTTTTAATAGAAACTTTAGGATATAAAAACAAACCAATAAATAATCATACGTCATATGTAAATTATTTTTGGACTTTGTGTACTGTACACCACATCAAGTTGAGAAGCCAATTCAGTAAACTAAGACTAAACTATATTTAGGCCAGTCACTGAGGCAGGTTTATATTACTTACCTTATTAAAAATAATAATCAAGAATAATATCCTGGATATTATGGCTAATATTCCGATTCTATTCAGTAATTTAATTTAAACAGGCCACTCATAAAACTCGAAACACCATTAAATAAATAAAATCCAAGAAATGCACCTATTTATAAATACAGTGGCCTGGTTTTCTAGCGGCCGGAAAGTCCACAATTTTCTAGTTATTAATAATCAAATTGATTTAATGAAACCTGAATGCGATATACGATTTCTATAAATAGATTCAACGTCACCTCGATTCGAAAACATTGTTTGTTAATTAAATTTGATTTTTTTCAAAATTTTGAAATATAATCATTTGGATAATATCTCAACAAAAAAAAAAAAGAGAGAGAAAGAAAAAAATAACAGCTGGTATATAAAAGTGACTCTTTTAATTACTCCAATATAAACATGGCTGGTTATACAGGCAACAGTAGAATATAGGGAAGTGATAATGATGCAGGTTAAATAAGTAATCTATGCACTCATACGAAAATAATCATTTGTTTCAGGAATAATCTGAAATACTAATAGAAATAATAACACGTTACAGTTAAAAATAAAATACTTTGCATCATTTACATTTTCCTGATGGCTTTGCAAAATGATGTTTTCAGATAGTAATAAGTGAAGAGAAGCTTAAACAAAATTCCAATGTGAAAAGATTAATATTTTGATGCTATGTAAAAAGACCAATATTTTGATGCTACGTGACTTGACCAATATTTTGATGTTATGAAATTTATCTAACTGGAGAAGTGTGCACATCATGTCATGACATGAACCTGATGTGGGCGGGGCTAATAGTGACCATATGGATTTGGGGTAGAGTTGTAAGGTGGCTGTAACACATGTTATTCTATTGCCGATATTGCAATTCTTGAAATAACACGGTTAGCTATTTCTGCAGTGTCTGGCTATCACCTGAATAATTAATTCTTTCATTCCTCAAACTTATCTGTTTTCTCACACAATGAAGTTGCCATGCTCAATGAAATTATACAGTACTTTATTATAATTAATGACCACATCAATAATAAATCTTGCTAGGAGGATTTTCTGCAATAATTCAAGGATGCAATAATCACACACTTATTCCATATATCATATCACAATTAAATCACAATAACTCAATAATCCATTCGAGAGGAATTCAATATGTCTGCTCCCTTTCAGATAAAAATCATGCACACCCCGCTATAGAAAATTAGTTCCCTCTTTCTCATGATTCACAAAGTTATGATACAATTACTCCACCATCCTGTGATAGAGATGAAGATTAGTGTCATGTGTCAAATCACAGACAACTTGGTCTGTTACAGTGGCCTTCTTCGATCGTTCTTGATTTTAAAAAAAAATGTTGCATAATCAAATCTTGAAATGATTTTGAGGCGCTGAAAAAAAATAATTATTATGGCAAGGGGTTTTTATAAAATTTTTTTTTATTCTAATCGATGATATTAACAAGTTATGACGTCATGAAAATCAAGGAAAACAAATGAGTACACATTTCAAGTAAACCAAAACATTGAGTGTGAATTTCTAGAGGAAAAAAAGACAAAAATACCAGTGTGGGATGGGTTAAGTTGGTTGATTGTGTGATGGGTTAAGCTGGTTGATTGTGTGATGGGTTAAGCTGGTTGATTGTATGGTTGGTTAAGTTGGCTGATTGTGTTATAGGTTAAGTTGGCTGATTGTGTGATTGGTTAAGTTGGCTGATTGTGTTATTGGTTAAGTTGGCTGATTGTGTGATTGGTTAATTTGGTTGATTGTGTTATTGGTTAAGTTGGCTGATTGTGTGATTGGTTAATTTGGTTGATTGTGTGATTGGTTGAGTTGGTTGATTGTGTGATTGGTTAAGTTGGTTGATTGTGTGATGGGTTAAGTTGGTTGATTGTGTGATTGGTTAAGTTGGTTGATTGTGTGATTGGTTAAGTTGGCTGATTGTGTAATTGGTTAAGATTTTTTATTGTGTGTTTGGTGTCATGTGTCATGCCTTGTGACATTTGTTACATCTAGCATTGTGATGTGACATTATGACCTGGACTTAAATATCCAGTCCAGGATAATAATCTTCAGACCAACATATTCCAATCGTCCAAAGAAATATATTTAGAAGTTAGTTAGAGATATTTTCAATGAACAATCCAATTCATTATTTTTTGTAACTTATAAAATTAACTTTAAATCATTGCTTATATACACATTTTACAAGTGCTAGATAATAACTTATTTAAATATCAAATTAAACTTGATTATTAACATCACATTGATCATAGCAGAGAATCAATAATGAATCATAAAACAGGAAAATATGACCTTTAGTGGTAACATGAAATAATGACATCCTTTTAAAGACAGCGAATCGCCTGCAGCCATTACGACACAGTACGTGGCTGAGCTGAAAGACCAGGGCTACTACACCTTGGGAAATTTCCCAAGGTCTTGGGAATTCACGACCCCCTTGGGATCTGGGGAATAATTTTGAAAATCATGCAAAACCTTGGGAAATCTTAACTGGGGGAAAAATTTTGTTATATTTTTCGAAAAAAAACGCAACAATATCTGATAAAAAATAAAGTAAAAATAAAGCAAAATAATTTTTTAAGTAACAAGGCAAAAAATTAATTGTTTTCATTTTCTTTTCTGGTTTTAATTTTTAAATCCACTCATAAAATAAATAAAAACTCTTCTGATTTTAAAGTTAATATTGTGAATTATTAAAAAGTTAATAATTTTTTTAAAAAATTCAATTTTCTCTTTAAAAAAAAAATTGAAGATTTACAAATTACATCCAGGTTTTGAATGTTTATTAAATGGGGGGGGGGGTAGGCTCGGAAACTTTATCATTATGCTCTTAGACATTAGCAACCATACGAAAAACAGTACAAGCCAAAGAGTGAACGATAGTGTTCAATCAAGAATCCATGCCATAGTAGAATTTTATTATTTCAATTACTTCTACAATGTGTTCAAAATATAATGCATCTGTAAAAAATCCAGCCTAATTTTCATCAATTAGAAAAAATATTTGTGGATTGAAACACGGGTAACTAAGATATTAATAGTATAGGCAGTATAGGCCTACGTTGTAGGATTATAAATGAACAATTCCTTTAAAATTTTTTTTTTTTTGGTGAAAAAATCGTTATAATGTAAATTTTACAAGAAAAAATAAAACACTTATTGTTTTCATCGTAATATCAATCCATTTTAACTACAATTATTATTAATAAATTTTGCTTAATTGCTTTGCAAACCCCACTTGTAATCAACAGATTTACAATAATAAAAAATCATTTTTTGATGAAGAAACTTTTGCCTTTGTAAAAGGAATTCTGTGTTGATTAGCCTTGTATGCTTTTTTTTTCCAAGTGACTTCTATTACACATGTATTGTAGATTATATTTTTATCAGAGAATTCGGAGGTAATATTTAGTAGCCTAACTCCAGTGGGTATTGATATTTTGGATTATAAATTATTTTTTTAAAAACAATTTTTTTTTTTAATGTGATAAACATGTTTTAAATGTCTTTTTCAATAAATTTCAGTCCATTAATATACCATGTTTTTCAGGGGCATTGATTCAATCTATTATTACATTAATTACATAGAAAACCCCCCTTAAAAAAAAAAACTCTTATATATTTGTATGATCTTGGGAAATCTTGGGAAATTTGTTCACCAAATCTTGGGAAATTTGAAAAAAGTGAGTGGCAGCCCTGTGAAAGACTGGCTGAAATCAAACGGGGTACCGTCACTCTCCTTCACAGGTTGACCGCGCTGGTGACAGCATATCAGGCCAAACTGGTGGAAGCCAATCTGTTTATTTTGCGCTTCAAAACTCGTGAGGTAGACGCCGTTAGCAGGAGCTGTAAATGTTCCAGTGCTGGCGTCAAAGTGGTTGCCATAATTATTGATGATTGTAAATGATTGAACTCTGGAGCAGCCATAGTTCAGTTGGGCCGAGGCCAAGAAGCCCACTAATGGTTGCATCATTTTTTCTTCTAAAAAGACATTAAGAAGATTAAAAGACTATATACAGCTGATATAGTGGTATATCATTCTGGATACACACACTAGTAGGCATTAATGAACTTGTATACACATGAAGTTGATTCTTTGTGAGTTTGCTAGGCTCATATTTTATTATAGGACACTGATCAATATATCTTTATAAAATGTTTGGTATGTAGCTATGTCCTTCTTATAGGAAACATATGACAAGCAATTTCTTTTATCACTTTCGTTAACTTTTGCAGCTTAAATAGGGCTATAATATCAGCTTACTTATTGCTTTAAAACCAGCTTCTATTCGGGTATATCATCAGCTTACCTATCGCTATAACATCAGCTTACTTATTGCTTTAACATAAGCTTACCTATAGCTATAACATCAGTTGACCTATGGCTATAACAACAGTTTACCTATGGGTACAACATCAGTTTACCTATGACTATAACATCAGCTTACCTATGGCTATAACATCAACTTACCTATGGCTATAACATCAGTTTACCTATGGTTATAACATCAGCATACCTATAGTTATAACATCAGCTTACTTATTGCTTTAACATAAGCTTACCTAAGGCTATAACATCAGCTTACCTATGGCAATAGCATCAACTTATCTATTGCTATAAAATCAGCTATAATTCTGTCTAACAGTTCCTTAGACCTGTCCTCCTGGGGATGTAAGTATTAAAAATAAATTTAAAAAAAAGACTATCTTTCAAAGACGAGTTTCAACTCACTAGAAAATATAAAATACAAAGAAATTCTGCGTCGAAGGGTAGTAAGACATTCTATGAAGCCAAAGAAAGTCTGTACAATGGGATTAGTAAGACATTCTATAAAGCCAAAGACAGTCTGGACAATGGGATAGTAAGACATTACATAAAGCCAAAAAAAGTCTGTATGGGATGGTAAGACATTCTATGAAGCCATAAAAAGTCTGTAAAATGGGCTAGTAGGACATTCTCTAAGGCCATAGAAAGTCTTTACAATGGGGTAGCAAGACATTCTCTGAAGCCAAAAAAGTCTGTACAGTGGGATAGTAACACATTCTCTGAAGCCACTGAAAGTCTGTACAATAGGGACATTCCCTGAAGCCAAATCAAGTCTGCACAATGGGATACTAAGTCATTCTCTGAAGCCAAAGCATTCGAATTAAAAGAGAGATAAATTAAATCTAATTTTTTCACTAATTGTTGACAAAATATTTGTTGTCTACTTTTGAGCAGGAATATTTTAACCAGTAAATTATCGCCACAAGAAGATTTGTTTTTGTTAAAGGCGCATGGCAACAAAATCACGGGAAAGGGACTTAACTCTTGAGCCAGGCCCAGAACACCTAGAAGTCAACTTTCACGACTGCGTTGTCGCTTGCCGTCCGTTGATCGGAGTCTTAATGACGTCGCTTGCCGTCCGGTGATCGCCGTCTTGATGACGTCACTTGCCGTCCGTTTATTGTTGTCTTAATGACTTCACTTGCCGTCCGGTGATCGGTGTCTCAGTGACGTCGCTTGTCGTCAATTGATCGGTGTCTTAATGACGTCGCTTGCCGTCCGGTGATCGGTGTCTCAGTGACGTCGCTTGTCGTCAATTGATCGGTGTCTCAGTGACGTCGCTTGTCGTCCGATGATCGGTGTCTTAGTGACGTCACTTGTCATCCATTGATCAATGTCTTAATGACATCGCTTGTCATCCATTGATCGATGTCTTAATGACGTCGCTTGCCATCCATTGATCGATGTCTTAATGACATCGCTTGCCGACAATTGATCAGTGTCTCCATGACGTCGCTTGCCATGCATTGACCGATCTCTTAATGACGTCGCTTGCCATGCATTGACCGATGTCTTAATGACGTCGCTTGCCATCCATTGACCGATGTCTTAATGACGTCGCTTGCCATCCATTGACCGATGTCTTAATGACGTCGCTTGCCATCCATTGATCGATGTCTTAATGGCGTCGCTTGTCGTCAATTGATCGGTGTCTCCATGACGTCGCTTGCCATCCATTGACCGATGTCTCCATGAAGTCGCTTGCCATCCATTGACCGATGTCTTAATGACGTCGCTTGCAATCCATTCACTGATGTCTTAATGACGTCGCTTGCCATCCATTGACCGATGTCTTAATGACGTCGCTTGCCATCCATTGATCGATGTCTTAATGACGTCGATGCCATCCATTGACCGATGTCTTAATGACGTCACTTGCCATCCATTGACCGATGTCTTAATGACGTCGCTGGCCATCCATTGATCGATTTCTTAATGGCGTCGCTTGTCGTCAATTGATCGGTGTCTCCATGACGTCGCTTGCCATCCATCGACCGATGTCTCCATGACGTCGCTTGCCATCCATTGACCGATGTCTTAATGACGTCGCTTGCCATCCATTCACTGATGTCTTAATGACGTTGCTTGCCATCCATTGACCGATGTCTTAATGACGTCGCTTGCCATCCATTGATCGATGTCTTAATGACGTCACTTGCCATCCATTGACCGATGTCTTAATGACGTCGCTTGCCATCCATTCACTGATGTCTTAATGACGTCGCTTGCCATCCATTGACCGATGTCTTAATGACGTCGCTTGCCGTCCATTGATCAATGTCTTAATGACATCGCTTGCCATCCATTGATCGATTTCTTAATGACGTCGCTTGCCGTCCATTGACCGATGTCTTAATGACGTCGCTTGCCGTCCATTGACCGATGTCTTAATGACGTCGCTTGCCATCCATTCACTGATGTCTTAATGACGTCGCTTGCCATCCATTGACCGATGTCTTAATGACGTCACTTGCCATCCATTGATCGATGTCTTAATGACGTCAACCCACCCACGACTCCGTCCCCACTTCTTCGCCACCCTTTCCCCAACCCCACCGCACCCCACACTTAACCCTTCCCCATCCATCACTTGTTTCCCAAATCCCTCCCCTCACACCATCTCCAACCCTTCCCTTCCCCACTCCTTCCCCCACTATATCCCTACCCTTCCATCACCCCTTGCCCCCACCGCTTCGTTCACCCCTTCATACGCCCCTTCCCCCACCCCATCCCGAAATGCTTAAGTTACGATCCATGGTTGTTGGAAGTGAATGGGATGGGGCTGTTTTCTTTCCCCTTTCCCTTTTCCAATCACTCGCCAACCTAACCCTAACCTAACCCTAACTCGCCAACCTAACCCTAACCCTTCATCGCCAACCTAACCCTAACCCTAACCTAACCCTAACCCTAACCCAAATCCTTACCCGCTGGACCAGAGCTCTCACTCAGTGTGTAGCTACTCAGCTGTTTCTGCACAGGTCAGCACGGCTCTCACTCAGTGGGTAACAACTAAGTTGCGCCTGTACAGATCAGCACGGCTCTCACTCAGTGTGTAGCAACTCAGCTGCGCCTGTACAGGTCAGCACGAAGCAGATGGATGAACCAAGTGAGGTTGTCATGCTGCACAAATAAATTTTTCGCTACAAACCAACTCAAGAAATTTTTAGAGGGAAGAAAGTCTTGATAAAAATAGCTTCCGTTGTATTAGAAAAATGAATTACACTATTGCTCAACCAGGTGCAGGTTTTTACATAAGGTCCGGGTATTTTGAGAAAACCACTTTTGGGTCTCAGTTGTATACAAAAAAAAGAAAGAGTTAGCTTCTCATTTTCCATATTATACAACGAAATCTACTGCCCTATGTCGTAGTCAGAAATAACCCACCAAAAGCAGCAGGCAGTTGCCGAATCCTGGAATAGAGATGACGTTGTACACAAACTCGTCGTCAGAGACGATCCGGTCTTGCATTTTATAACACAGACTTACCAGAAAACATTCGACGCATAATGAAAATAGCAATACCTTCCTGAACGAGGCTAAGGAAAAGACCCACAGCCGCACACTTTCGCGACGTGAAACGATGGCCCATGTCCCAGTTCTGTGTGTTGTGCAGCCCCAGAACAAAGATGTGAAAAAACTTTGACATTTAATTTTAAAAAAAACATCATTTCTAAAGAAGTAAAAATCAACCTACTATCTGGAGTTCAGACGTCACGCATGAAGCTTGCTGCGTGACAGCCTTTTGCCACTCAGTACTAATAATATGTTAAACACGAGGAGTTGGGGGAAGGGCGGTTTTGAAGAGGAAGCAGGACGCACCAGAAGCCAAATATCTATAAGAGATTTATGAGACGTAAAAGGTCAGCAGTGAATTTATTGGCTAACATTCAAACGTTCACAGACAAAATGTAAGGAAAAAAGAGGAAACATAATGGTAGTTCAATAGGTTGTAAGGAAGGGGGGGGGGCTAGTAGAAGAATAGGTTGTAAGGAAGGGGAGGGCTTGTAGAGGAAAAGTTTGTTAGGATGGGGAGGGCTGGTAGAGAATGTTAAGGACTTGAATGTATAGTGTGATTGCGTGTTGTTTAGAGAGTATTTGGGTAGATGTTGTTATAAAATGTTTGATATTTTGTGACGTATTGCGCGAAAGGGGATACGACGTAGATTATTGTGTCTTGTGGTCTTGTGAGCAGTGGCAGTTGAAGCTGTATCTTGTTTATGTAGTAAAGATATTTAATATGAGAATAATGGTTTGTGAAGTATATATATAATTAAACACCTAGACAATTAAGCAAACGAACCTTTTAAGTAAGACCCGGTTCGTAACAGAGGAATAGGCTGTAGACAGGAAGAGGAGGGCATAATGGTAGTGAAGAGATGTTTGCGGGCTCAAATATATATTTATAAGGCGAAAACTAAATTAAAATAAAATACTTGATAAATTAGATGAATAAAATGTTACAGTGTGAAACACTTGGCAAGAATAAAGCCCTCAGAAAACCCTACTTGAAATCACATGTTTTCTAAACCCTAGTTAGCAGGCATATATTCCCAAGGGAACATGAATCTTATGCTGACACAGCCACTCACCACAATGGAACATATGAACCTTATGCTGAAACAGCCACTCACCACAATGGAACATATGAATCTTATGCTGAAACAGACACTCACCAAACCCTGTGTAATCACTGGAGCTTTACTGGTAGTCGTTCCAAATAATTCAGTGCAAAGTGGACCCGATGCATCTAACTTGTCCTTTCTGATGGAAACGTCTTGATCATTTTTCGCAAACATATCAGTTCTACCCGAAGCATCTTGTGTTACCATGACAACATTAGCGCTGGAAGAGCGCATTTGAATATTGCGCATTATGCTTGTGCACGATCTCATTCTCAGCTCAATTTTGTCCAGTCTTTCACGATCGCCCAGGATACTTTTCTGTAATATCTCACACGAACTGAAAACCTTACAAATTTTCTCCTCGCGTTCATGAATAAATTGCAATAAACTAGTAACTAGTATTTTGAATGGACAAAATCTATCTTGTGTATAATGTCATCTTGTTTGGTTGAAACATCTTTAACTTTATTCTCAACCTGCTCCTGTTTCTCGTGGTCTCTTTCAAAAGCTTTTTGGAGGGTAAATAAATCTCCTTGTAGTTTCGCCATTTTTACGCCTAGACTGCCATCTGTGTTAGATACTGCATCCGTTAAAACAAGTTATAAAAGATACCATTTAACCAAAAATATACATTTATGTGTATCATTTATAATTATTTGAATATATAAAACTAATTATATACAAATATATATTACATGTAAAACAATTATTAACAGTTGAGGAAAAAAAGTTTCTAATGAAAGAATATAGCATTTTCGTATTTATTTTTTTTTTTTAAAAGGATACAAAAAAAGTGAAAGATAATGACCCATTTTCTCAAAGACATCATCAACAACAGTCGACATTGATATAACCTTCTGATATTTTGTTGACGAATAAAAAACATTGATGAGGTTACACTATCTTTACTGTTTACATTTTTAAGTATTTAACACATTGTATACAATACTTTGATAATGATTTGAATTTCGTTTAAAAATGAATTTGAAATATTTCATACATTGATTCTATGGATCTCATATTGTGATCTTACAACTGTGTACTTGTCATTTCGAAGAATTGAAGGGATGTAGCATATTTGGATCTTCTTCATGTGTCCGCTTTAATCGGGAAGACGTCACAGGGAGGTTTAGTTGAAAGACTGCCCAAAGGTGTGAGGACTGCTGGACGTATAGTTGATGCACTACAGCAAGGTGTGAGGACTGCTGGACGTATAGTTGATGCACTGCAGCAAAGTGTGAGGACTGCTGGAGGTATTGTTGATGCACTGCAGCAAGGTGTGAGGACTGCTGGAGGTTTAGTTGATGCATTGCAGCAAAGTGTGAGGACTGCTGGATGTATAGTTGACGTACTGCTGCAAGGTGTGAGGACTGCTGGAGGTATAGTTGATGCACTGCAGGAAAGTGTGAGGACTGCTGGAGATATTGTTGACGTACTGCCCCAAAGATTGAGGACTGCTGGAGGTATAGTTGATGCACTGCAGGAAGGTATGAGGACTGCTGGAGGTATTGTTGATGCACTGCAGGAAGGTATGAGGACTTCTGGAGGTATAGTTGATGCACTGCCCAAGGTATGAGGACTGCTGGAGGTATTTTTGATGCACTGCAGGAAGGTATGAGGACTGCTGGAGGTATAGTTGATGCACTGCCCAAGGTATGAGGACTGCTGGAGGTATTTTTGATGCACTGCAGGAAGGTATGAGGACTGCTGGAGGTATAGTTGATGCACTGCAGGAAGGTATGAGGACTGCTGGAGGTATTTTTGATGCACTGCAGGAAGGTATGAGGACTGCTGGAGGTATAGTTGATGCACGGCAGCAAGGTGTGATGACTGTTAGATCTTTATGTTTTTGATTTTAAGGGTTTTTTAAACACATCAAGCTTTGTCTTCCATGGCCTTGAAAACGGAATACCTTCCCATGTAAGCTTTGCAGCGCAGGCTGATTTACAAACATTCCGACGAGATGGCCACGATTGTTAATTTGTTGTTGGGCCATATTCTGGCTGATTGGGATGGCACCAACCATTTGTCTTATTTCCTGGTTCTGAATGTGGTCCTTTCTTGTTTTAACAGCTGCTAGCATATACCCTCTCATCTCGCAGATGAATGTTTTTCTCCTGAGACTTGTGTAAGTAAAGTTTTGGAATAAAGACAGCTTTAATTAGCATGGCTTTGGTCACCATTTTGGTTTTTGGATGTCTTAATTTCGGGATGATTTTGTATCGCGAATAGCAATATTTTATATAAATGCATAATAATGTTAGGACAACAGAAATGAAAGATTTATGGTTTGGTCTTGTATCAAAGTCAGATTCATTAGAACACATTTGGTCAGTGAGATTAAATAGAATGACTTAATAGCAAACATTTCGTCGGTGAGATTAAATATAATTATTTAATAGAACACATTAGGTCATTGAGATCGAATAGAATGACTTAATAGAACACAAACCCGATAACTCTTGAGACTTTGAAATGACAAAATCAGTTGCTTTTCGAACAACATGGATTATCTCCTCGTAAGACTTTGACCCATCATGATTATCTTTCCATGCCTGGGCCTCACTTTGAATCTACAACATATTTTAGTAGAGTTAACAGAAACGAAATTTTGTTTTTAGGAACAAATTTACATATTAATGTATGTATAAAGAGTTTCTAAAAATTTAAAAGTATTGATATACAACTTGGATTAAAAGACCAACCTTATGGAAATTATCATTTAAATAGACCAAAATAAATGACATAATCATTTAAATAGCCAACCTCATTGGCATACTCATTAAAAAGACCAACCTTATTGACATAATCTTTTAAGACTCCTTGTAAAAAGTCACTTTCCTCTTTAAATATTTGAAGTTGTTGAGTGACAATTTTCACATGCCTTTCGCTGTGACGTGGATTGGATGTCATATCGTGGCTTGTTATCTTAAATTTAAGTATGACGTAAAGTTAGTTACAGTCAAGTATTGGTGTTAGAGACAATAATAGTTATTGAAGGACTTCATTCAAGCTTTTTAATGAAATAGTAGAAAAAGGGTAGATCTATGTTGAAGCTTGAGTCAAAAGACATGACAATAAGATGTGAATGTTCCCTGCCTTTTGATTCAAGCTTCCACAGAGATCTACCCTTTTTCTACTAATTCATAGAGATAATGAGCTGCCAGTGGTGCAATCTTAAAATAGATCAGAAAAGTTTTTGAAAATTCGGTGTCATATTAAACCACGGCAGGACCCCTAGGTCTCAAGCTTCTTTGGGCCCCTAGGTTTTGAGCTTCTTTGGGCCGATAGGCTTTGAGTTTCATTGGGCCCCTAGGCTTTGAGCTTCATTGGGCCCTTAGGCTTTGAGCTTCTTTGGGCCCCTATGCTTTGAGCTTCATTGGGCCCCTAGGCTTTGAGCTTCTTAAGACCCCTAGGCTTTGAGCTTCTTTGGGCCCCTAGGTTTTGAGCTTCATTGGACCCCTAGGCATTGAGCTTCTTTGGGCCCCTAAGCTTTGAGCTTCTTTGGGCCCCTAGGTTTTGAGCTTCATTGGGCCCCTAGGCATTGAGCTTCTTTGGGCCCCTAGGCTTCGAGCTTCTGCATAAAAGTATTCTCAATAAAAGTATACTGCATAGAACTCTCCTTCTTTTCATTGTTAGCAATGGTTTTAAATCATTTCCAATGCAATAAATGTCCGGTCCTTGTTTTCACCTCATCAACCCGGACATCAGGTTCATGTGTATTTATATATTTGTGGAGATGAACCATTTCCTTAGGTAAGAAGGTACTGAAGAAATATGAGTAGAATTTCATCAGCATTTCTGTTACATCAACCAGTTGTGCGCCATACCAGGAGACCAAGGTCAAAGTGTCACTCGGGTGTTTGACAACTGTCAGGAGACCAAGGTCAAAGTGTCACTCGGGTGTTTGACAACTGTCAGGAGACCAAGGTCAAAGTGTCACTCGGGTGTTTGACAACTGTCAGGAGACCAAGGTCAAAGTGTCACTCGGGTTTTTGACAACTGTCTGGAGACCAAGGTAAAAGTGTCACTCGGGTGTTCGACAACTGTCAGGTGACGAGGTCAAAGTGTCACTCGGGTGTTTGACAACTGTCTGGAGACCAAGGTAAAAGTGTCACTCGGGTGTTCGACAACTGTCAGGAGACCAAGGTCAAAGTGTCACTCGGGTGTTTGACAACTGTATGGAGACCAAGGTAAAAGTGTCACTCGGGTGTTCGACAACTGTCAGGAGACCAAGGTAAAGGTGTCACTCAGGTGTTCGACAACAGGCTGGAGACCAAGGTCAAAGTGTCACTCAGGTGATTGACAACAAGTAGGAGACCAGGTTAATGTGACATTCAGATGTTTGACAACAAGCAGGAGACCCAAGTCAAACTGTCAATAAGGTGTTTGACAACAGGCAGGAGACCCAAGTCAAAGTGTCACTCAGGTGTTTGACAACAGGCAGGAGACCAAGGTAATTGAAAAGTATAGACAGCCAAGAATATAGTAAGCAAGAAATATAATCGGTTCAGACTGTAGTCAGCAAGGAATATAGTCAGCTAAGAATGTAGTCAGCCAAGAATGTAATCAGCCAAGAATGTAGTCAGCTAAGAATGTATTCAGCCAAGAATGTAGTCAGCCAAGAAAGTAGTCAGTCAGTGGATGCCGATATTAGACTTAGCGTCAGAATGATTTTTCAAATCCTCGAATTAATTTGCCTAACTAATATGCTAGCCATATCCTATTTTGATAAAATCATTAGCTGAATATAAAGCTTCAACAATTTGTGACTATCTTAACTGCATGTCATGATAATAAACTCGATTGGCCCACGACTGGAAAAGGAATGATAAGGCCAGGATAAAAACAATTTGAATTACCCAAAATAGAAGGGAAAAAAACCGATATGTGGACACATTATAACAAAGGTTACTAAATACTTAACAATTCAAGGCCGTCTGGCACTGGATTTTATAGCATTGCTAGGCTAGGGGCGCTTCCCCTAATGGCCCTTTGTTCCCATTGGGCCAAGATGAACAAGTGACTGCCATTGTTAGGGCCAGTCCTAAATGTATTATGTCACGAGGGGTAGAGATGGAGAGATTGTTAGCCAGTGGGTCTCAAAAAGGGAGGACCTGTGGATCTCGGGAGTCTTTTCGTTTTACTTAATAAATTATAGCCCCACGAAAATCTCTAAAGACTCAACTATACTTTAACACAACCCTCAGGTCTAAAGTATACCTTAACACAACCCTCAGGACTAAAGTATACCTTAACACAACCCTCAGGACTAAAGTATACCTTAACACAACCCTCAGGTCTAAAGTATACCTTAACACAACCCTCAGGACTAAAGTATACTTTAACACAACCCTCAGGACTAAAGTATACCCTAATGCTACACTCACAGGACTAATCTTTACATTAAAACAACACTCATAACTAAAAAATGCTCCCAACCAACACTAAGAACTGTTTTGTCCAACCCCTCATATTCCCACTTCTAAGACGAAACTATACCTACACACAAATCACTGGAACTAAACTGTACCTATACGCAAATCACTGGAACTTAACTCTACCTAAACACATTACTCGGGGACTTAACTGTACCCCACACATTACTCGGGGACTAAACTGTACCCCACACATTACTCGGGGGACTGAACTGTACCCCACACATTACTCGGGGACTAAACTGTACCCCACACATTACTCGGGGACTTAACCTTACCCCACACATTACTCGGGGACTTAACTATACCCCACACATTACTCGGGGACTTAACTGTACCCCACAAATTACTCGGGGACTTAACTGTACCCCAAACATTACTCGGGGACTTAACTGTACCCCACACATTACTCGGGGACTTAACTGTACCCCACACATTACTCGGGGACTTAACTGTACCCCACACATTACTCGGGGACTTAACTGTACCCCACATATTACTCGGGGACTTAACTGTGCCCCACACATTACTCGGGGACTTAACTGTACCCCACACTTTACTCGGGGACTTAACTGTACCCCACACATTACTCGGAGATTTAACTGTACCCCACACATTACTCGGGGACTTAAATGTACCCCACACATTACTCGGGGACTTAACTATACCCCACACATTACTCGGGGACTTAACTGTACCCCACACATTACTCGGCGACTTAACTATACCCCACACATTACTCGGGGACTTAACTATACCCCACACATTACTCGGGGGCTTAACTATAGCCCACACATTACTCGCGGACTTAACTGTGCCCCACATATTACTCGGGGACTTAACTGTACCCCACACTTTACTCGGGGACTTAACTGTACCCCACACATTACTCGGAGACTTAACTGTACCCCACACATTACTCGGGGACTTAACTATACCCCACACATTACTCGGGGACTTAACTATACCCCACACATTACTCGGGGACTTAACTATACCCCACACATTACTCGGGGACTTAACTATACCCCACACATTACTCGGGGACTTAACCATACCCCACACATTACTCGGGGACTGAACGAAACCAAAACAGCCAAAACCAAGAACCAAACGATGACGTCTTAAAAGACTCTCACGACAATTCTTCCTTGAGAAACACTGGCCTGAATAAAGTATCCATCCACAAAACACTCCCTGTACTAAACTGTTGGTCTAGAATCTGATGTCCAGGACTAAACTTAACCAATACACTAAAAATTGGGACAAATCTATGAACAGACAACCTACGACAGGACAAACTTCAAACCCTACCCGCATCCTATGACTAAATTGCACCCCTAAATCACACTCTCAAATCGTTACCATTCACAAAACGCAACTCAAAGGATTAAAATTACCCTCAACTCCAATCCAAGTGCTAACCCTAACCCTGTACAACAATTTAAAGACTAATATCACCCGCATACACAATATGAGACCAAGCTATACCTAAACCTAACTTCCAGGACTAAAATTACCTACCCACCCCAGACCCAGGAGTATAACACGATTAAATAAAACCATCACACACTATTCTCAAAACATATTTATTATTATTATTATAAGTGGTTTTATACAGCGTGGGTACTCCAGCTTAGGGCCGGGCTCACCACGTTGTACATACAATTTAACAAACATAATAAAACAAAACTTTACACAATATAGCAGGTGTTGGGTCTCAAGTTGGTGGTCTGGAGTTCAATTCCAGCCAAAACCCAGTCAAGCAAGAAGAATAATCCCAGGCCTTGTGGATTGCGTCCTCCGAAGCCCACACCATCGTCACACATAAAACAACAACAACACTATAGCCCTATACCCCACGTTCCTATCTAAGGACAAAACTCTACCCACCATACAACACTCCCGGTATTTAACTAAACCTGTATCAGTATCAGGAAATTTGTTAGAAAGAAATGTCGTGCACGGAAATTTGATCGAACGGAAATACGGTTAGCTGGTGCACTGGAATATGATTAGCTGTTGCACTAAATTTAACACTTAAGCAACAAAATTAAGATCCCGAGTTCATTAAAAATTGAGTATACTGAAATTAAGAGATTGAACATACTTAAATTAAGAGATCGAACATACTGAAATTAAGAGATCGAACATACTGAAATTAAGAGATCGAACATACTGAAATTAAGAGATCGAACATACTGAAATTAAGAGATCGAACATACTGAAATTAAGAGATCGAATATACTGAAATTTAATGCGTAAGTTAATTTTATTTTAAATGACTTATTGCACTGAAATTGAGCGATGCTGAGTACCTGAGTGCACTGAAATTTATTAAATGAGTGCACCGATTTGAATCGTCTAAAAATGAGACCAGGGGTGAACTGAAGGTGCGCACCAAATTGAACAGAAATTCAGCGCCTGATTGAGCTTTAAATGCGTGCTTCATTGGGCTGACATAGTGTTCTTTACAGTGAGCTAAAGCTGAGTTTTTCAGTGTACTAAAAATAAGTGCTAGTGTGTACTGACATAGTGTGCTATATAGTGAGCTAAAGCTGAGTTCTTCAGTGTACTAAAATAAGTGCTAGTGTGTACTGACAGAGTGTGCTTTAGTCAACACGAAATATTACAGGCAGTGGGCAGACAATACGACCTTGACGTAGATAAATGGTACGCGTCAGAGAAATTAACATTGGTGCTTGAGTGAATCTTGTAAACCGAGATTCTTAACAATCCATTCCCACACACTTTGCATGAGGATCTATTATGTTTATTGTGACTTCGTTCTGAATGATTTCAGAATATTAGCAAGAGGTAATTCATGCTGTTATTTAGAAAAAAACAATATTAAAGGATAGCTTCCCTTGTAGTGGTTATTGCAGCTCTGCAACTCCCCACTTCAAAACACTCAACCCCCCACCCCACCCCCCACCCTTGCCCACACACTACCTCGAATAAAAAGAACTCATAATCTATAAATAACAGGAGAACTATAATCCAAACGTTTAAAATGTTTTTTTTTCTTCTCTTTCATGTAGTTCCAAATGAGTTACACTGTCCGTTTGCACAGCAACTATAATAGAACAAAAGAATAGATGCTCTCAACTCTTAAATATAAAGACTTCCTAGACTTCGGAGGACCTAGGCTAAAACCTAATTAGTCTACAAGGCAATTCTGACAAGCATATATTCTACCTAGGCTAAAGCTTAATTATACTGTTATGAAATACTCCCTATATACGGGGTCAGCATAATTGTTTTGAAAATTTTGAGGTTGTTGTGATTAATTAATGCTACTTCAAAGAATCTAGTGTAGAATGAATGCTTCGTCATATATTCTAGTGTAAAATGTAAAGACTGGCCGAATTAGGCTATAGCTTTGGTTTCAGCGCCGAAAGTTGCCATTTTATTACTTTCGGTCAAGTTTCGGCTGTAACAGAAAGGTTAACTTTCAGTTTCATTTCATATTCGGCCGAAAGAGATTGAGACTTTCGGCCATCTTGCCGAAAGTGACTAAGGTTTTCGGTCATTTCTCATAAATTAGACTGTCTGACCGTCTCTAGGCCGACGATTCGATATTCCTTATTGCTCGACGTCTTGCCGTCATCGTATGTTATATGACTAATATTCTGCGAAAACTGCCCACAGCTGCATGATGACCTACTTGTTCTATATTTCCAAACAATTAAATTTCAATTAGGCTCAGGCAAATTTAAAAAGTTTTGTGTAGGAAATAAAAAAATGGAATTGTAATATTTATGTCATTTTTTTGTTTTTAATTTGTTCAAATAAAATTTTGAAACCTAGAATAATTCATTTCCTTCATTTCTAATATTTATTTTAATTTATTATTATTATGTGTATCAATGCTGTTATAGGCAAAGGTGAATACTATAAAATAATCCTAGGGATGGGTAATATTTCAATTATTATTTCTGTTTTTTGTTTTATATTTTTTAAAGTAAAAAAATAAGGAAACTTGGGCTTTTATTAAAGTCATTCATGTCTGGAAATGCATCATTATCATACTCATAAACATATATTTAGGCGACACTTGGCTCTATTAGAGCCACAATAATTATTGTAGGTATATGTTCTAGGTTGTAATTATTGCAACTCAGTAGATGTCAGATTGACATAAAGGAACATGTCCGTCAAACATATTGACATTTAGGACAATGTTATTCAGACAACTTGATACATAGGACACTCTCATTCAGACAAATTGACAGTGTTTGACATATAGGACAATGCCATTCAAACAATATACAGGACTCCCTCACCTGGTGTTATTTCATAGCCTTTCTTTTGTAGGACAAATCCATAAGGCAGCAGAGGTTTGATATGAAAGCGTACATCCCATGCTAAGGGTCCCTTACTGTCCAAAATTGTTATAACCTCCTGTTTGGGGTAACACAAAATTAAAGCTGGACAGGAAGGCAGAGGCTATTGTCACGGTCAGATCGCGTGCGTTTTTCTGTGTCAACTTTTATAATGTTAAGTTGACCAATCGTGGGTGAGTTTCTTTTCACCGTGTGCCCCACGAGTTTTTAATTTTCTCGGTCAGGTATGACCGGTGTGCTGTGTCGGGAGGAACCACGTGAGGATAAGAGTGTGTGAGTTGAGTTTTTTTAGAGAGCGTGACAGTGGCGAACGCGGTGGCTTGGATGTGAGGACGTTAGTTTGTTGAGGGAGATTTTTCCATGGATGGCAGAGGACTTCTCTAAATATATTTTTTATATTATGTGCAGCATTTTTCTGGACACAAATTTTGTATTCTGAAAACCAGCAGATGTTTACTATGCATTTTTCCACTGTCAGGAAGATGGAGGCAATAAGTCATATGAACCCTGAAGCCTTGCATCGTTTGTTTTAATAAATACTTGGACTATTCAGCACAGCAGCTCTGTAGGGGCTAGACAACAGGGGTTCTAGACCCTTGAAAATTGTTCTGTGGCTAGTACGCAGGGGACCGACCCTTAGACAACGTACGTCACGTCACACATGTATGTCTCATAATATTTGTTCAATATGTAACACACACACGGAGAGAGCTGTTCTAGACAGAGCTGAACAAGCCGTACACTTTGTTTGTCTGGCCCCAAGGATTCATGTGTTTCAATAAAGACCTCACATCTTGTTGGCTCGTTTTAAACATTTTTCCTTGTAGAGTATGGCCTCCCTTATGTATGGCGTCCCTTGTTTACGATCTCCCTTATGTATGGCGTCCCTTGTTTACCATCTCCCTAATGTATGGCGTCCCTTGTTTACGATCTCCCTTATCTAATGCGTCCCTTGTTTACGATCTCCCTTATGTATGACGTCCCTTGTTTATGGCCTCCCTTATGTATGGCATTCCTTGTTTATGACCCCCCTTATGTATGGCCTCCCTTGTTTATGACATCCCTCATGTATAACGTCCCTTGTTTATGATCTCCCTTATGTATGGCCGCCCTTTTTATGACATCTCTTATGTATGGCCCACCTTGTTTATGACCTCCCTTGTTTAGGACCTCCCTTGTTTAGGACCTCCCTTGTTTATGAATTTATGACCTCCCTTGCTTATAGCCTCCTTTGTCTTAGGACCTTCCTTGTTTTAGACCTTCCTTATGTATGACCTTCCTGTTTTATGACCTCCTTTGTTTATGACCTCCCTTGTTTAAGATCTACCTTCTTTATTACCTCCCTTGATTATGACCTTCATTGTTTATGGCCTCCCTTGTTTATGGCCTCCCTTGGTATGGCCTCCCTTGTTTAGGACCTCCCTTGTTTATGAATTTATGACCTCCCTTGCTTATGGCCTCCTTTGTCTTAGGACCTTCCTTGTTTTAGACCTTCCTTATGTATGACCTTCCTGTTTTATGACCTCCTTTGTTTATAACCTCCCTTGTTTATGATCTTTCTTGTTTAAGATCGCCCTTCTTTATGACCTCCCTTATTTATGACCTCCCTTAAGTATGACCTTCCTTGTTTATGGCCTTCATTATTTATCTACTTATCTAAGGTTTGTTATTATTGAATATATTTTGGGGAATAATTTCATGAGTACAGATCAAAATAAATGAATTAACAATTTTTGTGAGTTCATCCATATCTGGCTAATACTTACTGGGAATAGACATGAATTTATCTAGAAATATGGAATCAAATTTTCTTAAAAATTGAAGTCAATTCAAACTTAGATACGGAATAACGGGAATACCCATTATAGCCAGAATTTCAAATGCGAACATTCCTTGCCACCATGGAGTTTTTGATCCGTCTCACTACACAAGATACGGAAAGGAAAGGGGAGGGAGGGGTAGTTGACGAGGGGAAAAAGAGCTATTACACACCGATATGAATGAATGAGTTTAAAATGCACTTAAAACCTTGTGGCGTATGCTAGCGCTACAAGAGACACTATTTGCAATCTGACTTTATGTTAAGAGGTATAGTTTCTATTGGTGATATTTAAAAGCAGCTATATATGGCTCTATTCTTTTACTGAATGTGTCGTAATGTGACGTAGGTAACTTCTTCTCTAGCTGCCATAACTTCAGAACATTTACAAAACATTGCCCTGCACCCTGCACCTCATACGATGCCTCGTCGTGGGTCTACACTAATGTATGAGTTACTTCAAGTCGTGGGTCTACTCTAATGTATGAGTTACTTCACGTCATAGGTCTACTCTAATGTATGAGTTACTTCATGTCATAGGTCTACTCTAATGTATGAGTTACTTCACGTCATAGGTCTACTCTAATGTATGAGTTACTTCAATTCGTGGGTCTACTCTAATGTATGAGTTACTTCACGTCATAGGTCTACTCTAATGTATGAGTTACTTCATGTCATAGGTCTACTCTAATGCATGAGTTACTTCACGTCGTGAGTCTACTCTAATGTATGAGTTACTTCATGTCATAGGTCTACTCTAATGTATGAGCTACTTCACATCGTGAGTCTACAGTAATGTGCGAGTTACTTCACGTCACAGGTCTACTCTAATGTACGAGTTACTTCACGACGTAGGTTTACTCTCATGAACAAGTTACTTCACGTCTTAGGCCTACTCTAATGTACGAGTTACATCACGTCGTAGACTTACTCTTATGTGTGAGTTTCTTCAGGTCGTAGGCCTACTCTTTGGTGCGTAAAGAGTTACTTACCTGTATCGGACGGAGAATGATCAATACATTGATCGTAGGACCTCAAGATATAGAAGAAGAAGACTTCAGGTTGGAAAAACCTGTACTTTACAATTGTAGTATTTTGGAGATATCAAATTTCAAGAATTTTTTTAAAAACTTCTTTTATGCAAGCCTTCGTTTTCATATTTATAATTTTAAATAAAATAACCCAGTTACCAATCATTATAACAATCTTTTAATTTATTAGGACGACATTGGCTTAAGGTAGTCTAATATTATGTGTTAAAATGGATTTATCGTTTAATGTTTGATTTTATAATAGGTTATTTAATAACAAGGTTACCATGACAACAGCTTGCTTTCAATAGTGGAGATTTCAAATGTTATTTTAGCACCAGAAAATGTGATCAGAAAATTTTTAATATCTAAAGTTTTTGGTAATGGGGTTCTATGTTTTATTTAAACTATTAACGATAATGAGAAGAAATATGAAACTATCGTTGTATACACATATGTTTAAGTACTTCGTACCAATAAATGTACGACTTCTTCATAACCAAACAATTTAAATGGTTTTGTGAATCTACATACACATTAAAGTTGTTATTTATTACATTCACTCAAATCTTTATGAAAATAATCAAATAAATTATAATCCTGTCTTAAACGCTAATGGCTCCTTTGTTTTAATAATCCAAATTCTTCGCCGCCCCCCCCCCCATGCAACTTTTTTTGAAGAAGCCTAGGCTGGAAAATCCTGTCATTAAGGTATTTAGTTACATTTTACGTACAATTAATGTTACACTAACGCACAATATAATGTTACACTGTCGAGCAATACAAACATGTATAGTTAATACAACTTTTATTAAGTCCAGGAGTCGCTGTAGATGATGGTTCCGGAGTTCAATCATGCATTCTCATTGGTTAAAACTCCAGCATAAAAACTGTGATCCATTCTTTATTATGCTCTGAAATTTTAATTTTGTAAATTGTAAAAAAAAAATTGATCAATATTTAAATTTCTTATTAAACTATCTAGCAGATAGAATAATTAACCGATATTATGTGACTTTGCTTTAACACATGTTACCACTGCATTAAATTACTACTGCATGCATAGATGATACAAGTATGCTAATTAAAGAGTTCATCACACTTAGACCTCATGTGTTCTCGGATACAAATAATTCGAACAACTAAAAGATGTTTCAAACAGTCTACTGTGCTTTATGATCAAATCAAATCAATACAATATCAAAGTTGTCATAAAATTGAAATGAAACATTGGCAACTATTAGCCCATTACAATACTTATTTTATAGAATATAAAATAATTTAAAAGAGTGAAAGAATCATAAACAACGATAATAAAGTGTACCGCTGAATAATTTCAAAGGCGTAGTGGTCTGTTATATATTTCATGTAGTCTGTTATTTTAAAGTCATCAAATAATTCAATCCTCTCTTGCAGTTTAGAGACACTCAAGGCGTAAAGTTCAGGATTATCATATCCTCGCGCTTCCAATAACCTGGCTTTGACCTAAAGATACAATTATAGTATTTATTTAGACAAGGTATACCAGCTTAGTCAGTCATACGAAGAAGTCAAGAATAATTTCAAATTACAAACAAAATTAATTGAATTCAAATTTCATCTTGCGTTTGACTCGCCAAGACAAAAGTCAGACTAAAAAAGTCTTGATTTGTGTGATTTAACGGGCTGTTATCATTGTTTATGCCATATATTTGTTGGGGGGGGGCACAGAAAGAATAAATTCTACAAAGAGAGACAGCATAGAAAGAATAAATTGTAGAAAGAGAGACATCAGAGAAAGGATAAATTACGAGTAACTGAGACAAAAGATGAAGGTAAAAGAGGAAAAAAAAGTCAGAGGAGAAAGGATAAATTCAAGTAAAAGAGACATTTTATTGTTACCATAATTGAAGTAGATGCATTATATATTACCTTACAATTATGTGGCAAAACTTTAAATGTTAACATTACCAGAACACTTGTGTCGAGTTATTTAATTTAAGGATTTCATTTAAAATGTAAATACTTCATCTACAAATTTATCAATTTATAGAGAACGAATAATGTATTCTTACCTGTGAAATCGTTAGATCTGTACCATTCTCATCTGTAATTGGAATAATTTTAAGTATCCAGTCACCATTGGGGTACAACACTTTGATTTCATAGTAGCCATCCATTCCAGCCTCTGAGCAAAACAACAGTAAATCATTATTTCAATTCATTTTAATAAAAGGAATTCAAATTTTTAAATCTCGAGTTTCAACATTTTTTTGTTTGGTTGAACAATTTTTCTAATGCTAATTTTTGTCGTGGGATACCAATTTGTTACTGTTTCCCTTTGTTCTTAGCTGTTCGTCGAAAATTTGATGATAAATATACGACAAAAAAAATCAAATATTCTAATAAAATTGTAATTGATCTAACAAGTGATTCCCAAAGTGGTCTATATCGACCCCAAGGGATCGACGACAACTTGCAAGGGGTCCGTCCATGTCAGCGAAAAAAAAAATTGGGGGTCCATGAAATGAAAATGGGGGGTCAACGATAATGGATCTCATGTAAGTAGGTAGTGACTTCTATTTTGGCATTCCATGAATGGAATAATCCACATACACATTATGTCATATGACAAAAGGAACTGATTGGAATAAGCACTAAAGAAGAACTTAAGGTACAGTTTAGAATAAATGGATATCAGCAATTCTGGCTTCAAAAAGAGATACATGTTACTTATCCCGTATTATGGAATATCGCGTGAAAGTTTTTAATTGTTTTATACCTCATACCAAGTGGAAAGGGATTTCAGCGCATTTACCAATCTCCTAACAAAAAAAACCAAAAAAAAAAAAAAAAAAAAAAAAAAAAAAAAACAAAAAAAAAAAAAAAAAAAAAACGAAACAAGCTGGACATCATTAACCGAGGAGATTTGAGACTAAACTTAGTAAATTAATGCCAAATTTTGAAAATGTATTATTAACACATAAGGTTCATCCCTCACACTTAAAGCATTTATTTTTTGCTTATTTTTTTATGTAACAGAAAGTTATACATTTTCATTTGGTTCTTTTTAATTTGAATTTAATTAATAAATGTATAAAACTTAACACGTTTATAAAAAATATTCTTTTAAAGTTTTGCACACTAATACCAAAATGATCAATAAATTGATCGTGGGCCCTTAAGATATAGAAGAAGAAGAAGACACTACACTACACTGCACTGCACTACACTACACTACACTACACTACACTACACTACACTACACTACACTACACTACCGTTTTAAAAATAAATCTTTCAAAGTAAGTATCACTATACTGGATGTCAAAAATACATTTAAAATTATGAATTTGCCAAAAATCAACATCAGGTCAGCAGAGGATACCCAAAACCGAAAAACATGGCAAGTGGTCTTCGAGGCAAAAAAGTTTGGGAACCTCTGATCTAAACATTAAATTTGAAAGGCTTTAGTGATAAGGACATTAAAAATGGGAAAACACATTATTTTAGCTATCATTTTAAATCTGCATGCACTAAAAGTTCATATTTATTAACTTCTATTAGCAATGATATACGATAAGATAAGATAAGATAAGATTCTTTTATTGATCCAAATAAATGGAAATGTTTTTTGATTGCATTATACATTTTCAGCACATAAATAAAACAATTTGAACACAAGAAATTAGTAATAAATTTATTCACTAGCAGCCATTCAGTGAGTTCTCTTGGCTATATCAAGGGTTTATTAGGTCTCATTAAGATGTATCACTTCAGAAAAAGGGGGGGGGGCACGCTAGTAAATTCGTACAGATTGGGGAACAAACGAATTTTTATATATACCATTGTACATTTGTTAAATATCTAGCTTACCCGGGCAGTCCATCTGAAAAGTAAATAAAATCTGGACATTAGCCTTCAGTTAATTTATGTTAAAACATTCTTAATGTCAGTGACAATCACGGAATTTCTTTTATAAATTTAAAAACAAGGTTTAATATTCTCGGGCTTTTCAATGACTAATATAATGTCAAGCCATACAAGTTTGAGACTTCTACTTTAAGTTGAAATATAGTTTACAATTTGTACATCATCATTAATGAAAAGAATGAATATGTTATAAAAATAATGGGAATTTTTTTTTTTAACAAATAGGAGAAATTGTAACTTCAAAATACTTTTGTTTAAAGTTAATTCATAAATATTATTATTATCAACAATTCAGTATTTATGACATTTTAATTATGAATGCTTTTGCATGTCATTTAAAGAATTATATTTAACTTATGCCCTTTAATGTATAACGCTTTATATATATTTTGTGCATGACATTTTATGTATGAAATTTTATCAATGAATTTTCATGTATGATATTTTATGTATATTTTATATATGACATGTTATTAGGACATTTTATCCATGATATTTATGTATGATATTTTATGTATGATATTTTATATTTGATGTTTAATGGTTTATGTATGAGAGTTAATTTAAGATGTACTTAGTATGACATATTATTATGAGATTTTATGAATAATATTTAATGTATGATTTTTATTTACATTTATATTAAGAAATAAATATAAAATTTAAAAATAGAAGTATGTAACTGAAAACTAGGTCACAAAATGTGAAATAAAATTATATAGAAAAATTGTTATAGGCTACAGTAAACCATTCAATTTTTATTGATCATCCTTCATCATTTGCTTGAAACTTCTTTTAAGCAAATCATTTAATAAGCTGGTTGCATAACTCCTGTGCTGTTTTAAAATAACTTTATTTACATGTTTCATTGTTTGAAATATTTATCATTTATACCTCACAAAGGCCCGTATTGAAGAGGTGATATTTAATCCTACAATTTTGAAATATAATTGTTACATTCATTACATTTTTATAAACTTGTCATATTATACGACTACTTACGTTGTCTTGACAGAAATGATTGAGCAAAAATTAATCTTACATAGTTGGAACCTTCTACACAAATTAAGATTACCAGCTTGTATAGGACATAACGGGAATGCCCGATGAAGGTAAAAGAGGAAAAAAAAGTCAGAGGAGAAAGGATAAATTTTTACAATTTTTTGTGTTTATTGGAAATTTCAAATTGTATAAAGCTGCCCTGCGTCATTCATATGACAAGATTTCCTTTTCCATTAATTAAATAGCCATATACTGTGACGTAGGAAGTCTAATGTTATCAAAAACTCTAAAGTCTAAAATCAATGGGTGCCGGGTGTAACTTTCAACAACTGCAGGGTTGGTGTTTTTTTTTCCGTGAAATTTTGACACGTTCAGGTGTGGCACTCACGCTGACTACGTCACTGTAATCTCAAACATGTCTTAGAGGAAAAATATATCCAATAATTTTAAATTCATTTGTGTATTTTTATCTTTTATGTTGAAACTGTACACAATGATTGGGCATCTCCAGTTAATGTCATTTGTTGACTGTTTTGTTGTTTCTACCAAAAATATAAAGAAGCAAAATGTAACCTACATGTATATACCGTTAATATTGTTAATAGGTACTTTGAAACAACTGTGGGCATTGTACTGCTCGTGTCGAAAAAACCTGCTCTACACTACGGCGCACAGGTTGAAGTATTACAGTAAACTTGCATACTACGTCACGTTTGTATTACTCTCCTGCTCAATGACGTGTTAGTTTTTATGTTCCGGAGACTCTATGAAGTTCATGTTACGAGGAATTTTTGTTGTGTCATGGACAGGATTATCATAACCATTAGGTTAGGTAAGGATAAATGGCATAAACATGTACTTTGAAGTTATTCATTAAAATTTTGTTTCTCATAAACTACATATATTTTCGAGTTTCAGCATTTTTAAGTAATTAAAAATGACCTAATCAAAGAAAACTTATGTATGGAGGGAGAAATGTGAACTCGACATCGGTCGAAAGCTTCAAGGCTGCCCTGGCATCTGCTAGGAGCTGTTAGAATAGCAACATCGCTTCCCCAACCGTTGCACAGATGCCAGTATATGGATGCAGCAACGAACACTACCAGAACAGAACAGAACAGAAAGAGGGTGGGGTATAAAAAGGTCGCCAAATCAAGAAGAACATATTTTTTTTCATCGCGTTGCCCGAAATGGCTGTTATCACTTTCAATTTTGAAGTGATTTGTTATTCTAAAATCCCTAAACAACGGAATAATTCTAAGAAGTTTAAAATTAATTATTTTACAAAATTTAATAAAAGAGTATAACCAAACTTGAAAAGTTTTGGGTAGAGAGTAAGGCTTGCTTGTTAGTTCTATAACATTTAACATTAATGTAATATTTGATCCATTCTCATTATTTAATCAATAATTTATCGTGTAATAATAGTAATAGCAATAATAACACATGTTTTTCTCTTATTATTGACTACTCATATAAGATAATTTAATTAAAATTAAAACTACATATAAATTATAACATGAACAGTTTTTAAAATCGTATAGCAAATTTAGAAATAAGCATTTTCAGACCCAATTAAATTAGTATTTCTTAAATATAATTATAAGATAAAACGATTATTAGTTCATTTAATAATATGATAATATTCAGCGAAAAAATAGTGGTCTACGAATACAGAAAACAAATATTTAATATATCAAATTACATTTTAAAAAAGAAATTACGTTTAATTAACACTAGATTTTGAGCAATATTAAAAAGAAACAAGACCTTGTGTCGATTCAAAGTTATGATTAGACAATTTTTTCTAGGCCTCTTTCAGGTAGCTGGGTACAAGAGATTTTTAATGTTATATTTGCGAACTTTGTGGAATTCCTCCCATGGACAAAAAGGCATGTTTGGATGTAGGTGGCAAAGACAAAATTTATGAAGGAGAGATTGTTGGATTTATCAACATAGAAGTCTGAAGAGCAGTCTACATAGAAAATGACAGGCAGAACATTGCCATTTCCTTTTGAAATTTGATCATATACCAGTAATAATATGCTCGTATTTGTCTTATGGGTGATTTTAGTACTTTTTTAAAACCTATTTATTCAATTTTATATTTTTTTATAAAACTCTTGTACTTAGCTTTTAAAAATATTCTTTAAAATATAATACAATCACAAATCAAATTTGAATACAATAAACATATCTTTTAAAATTATTATTAATTTTTTTGCCTTTACAAAGAATAATTTTAAATTTTCGTCTGCTCATGGTTTTTTAAATCTAACCTCGAATGTAGTTAAGCAAAAAAAAAAATAAAAAAAGAACCTTGATTTTAGATACACGTTTTGTTGTTGTTTTGTGCTTTACATGAGGTTGTGAATGTCTCCTAAAAATGCGGTGCAATAATTGTTTACATAAAAATGTTGTTTGTAAAATAATGCTGATATCTAAGACTTTGGTAACAAGTTTGGGGGGTAAAAAAGGGGCTTTTGGATTACACAAGGGGCTTAAAAGATATATGAAATTTATGATTTTGGAAAGCTTATAGTTGCCCTTTAAAATGATGTATATAATGAGCTGTTGAACCTGTTGTGTATCTTCATCCACTCATGCCGATGAGTGTCTACTTGTCTGGGCTCTAAGTCTTTCACTTCATCCCTCGACACAGTATATCTGATAGCAACAGCTACATACAACAAACACTAACCAGTTTGTTGCAAGATGTGAGTTTATTTCACAACAATTCATTAACTATGGTTTTTATATAATCTCCGATTAGTAAGGAAATCGTTGCAACCAAACACTAAGCAACAACAAATTCCAAACAGTCAATATAGTATATCCGCCATCTAGCCACCATAACGACAAAACGAACGCGTCATTTACCCTTACCCTAATACGTCACAACACTTTCACACAATCGATACAGCTACACATAAAATCTCTAAACTACACATATTTTCCCTACCAAACATAACAACAAGGATCTACACTTAGCAACAGTGATTCTCATACCCTTGACAGTGTACTTTATTGCAATCAGACAATATTTAAAATTAAATTTCTGTCAAAGTAACTATTTATTTTGTCTAAGTTCACATCATATTGATGCTACTTGACGTGTTTATTGAACACTAAACTATCCCTACTATCATATCTGCCTTATCAAGTACTCATTAATGAACTGCAGCTCCGTAGCTATGCTCTACATCTCAATGTCATCCAGTTATGTTTTATTAAAGTCTCACTAGTGGATTTTGGTGGCTTTAAAGGTGGAAATAAATATACATAACTGACATATTGTTTAAGAAATTTAAAGAAAAACGGTCAATTTACCAACATGACATACTTAAATAAACCAACATCCTAATAAAAATAAATGTGGTGTTTGATTGTCCAAGGTGGATAAAGATAGCGTCAATTCATGCCACCAAGATGAGTCAAGCAATCACAGGAACTCTCCTCACACAATTCAGGAGATATCTTTGTCTAAGTCGTTAAATTTTTAATAGTTTGAAACTATTTCTTAAAGATAAGTAAATTTTTTTTATGATAAAATCATGCATTGGTAACGTGGTCGATTAATTCAGTTTATCTTTATTGGATTTGTCTGGAAATTCCATTTTTTTTATGTGTCCAAGCAATTAGTTAACATTGGTGACAGTGTTGTCAATATGTGAATTTATTTAGTTAACATTGGTGACATTGTGGTCAATATGTGAGTTTATTTAGTTAACATTGATGACATTGTTGTAAATATGTCCATTCAATCTGTTAATAATGGTGACTGGTCATTGTTATCAATATGTATATTCAATTATTTAACATCGGTGACATCGTTATCAAAATGTCCATTCAATTTGTTAACATTGGTGACACTGCCATTATTATGTTCATTCAATTAGTTAGCATTGGTGACATTGTTGTCAATATGTCCATAAGAGTTAATTAATATTAATCAAATAAGTATTAATATGTTCATACATTTATATCAACATGAAGCTAGTCAATATTCCCGGTGAAGATAAAGTCGGGAGGGCAATTCAGAAACTTTCCTTAAATATGCCCCAGGACAAGAAGCAAACCCTGTAAAATTGATGGGACATCTCCGAGTAAAAAGTTAACCGGACCTTTTTGGCTTGTCTTGTGTACCCATTTCTGTACAGACTAAACGATATGATGCTTAAATCCAAGGACTTTAACCTTGATTAATGGGAAAAAGCATTTAATGGATCGTACAAGCTGGTGAGGCAAATTCACTTTCAGAACAAAATAGCAAGACAATAGCGTACCGCTTATGACCAATGAAGGTGCACGGCGTGGAGAAGCAGAATAAAACTCAATCCAACTAGGACCAAAACAACGTGTGCCTTACGTGCAGGAAAGCTTTCCAGACATAAATAGGACAGCGTACTCATCTTCGGATGCAAAGGACCAACACAATATAGTGATAATATTTTACTGATTATAAAAAGGTAAAAATCAATAAAATCCTTAAATCAATTTACTTTCGTATGACAACATAGTTCGAAAAATTTCAATTTTTATTTGTATCGTCACTACGTGTAGTGAGTAGCTTAATGTCAAAAATTTACTCTATGGTGTGAGTTACTTCACGTCGTAAGTCTAATCTAAGGTGTGAGTTACTTCACGTCATAAGTCTAATCTAAGGTGTGAGTTACTTCACGTCTTAGGTCTATTCTATTGTGAAAGGTACTTTGCGTCGTAATTCTAATCTTAGGTGTGAGTTACTTCAGGTTGGAAATAACCTGCATTATACTGCTATAGTATTTTGGAGATATCAAATTCAAGATGTATTTCTTTTTAAATTTCTCTTATACAACTTTTATTTCCCTATTAACCAAATTTAAGTAATATGACTCGTAAGTTTCGCCAAATAAAAGTGACTATGAAAAAAATGAGCTATATATAGAACATGTTATTAGAATAGAAGTGCTGCCCACAGTTACTACTTACCAGCTAAGTGCTATTTTTTAATTTTTATACCGTTTTTTCTGTTGTTTTGTTCGCTGACGAAGGCTTTCTGCCGACACGTTCGCTGTATTGTTTGCCTTTATTTTGTCAGGTTTAGCCCTACTCTGTTTTAATCAGTTTATTTAAATGAGATAATTTTTTCAGTGGCGTAGAAAGCGGTTTTCAGTAGCGTTGGTCTGACCCAAGTGAAACTTGTTTCTTTTTTTAAGGGGTGGACATTTTCGGCATTCTGCAGAGCATCTTCGTGTAAGTTTGCGTTACATCGTTCTAGGGCTGTCCTGGGTGGCAGTAATCCTACCTATGCCATTGAATTTATGCCAGCTCTAAAAAAAACAATTATATATTGTCTATACTAGGGTAAAAATAATACATATCAACGAAAGAATTGTTGTTTTCTATTTAATTAAATCGTTAAAAATATAACAGATACAAAAGTGGTCACAAACAAAAATTTAAAAAAATAAAATAAAAACTTGTTAGTTCTTTCTTTAATTAAAAAAAAAAGGCATAAATCCGTGTTTCCAAAACTTTTATAAGCTCCAAAAACCCTAACCCTAACCCTAACCCTAACCCTAACCCTTCCGCCACAAAATATTTGACCAAGACATGTGATAACTAAATGGTAACAAATGGGGCAGTCACGTTACCCCTAGATTGTGACAATCAGTATTTCTTTTAGACATTTTTTTTTCACGGGTGGCATTTCAAATTTTTAGTGGGGGGNGGGGGGGGGGGGGGGGGGGCTGTTCCATTTGTCAGTGGCCAGAGGTGTAGCTAAGGTGTGGCATATGGGGCAAATGTCACGGGGCGCCAGACTAGCGTGAGGGGGCAAATGGGCTTCAATGGTATTTAATGGTTGAAAATAATCAGTTTCAGAGTTTGAGTTTAACACTGTAGATACGCACCTGCAAGTCGCGTCGAAATAAGGTGAATGGGGTTGTCCACCGAGGTGTCACTTTATCTATATATGCAGGTGTGACATTTTCTGACAACTGCAGAGTTTGTATCGTAAAAAGGAGGACGGCAAAAATTCTAGCCCATCCATGGCGGCACTAATAGTAGCTGCACCAATAGGCAATTTTTTATTCTATCTAAGTCAAGAGGTGTATTTTTTAGTATATTTGAATTCGATGTTTTTATTTTACTTTTTTAACAGGGGGGGGGGGGATATTTTTAAAGTTTTGTCGGAGGCATTATGGCGCCCATTGCCATACATAAACTAAATTCACTCAGTTATTGGCGTGTCCCAGAGTAATCATTAGGCATAAGCTTATCATCAAGCAAATACTGTACCATTGATCAGCGTGAGTGAAGGGGTGCAGAGATTTTAGGTGCTAAAGACAGTCGGGCAAACTCAAAATGCAGAGTGGGATTTTGGTGCATACTTGAATTTCTTTTGTCTTTCAGACAATTTTGAAGTTGCATTTCAAACTTTCGGATGGGGAGTGCCAAAATTAGCCATAATAATGATCAAAGACGTGTAAAATTCGGCCCCAGTGAGATTTAAACTATATTCATTCCACTTATGTCAACATTGAACTACACTCTCAGATAAAAAAAAAACATAACTCAAATTTGGCAAGAAGAGAAAATTCCAACAGAATGGGAAACAGCATTAATAACCCCAATACAAAAGAAAGGCTCCAAACTTCAGTGCACAAACTACAGAGAAATCTCCCTATTTAATGTTTTATACAAAATACTGACGAAGATAATTACCGAAAGATTAAAACCGTACAATGAAGAAATACTAGGTGACTACCTATGTGAGTTCAGGCAAAACAAATCAACGACTGATCAGATTTTCATCATCAGATGCCTATTAGAGGAATGTTTTTCAAATAAATTACAAATTGCCTCTTAAACATACTTTAAAACCCCCTTTTTTAAAAGAACCAAATCCACAGTATTTAGTTTACATTGAACAAATTAGGGATAATAATTTTGTTTCTAAATCTATAACTCACAATTTTTTTTATATATAAATAGAATTGTTAATCGAAATGCTAGTTAAGGAACATATTTCCCTTTTTTCATCTTTCTGATAGATTCCCATCTAGAAAAAATATTTTTTAAAAATCGTTCAAACAGGTGGGACATAATAAACGTAGGCTATGTAACTTTTAAACCTTTGCTATGCAGGAAACATTTTTACAAAAGTAGCACATTCAAAGAAAACACAAACGCTTTCGATCTAATAATTGAGGAAATGTGCACTTTTGTATGCTCCCGTTAAATTCTTAATTAAAAAAAAAAGTATCTCATTTTTTAAAGTTTCCATTTTATATAACTCAACACACAAGGAATCGATTAAATGTATTTATTTTTTAAAGCCAAAGGCCGCCATACAATTTTTAATTTACACATATCCCCACGAGATCTTCATTGGGTTCCAGTAAGTGAGCGCATTAACCACAAAATTCTGTCCCTCGCGTACAGCTGCATAGAAGGCTCTGTCCCTGGCGTATAGCTGCATAGAAGGCTCTGTCCCTCGCGTACAGCTGCATAGAAGGCTCTGTCCCTCGCGTACAGCTGCATAGAAGGCTCTGTCCCTCGCGTACAGCTGCATAGAAGGCTCTGCGCCGGAATATCGTAAATAACTGATTTATAAACATGTATCCTTAAAGAACTTGCTGTCTTCAACACAGTCCTTACTGATAATTCCCAGTGTGAATAAACACAAACAAATCTTACGGAGGGCGCTCTTTTGAAGCGATAGCGCCAAAATTATGGAACAGTTTGCCCCAATATTTGACTAGAATTGAAAATGATAAAAAGTCATTTAAGAAACATTAGAAACTTTTTTGTTTAAATAGATTTTAGAAAATCAGAGCGCAGTGAGCAATTTAAAGTAGCATGGATACCAGCGCTATATAAATATCCAATCAATCAAACTTTACAGGTAATTCTTTTATAATGAAATATATTTGAAAATAGATTGCGCATATTTGATACTGAGTAAGAACTATTATTAAAATTGTAGACCATTATATTGATGTAAAGTTCAGTTAATACAGTGTTATAAAATATTTAAACTTGTTATTTAGGACGTGTTTACGTCATACTTTCCCTGTGCCGTGGATTCTGTTTGACCCAAAATTAGACTGCGTTCGTATTGGGCGTGGCCTATTTCTTTTGATCTTTTTTTTTAACACAAAACAATCTATCGCCTGTTTGTCTTGACTTGAATGTGGTACAAAAGTGTAGTAAATTATATAAATTTGGAGACGATTCGAGTCACGTCTACAATGTATATTGTGCCCCCGAATCTTCTTTGAAACAGGCGATACCCATGTATATAAAGCCGGGGAATTGAAAGACGAGAGAGATTGATTGATAGATATTTTTCACTTCACGAGACAAGTGTATTATTGTGTGTACTCATATGTGTTTATTCGCATTCATCATTGTACTTTATTAATTGGAACATTGTAATAATTGCGTACCGGTACAAGACATTCCCATACTCTGTAAGTTGATGATTGTAATTATATTTCTTTTGTTTTGTAATTATATTAATACTTAAATAAAGCTTATGAATTGTAATTAGTACTGTTATGAATGTCGCATTTTGCTATTGTATTTCTCTATGGTATCGTCCTTTGTTGTGCACTGTTTGAACGCGCCATAACTTAAAACAAGAGACAAATTTCTCACAATAGAAGGCAGTGCGTAACACTTGTGAAGTTGCAAGAAATTTATGAATAAAAATACCGTTATATCATGCGAACTACAGGAAGCAAGACATTGGCTTATAATCTGGAGCGGTCAGTGCTATATTTATGATCGAATACTATGTGCCTCTAACAAGTCTTTAAACAGATCATCAAACATATCGAGCTTATTGTTGTCATTTTACTCCATGGGCACTTGACTTTCTCGGGGAGGGGGGGGGGGTCAGTGCCCCCCCCCCCCCGAGATATGCCTGAAAGAAACCCTGCATACTTGTTAATGTATGCACTTTCTTTTTCTCATTTCTTATAATTATCAACGTGCATATGATGATACGTATTCTTATTTAAATTCATTGTGCCTCATCATAATTTAGTGTTGACCAGCAAATATCACCATCCTTAAACAATAGAATAACTTTGGTTTCACAACTCTAATCTTACAAGTCTACAGTAAGAGTATCCAATCAGTCTGTCCTTTTCAACTTATTTGATATCCCATAAAGTTATACCTTTGATTTGTTCAATCTAAACATTTAAAGTCATAATTAAACTACATGATAAGTATCCACAGTCTAGTGTCGTTACACGTGTATGGATATATTCAACGATTAAATACACCACATCTTACCGCACGCACTGACGGAGAGATGCCCGAAAGAAACCCAAGTGACAGTGCATTTTAACTGAAGAAAGGTGGATTTAAAAAAAAAAAAATTGAAATATAACAAGCGTCTTGGCACTTACAAGTAAAACAAGAGTTATAGAACTTAGAAATAGAAAAAGAGTTGTACATCATAGAAATTCAAATAGAGTTGTATAACAGAAATACAAATAGAGTTGTAGAACTTAAAATTAAAACAACAGTTGTAGAAATTATAAATACAACAAGAGCTGTAGAACTTAGAAAAAAACAAAAAAAGTTGTAGATTATTGAAACTAAATTTGTTATTTATTACATTCACTTAAATCTTTATGGAGAAATTTAAAAGTATATAATCTTTGCTTAAAACTAAATGACTGCCTTTGTCTGATAATTAGACATCGCTACACCAAAAGCCCCTCACAGCCTTTTTTAAGCTCCCAAGCAGAACAAGCCTGTCATAAATTGATTTAGTTACATTTTACGTACAATTAATTTTACACTAAGGCTACTTAATGCAACTTTGATTAAGTCCAGGAGTCGCTGTAGATGATGGCTCTGGAGTTCAATCCAGCATTCTAATTGGTTAAACCTCCAGCATACAAATTTGTACCCGGTTTTTGTTAAAGTCTGAATTTTTTTTTTTTTTAATGGTTAAAAACATTTTATCAAATTTACTTTTCTTATTGTCTAGCAGGTAGAATAATTAATCGATACATGTGACCTTGCTTTTATATACTAAACACCTGCATTAAATTACTATTGGTAGCATATACGTGATAAAATTATGCTAATAACAGAGTTCACCTCCTTTTAACCTCATGTATTCTGGGCTAAAAATAATTAGAAAAATAATCAACTGTTTTCACGCAGTCGACTGTGTTTTATTATCAAATTAAATCAATACATTATCAAAGATTTCATAGAATTGATATAAAACATTGGCAACTATTAGCAATTAAGAATAAGTATATTTTAGCGTATAAAGAATTTTTTTTAAAAAGGTAACAAGATTATAAAAAACAATAAGAAACGTTTATCGCAGTTTAATTTCAAAGGCGTATTGGTCTGTTATGATGTCCATGTAGTCTGTTATATTCATGTCATCAAATAATTCAATGACCTGTTGATTTTTACTGCCACACATGACGTAGCGTTCAGGGTTACTATATCCTCGCTCTTCCAATAACTTGGCTTTAATCTGGAGATAAAATTAGAGTATCATTTGGTCAAGTTATACTAGATTAGAAAGTCATACGAAGACGTGCCGAATATTTCCTTTTGCAAATAACACTAAATGAGTTCAAAGTTCATCTCGAGTTTGACTCTCCAAGAGAAAAGTCATTAAAATATTGAATGGAGCGATTAAATTAGCTAATTCATTAATTTATTTAATTGATTTATTCTATGGTCGCAGAAAGGTTAATTCTAGAAAGAAAGATAGCAGAAAAAGAATATATTCAAATAATAGAGACATTTTTGTTAAAGTAGATACAACTTATCATATTAACTTATTCGTTCTCTGCTGTCTTTCTTTCTAGAATTAACCTTTCTGTGACCCTTGAAGAAATCAATAAAATAAATAGGTGATTACATTTGATAATTTACGTCTTTTAGAGAGGCGATCGCAACTCCACTTTTAAAGAAATCAAATCTTGACCCAAATGTGATGGAAAATTATCGCCCCATCTCAAATCTACCATTTATATCCAAAATCTTAGAAAAAGTCGTTGTCCGCCAAATCCTGGGTCACCTCATTCAATATGACTTGTTTGAACCTTGTTTCCAGTCATCATACAGGGCGCATCACTCTACTGAGACAGCCCTGTTGCGCGTCGTAAACGACCTTCTGTCATCTTGTGATGAGGGCAAGGTATCAATTTTGTCTTTACTCGATTTATCGGCAGCTTTCGATACGCTTGATCACGGCATACTGCTCCAGCGTCTGCAAAAAAACGTTCGGTCTCACTGATACCGTCCTGTGTTGGTTCCGATCGTATCTGACTTATCGGGTCCAGTCAGTTATTTCAAACGGCTTGACCTCGAAGAAATCTAATATCGAATTTGGAGTACCCCAGGGCTCGGTCCTTGGCCCGGTGCTTTTCACGATGTATATTCAGCCACTGGGTGCAGTGATCAAGCAATTTGACATGCTGTATCACATGTTCGTGGACGATACACAACTTTATCAATCCGTGATCCCCTCTCAGTTCCCTCAGCTGCTCAGTATGACACAGAAGACTCTGGAGTCAGTTAAGCACTGGATGACCATAAACAAGCTCAAATTGAATGATGACAAGACTGAGCTGGTCCCCATTGCGACCGCTCAGAAGCAAAAATCTGCAAATAACACGACATCAATTACTCTCAGGTGCGCGTATTGAGTTAGCTCAAACAGTGCGAAACCTGGGTGTCTACCTAGATAGAAGAATAACATTGGAAAGTCACATTAACATGCTATGCAAGGCGATTTTTCTAGAGCTGCGCAGGATTAGTCACATCAGGCCCTTCCTAACAATTGATGCAACAAAGAGACTGATGTCTGCATTTGTGCTATCACGCATGGACTACAGCAATGCTCTCATGGTGGGTCTCCCAGCTACGCTCCTGGATAAAATTCAAAGAGCACAGAATAATGCGGCTCGCATTGTTCTTCGCAAACGCAAATTCGACCATGCTAAAACAATTCAAAGGGAGCTGCAGTGGCTGCCGGTCCACGCTCGCATAAAGTACAAAATTGCAACTTTGTGCTACCGCTGCTTACATGACCCGGCGCCATCTTATCTCAAAGCACTCATGACGCCTTATGTACCCACTAGAGAGCTCCGCTCATCCGATAGTTGCTAAATATCGATACCATGTGTTCGCCTTGAGACTTACGGAAAGCGCACTTTGGCATTTGCTGGTCCAACAATTTGGAACGCCATCCTGTCGATCTCAGAAACAATCAGACACCGGAGTCCTTTAAAACCGATTTAAAGAAAAATCTATTTCGCAAACACCTTCTGGGGTGATTGTCTACCATATTTTCCAGTTAATGCATAATGGCTGTGTTGCTCAGGGTTGAAATGGCTAGAAAGACTTTGCCATTGTATGCTTGTAATTAGTTTTTGTAGTGTTGCGTTTGTTTTAAATGTGGTGAATCATAGATTTGTTTTTTGTTGACTTTGTACCGCGCTTCGAGCCTTTGGGGATGAAGCGTGTTTTTGAAATAAACTTTATTATTATTATTATATAAACCTTTATCAATTAATAATAATAAAGACACAATAATTAGTTCTTACGTGTGCAACCTTTATGTCTGTACCATTCTCATCTGTGATTAGAATTAATTTAGGCAATACCTCACTATTTGGGTACATCACAATTATTTCATATGTAGTAGAGGGGTGGTTTAGGGTTGCCTTAGGTGACAACGCCAAAACACTGGTAGTGTAAATTGACCCTGCCGACGACGCCAAAAACTGTAGCCGAGTGGGTGGGGTGGCGTTTAGCTTACAGTTTTATAAATAAGATCAAAATCAAAATATCAGGTCTTGAGGACTATAGCTTTTTAATTAATGCTCTCCTATGATGAAAACAAGAAAAAGGACACTATGAACTATGGAGAAGTAGCCTATGAAGAAAAAGGCTTCTATGAAGAAAAAGAGAAAGAAAAACGGGAAAGAAAAACGGGAAAGAAAAAGAGAAAGAAAAAGGACAATATCTGAAAATAAACAAATAGTACAGGTTAACAATGTCCTGACTAACAAAGCTAATAATAAACATATTACATAACCACGTAATTACACGTGTCGACAACATATACTTAACTAGAAAGCATGATAAATGATACGTAAGTAGTATTGGTTCATACACATGGCAAAGATAATTATCTTGTACTACGAATGTTTTAACTATAAAAGAAACCACGTGCAGTGTTTAATTTGAAACACGTGCACAGTGTTAATGCTACACACAGAACCAGAGTGCGATGTGAGGGCTAACATAAAC